>CAUJLY010000001.1:1800000-2260582 GCA_963281155.1 Rhabditophanes sp. KR3021
TGACGATGATTATTTCTCAAAAAACCGAGTTGTGATATACTGACTAAAACAGGAAGAAGTTTAATTATGCCTAGCAAAGAAGAGTTGCATGGGAAGTACGATAAATAGTGTCTGTGCCTGAAGAAAATAATTTAAAAGTAACCAGTTTATCAGATTCGGTGTTCAAGGTAGAAATGTTTATCGAAATTCAAACCTGGACAATTAAAAATAGTTTCCATGTTGCCTATTAAGATACGGAGTTCCCTAGCAAATCAAAACTTAAATTTCTCTTGGAAATGGGTCTAATGATGACTTTGCTGAGTTTGTAATCCGTGTTTTGAAGCAAATTAAGTGAGACAAGAATAAAGATGTTGAATATATTCACTATTACCAATTTTGTGGTGAAGAATCTCTCCCAATCTGCCATAAATTGGAAAGAACCTGCATCTAAATTAGAATGAAGCAAGAAAAGTAAATGACGTGCCCAAGAATCAATCACCTCAACTTATTGCTGTAAGTTTAAACACTTCAATTAAACATGTATTTATATCTCTTAGGTTTCAAAAACACTTTTTAAAAATTGTCATGTGTCTATACAACTTAACTACAAACGAAGCTCTAGCCTATGAATATGCTGTTATGTTGGATCTACACAAAGTGTTGACCAACATCGAATCATCTGGACAGTCAAATGAAGTGACGTATTTAAATCATCCTGATACGCTTAAAGAATCTCAACAAACTTTTTCGAGCATCACCATCTAATTATATTTCGTTCTAAATTGTTTTTGTTTATATAATTTGTATCAGTTAATAAAGTTTGGTATCCGTCGACCCTCGAAGTACCTGTATTATGTCCGATATCATGAATAGCTAGTGTCAAAGCATGGTTAATCACACCACCAGCAAAATAGCATTGCAATAAGATTAAAGTCCATGATGCATCTTGCATTAAATAGGCTAGGAATGTTTGAAATAAGACGCAGGAGGCAACCACGTATTTTAGGGATTCATCCACACCAAATAAGGATTTTATTTCTGGATGAGCTTTGACGATTTGTTGACGTCTAGAGCAATGTGGCTGTTCTGTGTATATCCAGATAAAATCCTTTCGTGAGACTGATTGTCCCATGGCTTGTAGAGACTTTAAAATATAGACAGTCTGTAAAGTTAATTAAAATTGATGAATATAAATAGAGTGATTACATAGCGTAAAGATGAGCGCATTAATCTAAAGATCATCCGTCTCTAGCAAAGAAACAAAAAGGAAACACTTTATAATCGTCATTCAATAAAAATAGTGATATTATTTTGTTAATGAGTCACTAAAGAACTATAAAAAATCTAATATCAAACATTTCAAAAAATATTAAACTCGTTTATCTTTCTTTATCAATAATAGTGACACGGCGTGTTATAAAAGAAACACATTTAACTAACAAAATAATATGGTAAGAAGACATGATTATATGATTAAAAATATGAATTTAAAGATCTATAAAAATAAAAATAATATTGAATGTGAAAAATTGTACACGAAGGATACACATGGCCAAAGAGCAATTTATTTGTTTTAAGGAAAGGTGTATGTACATGCATAGATGTAAATAATATATAAATATTTATAAGGGTATTAGAGATAATTAGAACGAACTAAGTTCAGCTTGAACGTGTGCCTCGTACTCTTTATACATACCCATTGCCTTCTTTTCTCGCTGATGGTAGGGAAAACGAGATGGTTGTTGGATGGTGAGCTTTTTGTCAACACTCGCCCTATCATCATACTCTTCAACGTTTGATAAGACATTAGTATTTTTATTATTGTTAGCAACATCGGGGTCGTAGATGCGACTTGGTGGTTGTTCTTGAGTAGTGGAAAAGGTTGAGCCAATTTGTTGGTGCAAAAAGTACGTTGTCATGACACCCTTTCCTTTAACTAATATCTCGCCCCGTGGTTCAGTGGTAAATCCACCTAATTTTGTTAGTAGCACATGACAAGATTCGGTTAGGTGTATTTGGCCTGGCTGAAATTAATTAATTAATAAGTTGGAACGTTATTATATTACCTTTCCATGCGACTCCATCCGGCTAGCTAAATAATTTATAATTAATTATAATCGATGACACAAATTTACCCGTATTCACAGTATCACCGAACAAACAAAATCTGGGGGCACTTAATCCGACAACAGACGCTACACAAGGACCGGAATTGAGTCCAATTCTCAATTGTACCCGCTCGTTAGGTAAATGTGGAATTCGAAACTCTCTTACTCCTTCCATGAAATTTAAAGCTAACTTAGCACATTCAGAAGCATGTGTTTCGTACCGAATAGGTAATCCGGACACTACTAAGTACCCATCAGCAATAGATTCAATTTTATAACAAGCTGATCGTTCTATTATATTGTCGAATAAAGTAAATAATTCATTTACCATCGAAATGAGCTGTAATGGACGACAGAGATTTGATAAGTGAGTAAATTGAACGATATCTGAAAATAGAATTGTCACAGACTCAAAGTCTTCAGGTTCAACGATTTGTCCTAACTTCAATTTAGCTGCAATAGGAGCAGGCAGCATTTTGCTCAACAACAAATCACTTTTCCTCTGTTCTTCAACTAATTCCTGTGACCTATCATCAACCTCGTCCTTCAAAGTTTGAGCATATTCCTCTAATATATTAAAAACATGGTCCATCAAATTCTTTGAACCTTTCTCATTAAACGCTTTTAATAAGGTTTTGATTTGTTTGGTGTTAGGTCTTTCAGTTGGATTTTCTTTCCAACAGTCTCTTACTAAAGTTATCATAGCAGGATTGATGTCAGCTGCTTCAGCTAATTTGATATTTGGACGGAGTGGAATTGACCCTCCGCGTTTAACTAGATAAATTAGCTCCTCTACGGATTCAGATCTGTTTTCGACGTCCCAAGGACCCGCCTTTGTTAAAATTTCACTACATATTATTGCAAATGAATAAATGTCTCCTTCTTTTGATCCGAGGTAGTTGTTTTCGTGACGTAAAGCTTCAGGTGCTAGCCAGAGTTTATCCTTTGTGGAAATCTTCTCCATTGCATTGATAGATTTCAATGAAAAGTTAGAGATCTTCTAAAATGATCTTAATTATTGGAAATAACTTTAATAAACTAACAATCTGCCACCTATCACTAACTAAACAATGCTTGCTAGACAACTGTCCATGAAACCCGATATTCGAAGTATGCAAAAAATGAATTCCACTCGCAATATCACCAATAATTGACATCAAGAAAAACGAATCAAACATCGTATTATCCGTTTGTAAGACCTCCTAAACAATAACTACAAAACACAATAAATAAGAAAACTTACAAAAATACTACCTCTTCTACAATATTTCCACAAAGACATCGCCTTATTTCCATCCAAGCAAATCCCGAAAAATTTATTTATGTTTTCATGTCCCCATCTTGTCATTTCACTCAGTAATTTCATTTCTTCATTATTTACATCGATGACGATGGAGTGTTTTTGCCCAACTAAAGATTCATTATCCAAATAAAGGAAGCAAAACTTCTTTGTTTCTCTTTTGTTGATGAGGGAATTTTTAGAGGTATTCGAGGTTTTGCCAGAATTAAAGGAATACATAGATTGGCTTTGGTTGTCTTTGGAAATTTCAGGTTTCGTTAATTTGAGGTGTGGGATTTTCCATACTAGTAATTCGGAACGTTTTTGCCTTCTTATTGAAACAAGGGCATAGATAGAAAGACTTATTATAAAAAGAATTATCAAAAGTGCCAAGAAGATAACTATTATTGAAAGTGTCAGATAATCTTTAAAAAAATTTACTGGACATGAATTTCCTAGATAGCCGCACAAAGGCACATCCAGAGGGACAGTCGATCCCCAATTTTCAAATATCATATTTGCAAAATCTTTCACAAAATCAGTTCGAATAAATCCTCTTGTAGAGGTAAAATTATATTCAAAATAAACAGTTGCTGCTAGTTTAGAATCCAGACCTTTTAGTTGGAAATAAGGCAGTCTTTGACAATTGTTATCAAATTCCAGGTTTCCCAAGGCGCCCGGTAAATCTGAGGGGCAGTTTTGATTGAAAATTGATGGTTGTGTGAAGATATCATAGCCATATTTTGGGATTGTTGTATTCATAATATTTGCCCACAACAAAATGGAATCATGGAGGTATCTTGCATAAGTTGATGCTGTAGAACGGCCACTCGTGTTGCAACTAGTGCAATAGAATGGATCTAATTTTATTCTATTTAAGACTAATTTATCGAAACCATCTGTGTCTGAGTTTTCTTTTGACAGGTCGAGAATTAAAGTTCGTCTAGCAATAACTTCCGCATCCTTATCTCTTCCATCTGGTGGATTGCGGGTATCAATATAAAAGCGTAATCTTTCAGTGTCACTAGCAAAAACATTCGTCGACCAACCCATATTCTTCAACTCAACTGATATAAAAACATACTCATTATTGTTCAATCCCAAGTCAAACATTCTCAGCATGAATTGTCTTTTCCATAAGTCATTATCAAAACAAGCGACAATTATGCGAGAACTTGCTTTAGTCATATTAATAAAATAATCAAATTCGGCATCTAACGGTGGATTGGACGCTTTTTGTGATTGTGCACCATATGTTTTATAGTCAGCGGCGTCTGTTGCCGCGATTATGTCATAATACATGTTGTTACATCTATTTAATCGGTCTGATGCATATATAAAATTAAACTTAGTCCAGTTGAACACTTTCATAACATCGACTAGTGCGTATCCAAGTGAAGTAAATGAAGGATTGATATTGACAACATTAGGTAGTTTACCAATATTTAGAAACATTGAAGCTGAAACAAGGCCCCAAAGGAAGGACGGTGTCTGGTAAAAGTTTGTCATATAAGCAGATCTGATGGCAGCCATATTGCAAGTTGATCCAAACAAAACATCCACATTTTCTTTATTAATCAAATCATATACCATCCCCGTTGCTTGAGATTCAATACATTCATCATACAAAACAGTATAGGTATAATTATACCCAGGTAAAAGTTGCTGTTGCTTAATTTTGTCCATTGCAACTCCAACAGCTCCTGCTGACAAATCAAACCCAGTCAGCTCATACAGTATCGGATCATTCTTCGGAAAAAGAAACCCCAAATTTAAAGTTGTTCTGTTTAATAAAGAATTTCCAAATGGAAATAGAAATATTAGGAACGATAAAGAAAACATTCGGAAGAATAACAAAATAATATATTTTTGAAGAATGGCTTGATATTTAAAAAATGGTTAATGTAATTAGATGTGAAACCTTCAAAATTTAATGTACTTTAAATGATAAGGATTTGTTCATAAAAGGATTTGCATTAGATTAATAAGAATTCCTACTTTTCAGAATAAGTAGATTAGTGACTAAAAGTGTGAAGGTGGGTCTCAAGTCTAAATTAGATTGTTTCTTATGGGTTTAAAGCTCGTGGAAGATTAAATTTTTAGTTCGCTTGACTATTTCCTTATTTTTTATTTGCACTGAGTCATTTGTTTTTAAACCAAAAGAAGAATTTGTGGTCGTTGACATTTTGTAAAAAAAGATGTTTATAAATATGTTCATGTCTTGTGATTTTAAAGTCACGTAATGTATAGACCTTCTTATTAATTAAAGGTGTAACAATTGCATTCTAAGAAAAGGAGTTTATTTTGAAAAATAAAACATTTATGTGCTATGAAATCTTATGAATTAAAATGTGTAATTTGTCTATCTTCTCGCAACATTGTTGGTTAAAGAAGCCTGTGGTGGTGGGGATCCAGCTTGGTTGTTGTTGTTTTGGTTTGATCCATATCCGTAATAACCATAAGAAGGGTAGTAGCTGGCGTAAGATGGGTAGTAGTACTGAATACGATTAAATAATAAGTTGTGAATGTAGAATTTAACTTACACTGCTGCTTGGGTAATAACTGGCATAAGATGGGTATGCGGAATATCCATAATAATATGGGCTGTAGTAATAAGCAGAAACTGAAGATACCAATAAGAAAGCCAAAGTAAGGAATAGGTTGAAGTTCATAGTTGTGAAATGAAGTTGATGATCATTATTAATCAACGCCATCCTTATATACTACAAGTTTCACCCAAAAAATTGTTTTACTACGTCAGTCTTTTATTTATTTAAGCTTTACGTGTAAACAAGTTACATTACTTTGAAGATATAAACATCAAATTGTATTTGCTTGGAGCAAATATGAATAAGTGCAACGGAAGACGTTTGAATTTAAAAAATTATTTGATCATTTCACTTTTGCAAAAATCTATTTTTAGTAATAAACAAAATTGTTGAAAGGAATTTATACAGTTTCTTTTTTCTTCGCATTAATTAATACAACACATAATTCAGTAGCATTCGCGACAATGAATGTAACCAAAAGGGCAATTAAAGGATAATATTGGTATGAAATTTTAGATAAATAATTAATGAATTCAATTGGTTGGTGAGTCATCTCTTGTGAGTATTGGACTTTTTGAATCGTTGTAACATTTGAACTGAAGCAGTAATTGTTTATGTTAAGTGTCTCGATATCGTCTTTATACATAAATTTGCAATAAACTATACCGGAGGTTAAAACAATACAAAGAAGCTGAGAAACAACGGCCGACTTAGCTGATTTTATCCAAGGACAGAAAATTCCTACACAAAAAATACCCAAAATCATTCCGCCAGCTGCCCCATGCAGTGTCAAAGATATTTGCAGTAATGTCGTACTTGAATTATGCAACACAAAAGCCAAAATAATCGCAACTATTGCTATGCACGATTGAATATACTTAAGTGTATTTTGTTTTGAAGTTTCAAATAACTTTTTGTACATCAAAGTTTCATTTGTTAGGTTGAAAAAATTGTCATAAACAATCTCAGAAACGGAAAAGATTGAGCCTGTGAGACTACTTATTCCAGCTGAGTAAATAGCGGCTACAAATACACCGATTAGGCCGAAGGTATTCGACATTTTTTGGATCATAAATAAAGGAAATATTTGGTCATGGACGTTTAGAAGGGGATGACAGGACATTTCGTAAACACTAAAGATGATTAAACCGATTGCAATGTAAACTAATGTGATAAAGATATTAATTGGAATATTCAATATAATTGATAACTGAGCTTTCTTTAAACTTCCAAGAGCTTGGTAATATTGTATAGATTGCTGATTACATGCGAACATTGAAAGCATTCGAAAGGTTCCTCCACAAACTATAGCGAAAACGGAATGCCGGATTCGAGGATCTGCTCTAAAGTCCAAAATGTCAAGGCGATTACTCTTTTCAATTAATTTCACAATATCAAGTAATCCATAAGTATTTAATGACAATGCAATTATTACTACCAAAGTAGTTATTATCAAAATAACTTGAATTGCTGAATTGATCATTCCTGTTTTTAATCCTCCCTAAATAATTTAAATAATTAAAATCAAAATTTAAGGTTAAATATTTAGACTTTAATCTAAACTAACCAAATTAATATTAACTGTTGCTAGCACCGCTGTTGAAATTATGGTAACGCCAATAGGTATTTGGAAACTTGAACTTAATGCCAATGCCGGTGCGTATAAAGCAACTGACGAATACAGAATCGTCATAACCATAAAAACGAAGGAAGAAATAGATTCTGAAGCAAAACAGAATCTTTCATTTAGATATTGATACACATTTGAGTACTTTTGATCATATAAAATTGGCAAGAATAAATATGCCACTAAAGGAAACGATATCAGATACATTGCACAGAACCATATAATTACTGAACCATTGAAATAAACTTCCGCCGGAAATCCTAATAACAAGACAGGTGACAAATAACCTGATGCAATACTTAATGAAACAGCCAATAACCCCAATTTAGTTGGTTTCCCTTTAACATCTCTTGATTTAATATAACCAACAATAGAAATTAAAGCTAGCACAATTAACGTCACAATTATATCTCCAAGTAACATACTTTCAATCAAAATGAAAAACAAATTAATATAAAAAGCAAATCTTTTTTAGTTTCAAGGTGATCAAGCTTATTAAACACAACCAAAAATAAATTGTTTTGACACATCCCAGCCAATTGATCTCAATATATACTACCACACTAACTAAATAGAAAACAAGCATACAAATTTTTTATACATTAAGAAAAAGAAGCTTTAATACGTATTTACTTTATTAATAGAATATATCATTTAAAAAGAAATCAAATCACAATGCATGGCTCTAAAATAAACATATAAAGATTGGATAATTTTATTAGCAATATATATAAAAACAGTAAATGCATGGATGTAAATTACACAGTTAAATATAAAACAGCAATCAATGTAATAATATTTTATTTTAATTAGTTTAGAAGAATGTGCTATTTACGAACTTTCTTAAGAGTTTTGCCGTCGTCATCCGAGGCTATCACAAATTCGTTCACATTTTTAACGAAGAGGACGGGGCCGATTTTAGGAAGTTGAGGGGTTTTGTGGTAGATAGACTTTTCTGGACGAGCGTAACCTTTGATTCGGAGACGTTCACGAGAAGCGATGAAGGCGATGTCTTCACTGAATTTGATAGAAGGAGGATCTGTCTTACGGACCTCAAGAGCACTGCTGATCCATTTTCTAGTTTCTTTGCAGTCAGGACGCTCAATGACGAGAGTTACCATGTTGTTAGTCTAAATAAATGCAAATTTACTAATTAATTGGATGAATGAATGTTGACTAGCCTGAAGTTGGTTAATAAGCATCTTACGGCAACATCTTTGTCAGTGACCGGAACTCCATCGATATCAACAATGTGATTCCCTCTTCTCAAGCATTCAATTGACAAGGAACCTCCATCAGTTTTCGAAATCAAAACACGATTAAGATAGTGTTTGATGCCCAGCCCAACTTTCTACCTTTAATCAAGTTGATTGTAGCCATAAAATAACGGTACCCATCACGACGCAAGATGAATTGCTCTCTATCCTTAAGAATATCAATCTTAGCAGTCATCTCCAAAACTTTCTTTGTATCTCTGACAAGTGTGAGTTGGCAACAGGAGGAGCAAAACGAAGCAAATTGACAAAATGCACATTGTCCTCAACGTTGGCTCCATTGAGTTGGAGGATCTGGTCGCCAACAATCAAAACCCCGTCAGCCAGAGTCTCATGTTGAATCTTGATGACAACCATGCGTTAGTTAGGAGTAGCGCCCAGAGGTTCACCTTCTTCCAGAGGGATTTCGATGTCAATCTTCTTGACGGTGGCTTCGTGTTTTTCGAGATGATGGTCGTTAGAAGGGAGTGAGATGGCACTTCTGTTAGAAGTGGAGACACTTGTCGAAAGCGACATGGTTAGAGAAGCTGCCACGGTAAAAGTAGTGAGCAGTTCGGAGAAATTATTGGGTTTTAAATGTGATTTAATTGCCGATTTTGGAAATAATTGTATTCAAATTTTAGTTTAATAGGTTTGAATTTTGTTATGAAATTTGTTTATAAAAAAATTAATATGTACATATTATGGTTTCAAAAACGTGACTAAGATTTGTAAAACAACTTTTAAAATAATACAATGTAAGGTTGACCATATAAAAATTCAATTACGATTTCATACTGAAAGCTTGCATTGAAGACATAATAATTTGCACATTTTAATTACAGTCGAATCCCTCTATTAAGGACACCCTCGGGACCGAGCTTTTTGTCCGTAATAGACAGGTGTCCCTAAAAGAGAGGTTTTAATAAAAGGCAGTTAACACTTAAGCCAACCAAAAAGTTAAAAATCGCTGTCTTTTATAGAGGAATGTCCCTAAAGGTAGGTGTACCTAATTGGGGGATTCGACTGTACTTTTGTCAGTTTTCTTTATTAATTATTTGTCATCTAACCATGTATATTTTTAACATCTATCCCCACAATGAATATTTTGGATAAAAAATGATGCATTTTGATCAAACTCTAATTCGAGATGCATACATGTTATACAGTCAATGGTTTTGTAGAAGAATTGAAAGATTGAAGGCAAATTTTGACAAAGTAGTTTCTATAAACTAAAAGGACCCTCCAAATTTAATTTGGTTAACTTGACATCTGCAAAACTGATTATTGTATTCAACTCATAACTGATACTGAAATATTATATAAACCCCTATATCTTTTGAACCCATTATCCTTAATTCATTAGTAGTTTACAACTTATTTTTAATTTAGTTCTAATCTCATGCCTTTAGTATTGTATCTTACACTTTCATGAGTTATAGTACGTATTGCATCCTTTTTTTATGTTAGACTCATTTTTACTGTATTGACTAAAGCGTCTCAAGCTTTGATATATGATCACTTTATTTTATATCGCTAAAGGTTGAGTGTGAATACAAATGCGTTGCACACACACTCTTTTATTCTATTTATAAGTAACCGCTTGATTAATCTGTGTCATACTCGCCTCCATTTGAAAATCATTTTGTTTGGAAAGATAAGTAGTGAACAGAACCTGTTTACTAGAGAGAAATGATCACTACATATATTATATGATACACAAAATAAACATATAAAACAACATTTGAATATTATAAAATGGTAATTATACAACACATTTACACAAAGGATCTTCTTACCACCCCTCAAATCCCACCACGATAAATCAAGCGCATCTCTTGATCATCAATTTGTTGTTTCACTAAACTATCCACTTACTATTGCATAAACCCTTTTATGATGAGTATGCCAAACTCTGCTCACCGTGATGCCTACTCTCGAAATTCCGACAATCCCCCTTCGAGCGCCACAAGCAGTGCCAGTTATCTTGCGAACACCGCTGAACCCGTAATCGACCAAGATGGTTTCCTGGACATTTCCAATCTTGGGATATCAAGGTTAAATCATTCATTCAAAGACTTCTACCGTGCCGTCAAGATATTAGACATGAGCCATAACAACTTTACTTCTATCAGTGGGTTCAAATACTTTTATGATCTCACAGAGGTAAGTCTCAAAAAATAAAGACATTTACTAAATTTGACCACTTTTAGTTGAAAGCATCCCACAACATGGTTAGTCGAATCTATTTTATTAGCCCATTGGCTAGGAGTTTAAAGCAATTGGATTTATCACATAATTGCATGTCTGCTGTCGAGTCAGACTTGTTCTGCAAGTTTGCATTCTTGGAAGAAGCTGACTTTTCATTTAACAAGATCGAGAAGTTCAAGCTGACTTTCGACATGGTTAGGTTGAGGCTGCTTAATTTGGGGTCAAATAAGCTGACCGAGCTCCCAATGATGTTTAGTTTGTCTGGGTTGGTAAAATTAAATATCTCCAACAATGACATCAGGCTCTTGAAAGACATCAGTAAGATTTTGCCGAACACTCTGCAGTTTCTGGACCTCTCGGGAAACAAGGTGGAAGATGTGAATGAATTCCTCTATCTGAGAGGAATGGAGTTGCTTAATCTAAAAGTTGATGGCAATACCTGCTTAAAGAAAGAAGTTCGTGGATTTTGCTATAGACCTCTTTTTGTTGCGTGCCTGCCGACCTTGACTGAATTGGATGGGTGTTTGCTGACTGATGTGGACAGATTGAAGAGTGAATTCTTGGTCATGAACAATCTCTTCAACAAGTTCAAGCCGACAATTTCAAGCCATGAAGCGTTACGGGATTACCTTATTGAAAACTGCACTTTCGAAACTAGTGGTGAAGTCGGGAGTATGCCATCGTCTTTGCCGAGAAATTTAACTGGAGTGCAATTTTCTAAGGTTTATCAAAAATTCGCTAGCGAACAATTTGATAAGGAGAATAGTGTGCTTGGGAATATGAACAACTTAACTGCACTGGATGAGACTCCCAGAAGAAATCAAGTTGGACAATCTATGAAGAAAGGATCTCGTGGAAACTTCAACACTGAAGTTGCCTTCAAACCAGTAATGGAAAATGAAAACAACCTCACACAATTGTACCTCGATTCATCTGATGATGAGTCTTCACAAACTACTCTGCCGACTAACGAAAAGCCTGACAACTTATGTGTTGAAGATGGTGCAGCTAAGATAGAACATTCAAACGACGAGCAATCTGTCGAAATTGGAAAAGTCGATGGGAAGGCTATCAAAATGGAAAGTACTCATTTAATTGAGAAAGCACACTTTGTTGGGAACGAAGATATTTCAAATTCAAATGGGAGAAGTATCCTTAATAGCTCACGAAAAGTAAACAAGTTTTCTTCCAAGGCATCAAATGCGACTATGTCTAAAGCTTTAAAAGAAATCAAAGGCCTTAAAAGACAAATCAAGTGCTTTGAAAGAGAAAGGAAAGGTTGGAGTAAACTATTTGCAGAGCATCAACAGAAATTTGAAGAAAACATTTCAAGAATCCGTGAAATTGAAGACCCCTCAACTGGCAAAGAATTTGGAAAAACTACACAATTAGACATCCACGATACAATAGATGAACTGGAAAACAGAATCGACGAGGCCGATGAAGTCGTCAACAATCATGCCAAACAAATTGAAAATCTTCAAAGTGAAATCCATTGTTTCAAAAAGGAACTGGCTGCTTCGAATGAACTGCTTTGTCATCTTTACCCAACAGCCAGTGTTCATTCAATTAATCTTCTCGCCGATGGAACCTACGTTTTAGAATGGAAGGATAAATTTCCAATTATGGAGAGTATCACTGGATATAACGTGTATGTTGGAAATGAATTTGCAGGTATGAAACTTATTAAAGCTAAAAGATGAAACAAAATATTAAATTAATGATTAGTCATAATTTGAAGATCGAACATTTGTTTGGTCAAGAGACCGGTGTTGCACATGCATTGACACTATTGAGTAAGTAGACGTTTGGCATAGAGCACTTGCCATGGTCACAGTTGGTGCTTTGTCCCTTGAATCTTTCGACTAAGATGTATTCCAAGTTTTTGGCTAGCTCTTTGGTGGGAATTGGAAGGTTGAGATGAAGTGTTTCGGCCGGATGATTCTTAATCTTGTCCATTCTTGACTCTTTTCTGTCGAACAAGTCGCGTCATTCTTAAGACAACGAATTTAAAAGTAACTAATATTCAAAATTTAAGAAAATATTCTTTTAAAAAGATACCTTTGGTATATCGTTTTGCAATAAGCTTGTATATCGTGATATTGCTTTATTATGTAATTAGGCAGATACGTATAAAAATGGGATCAAAGATAAGATGCCTTCTATTAAATAGACGACATTTATATAAGCTCTAATGTTTGATTATCATGGTTTGTATTACAAAAGATTGATGTAATGTCTCTACAGTTTACTTAAAATTAACATTTAAACGCACAATATTAATCAGTCAAATATTTCGCAGGAAACTTTAAAGGAGCCAAAAAAAGTATTCATATTGGTAAATTGGATTTGTCTCAGACTCATGAAGTGACCATCCAAACGATTGTGGATAAAGTAAGTGGCCTCAAGAATCTTCCATCAAGGACTTACACTCTTCCGCCAGAATCTCAGTAGAAGTCAAAGAATCTTAATATCAACAAGATCCTATAAACCCAATTAACTAAACACCTACAAAATATGACATGTTATATGTCTAGCTGCCTTTTTTAATTAATACATTTTGTATACAATCATTTTTTCTTGTAAAAATATCATTTCAACTTATTGAATAATTCTATATTTTACATTTAATTTTTATAAAACCAATTCTAGATATAGATAATCTCATTGCTTCAAATTTAACACCAAGGCACGATGGAAAAAGAAGGTTATATTTGCTTTGGAGCCATATCTACTTAACATTCTGGCAACGAGATGGCCGCTGATCCGAGTGTGAATAATCAACAAAATTAGCAACTTTTGCAGGTGTTTACACCAAGTCTGACTAATATTACTCCCGCACCTCAACCTAAGTATCAACCAACGGAGAAAGTGTTGAAGAGTGTCATTGGAAATAAAACTGTTACTCCGGTTGTTCAACCCAATTAATATATACATAATCTTTTCTGGTTCTTTGGAAATCCTGAGATAGCATTTATTACAGAAATACGCATGCCTCTATATTTTTTGTATTGATAATGCTCGGGTTGTGTTTTTAAATTGCAGCACATTTTATTATGTATATTTATACATATTTTGGAAGATAAATTAATAATTTCAAATATAGATCAAAACTGATGAGCATTCCTGAAGTAGTTGTGATTGATTTAAGCCATTACTGGAGAAAGTTGAGAAGATTGTCGACTTTCGGCTCAAGAACTTAGGTTGGCTTTATTTCAATTTGTGATTGTGATAGACTTCAACACCATTTTGGTACACTTAACTTAATAAATGTATTACTTCACCAGTATATTTATTTTCAAGTGAGTATGCAAATAAAATTGAAAAACACAATTTCCGAATTTGCTTTATTAGACAAAAAAGTATGATCCCGGGCGGTCTCGATCCGCCGGCCTTCTGTGTGTTAGACAGATGTGATAACCACTACACCACGGGAGCTTGTACTAACCACCAGTGTAGACATAACAGGGAGTAGTTTATTTAATAAACAGAAAACTGAGATTAAATCATACAATAATTTGTCTATGTATTTTTTGGAGCAGGAGCCACATTAATAGTCACACTCTTATTTTTTTGAAAATACGTACCCAAATATTCGTTTGCAATACAATTTCTTATTGAACTATTAAATACAATGTAAATTACTGATGGTATTGAATGCGTAAAAATCCAGCAACCATGAGAAAAAATAATAACATCTAAATTAATAGAAATATACTGAAAAAATGTATACATGACGGCATTGAAATGGATTGGGAAACAAATTAAGATCGATTGAATGATTAAATTTCTTTGGATCTTTGACATATTTTCTGATTTAGTGGCAACGTTACTTTTTTTAATTAATAAAGCACACAAGATTATGTATAGGAAGGAAATAATTCCAGATATAAAGAAATTGTTAATAGGTTGTAATATCGATGTGTAATTGTAATTTGCACTCATTTTGGAATCAAGTGATGTACCTACAAAAGGATTAAATGCAAAAGTATAGATCGAAGAACTGAATATAACCGGTGGTACAAAAAGTGAATATAATAATCCATAAATAATTGGTAATACTAGCCAAATCAGTGTTTTGTTGCCATCAAAAATACTTTTTGCTAGAAACGGATTTGATAAATCAACAATTCTATTAAATACCAATAATATAGTTGTCATTCCCGCACAACTCCAATTAAAACCACCAATATGTCCTAGAATATAATTAAATACTCTATATTTGCAGAATGTAGCTCCTATTATGGTGTAAAAACCACTGATATAGGAACTTATAATGATTCCTATAATGTCTGTCAAAGTTTGTAAAAATAGGATCTGGTAAACGCTATTTTTACGGAACTCTTTTTTTAACATTACCATAAGGCAAGGGATCGTAGCAATAAAGAATGGTATACTGGAAGTTATATAAATGATGCCTAATGTAATATTTGGATGGCCTTCCGAATCCCATTCTTTGTCTGTCAATGAATTGCAATTGTAGTGATTATTAAATCTTTCTGTTGAATAAAAAAGCATCTTAATAAAAGTATCCAGTTTGTTGATGTTTTATCTTTTTATATGTAACTTCGAAATAATAATTGTAGCAACATATTATTTGTATTCTTACGAGCATGAATGACTTTATTTTTAAGAATAATTTGAAGTTGTTATTTATGTGTCTAGATATAACTTATTTTCATAATTATTAGATTCGACAAAAAAGTATTCCCATGCCGGGAATCGGACCCGGGCCGCGTGGGTGAAAGCCACGAATCCTAACCACTAGACCACATGGGAGGTATCAATGTACTTTTCAATTTTTACTCCTATCTATCTAACCAACCTAGAAATTGTTAAAAACAAATTTATAATATGCACATTTAAATAAGCATAATTTTTGGAAATGTTGTAAAAAGTTGGGCTCAACCGGCAGTCGAAACCGGGGCCTCTCGCACCCAAAGCGAGAATCATAACCAACTAGACCATTGAGCCATACCATTCAATTGTTAAATCAAATATTTATACATTTATTGAATTTATTTTAAACAATAACCACATACTATTAATCAACTCTCACTCCCGTATTTCTTTCCATTCTCTTTTAATTGGACTAATTTTTCAATTTCTTTATCGTCTAGTAGTTTCTTCGATAGGAATGTCAATAACATTTGAGTTAAAGGAGTTGTTACTAACAAGCCAATGACTACATTATGGAAAAAGTTTTTACCGGCTTCTGGAATCGTGTCTGATTTTGGATGTTTTTGACTCAAATTGAAGATCATCAAAGAATTAGCTACTTGAATTGATGATTTGGGAATAAATACCAACGACAAAAATAACTTTTCTTTAAACTTTAGTTTTAAAAAATATGTACTAATCAAAGAAGTTCCTATCTTAAAGAACATAGTTGAAAACACAACTACAAAACTTATCCAAACAGTCCTTCCATCTATTGTGCGTGCTCTAAAATTATATCCAATGAAAACAAAAAGCCAAGGTTCAAATATCCAATTCCAAATGTTATCTAAATAAATTTGTTCTAGTGGCTTCTAAAAAATAGTATAAAGTTAATGGATACAAGTTACCATTCCTGGGCTATCCATTCGCCATTTGGTTCCACAAACAAAGCCCATTATAAGAATTGTATAACCTGCCGAGCCGTACCATCCAATCGTTTTTAAATAAAACAACATCCCCGCACAACTAAGGTAAAACATTGCACATCTAGTTGACGCATATTGAGACATTTTAATTCGAGTGGGAAAGAACCACAAGAAGACACAAAGTATGATTCCGAGCACAGTCCCCCCAACAATATGAAAAGCAGTATGCCAACCATAATAAGCTGGTGGGAAACAATAATCCATCACGATATTAATGAGAGCTATGCAGAAAATATTGTCAAACGCAGTTGCAACTCTAATGATTCCAGCTATTCCGTTTTGCATTCCTAATTTATTGGCCATAATTTTGTTAGCCATAGTGTAAGTCACAGGAGGAGCTGTTACGGATAGAACAAACCCGTAGCAAAGTGCAATTTCAATTGGAATTTTAAATATGCATCTTGTTAGTACAATTAGCCATCCGGAAACAAAAGCGGTTGGTGGAATTGAGGCGAAAAACGAATTGAACCAATGTTTCTTTAATTCTTGGTAGTTTAGATTGACAGTGGTACGGCCAACGATTAAAATTACGCACAGGAGACGGATAGTTTCGATGAAATAAGAATGTAGTTCGAGTGTATTCCGGAAGTAGGGGATATTTTGAATTCCTAGTCCCAATAGCAGATATCCCTAAAAACTAATTTTAAGGCTGAATTATAAACACGTACCACAAATACAGGGACATCCAAGTAGAAACAAACTCTTCCGCAAACTAGTGAAAGCATCAAAAATATATACAAAGTAATTACTGAGTTTTGATAATAATCAGTAATTGAAGCTTCTCCGACTGCAACAACATTTTGACTAAAGTTTGAACGATGTACATATGGATCTCCTAATCCTCGATAAAACAAAGATAAGAAGAAAAAGTATAGTGAGACTGTAATGAATATGAAGCAAACAGCATGATTCAACTAAATGTAGTTTTTTAATCACTCTAATGAAATGACAAACTTACGATGGTAGAATTTTTAAGTTTCCTGATCCAATTAGAATATCTTTTATCCTCCTGAATGCAACCACACAACTTCATTACCAATAAATGTACTTAAAGTGTCTACCGAAAAGTATTATGTATTCCAAATTGACACAATATTTGCCTTTTACGTACCGAATCAACAATGTACTAAATGGAACTTAATAAAAGAAAACTCGTTTCTCAGGACAATAGAGCTTTAATAGGGAAAGTTCACAAATTTAAAGACCAAATTTGCTTTGTTGCATGAATGATTGATGCTTTTAGTCAATTCATTGAGTGTGAGTTAATTTTAGATTAAAAGTCGATCCTTTTTGTTGGATTAAAATGGATTAATTTGAATGTAGTAGTTCTGATAGTGACCTTTTGAATATTTTTAAATTTTAAATTATGCTTATGTGTTTTTTCGATTAAATTTGAATTTTTAATTAGAATTTATGAATATTAATATTTTCCAATGTCTTTGATCACCTCATCAATTTGGTGAAATATGAGCAAGATACTTGTCGTAAGAATGCTGAAATGGTTGAACACATTCATCGAATTCATATCTGTTCGATTTCTCTCAATCATGAATGATTTAGTGTTGTTTTAATGACTAAATACTATCAAATAAACAATTATCGGAATTTAATCTAAGGTCGCTAGACTCAAAAGCATATTATTTACATTTTATCAATAATTATTTGCATCGTTTTGTACTTCCAATGCTCTTGCGCAAATTTAACAAAATGATTAATTTAAAACATATGTAACTTGATTACACTAATAAACACAGTAAAATTTATTTCCTTAATGTTGTGTATTTTTATTCATTTCTTTGATATTTTAAACTTAGCCTAATCAAAGGCTAATCTTTCAAAATAGTCGTATTTAAATAAGTTTTAAATAATTATTTCATCGCAGCTAAAACAAGTTTATCCAAACACTTAAAAATATTGTATTTGACTCAAAATATGGCAGTACATTTATTTCAATACATTTTATAAATTCCATAGACAGTCTTATTTATATTTCCAGCTCCGACCTCAATCCCGAAGTCTTCATACTTCAACTTAGAAGCAACTTGAAACTTAGCCTTGGATCTAACTCTCCAACTAATTTCGTTTGTCGCCTCTCCATAAGAAAATTGGAGCTCTTTAATCTGAATAGAATATCAATTTTAACTAACCAAACACAATTTATACTTACCTTTTCCTTAATCAACTGCAGTCCCTCGATTGACATTCTCGTAGCGATATTATTTCCACCATACTGTGGGGGAACAGAACTCATTTCATGTCTCATGATGGTATGGAATTCTTTCGGTTTGCGAGCAAGAACATGTCTTTTGGTTTCTTTTAAGATAGCTCTAAATTTTGAGGAAACGTCATCGGAACCAACTGTTTCATCGGCATTTGCATCTTTATTGAAATTGTATTTTTGGAGATGAGGTAGAGTTGAATTTAGGGTCAAAACCGCACAGCCAATAACTTTGTTAGATTCATCAACAGCACAAATTGAATGGTCGATTGTGAATGGATGCTTAAATAAAGTATCAAAGTAAACTTTACAGTCACCAGCTTCTAGCTGCATAAGTTTAGCTAGAGGTTCATTGGCTAAAAAATCCTCCGAAATAAGCTTTTGAATGCGTGGCATGTCTTTAATTGTAGAAAGACGAATTTTGACTTTGCCGACATCTCTCCGAACAAACTTTGTAGCCAGAGATCTATGGAATAATAATTGGTGTGAAGAGCGAATTGCGTTAGTAAAAGACATTATTGTTATAATAAGTGTTAACTGATATAAGACCACTGTAAGTCTAAGATGCTATACTAACTATAATTTATTTTTCGGGATTCCTTATATAGTTATTAGATAGCTGATACCGAAGATAGTACAGTCTCGACTGATACTTTTTTTGCAAAAAATACCACTTTAATCACATTCCCGGTTGCTATAATTTTGCAAAAAACCCAAATTCAATACACTCTTGATAAAGATTCCGCTACAGAGATACCGAATTTATTATAATCTTGTTCTTCTAGACATCGGTACATGCATAAAAAAATCAAATTCTAAGACAAACGTAACTCACTCCTAAATGTTACCTTCCCAATTTTGTCCATGGACTTTTTGTGATGACAATTGTTATATGAGCTATTTCAACATACCTTTGATTCGTTTTTACATTGCATCGATGACTGGTCGTCGTCTTTCTCAGACCATAACATCTATTTTTTATTTAAACAAGCACGGTTTAATTGTAATCATTTTATTTATGTTTTGCATTTAACCACCTTTATCATTCCAGATAAGGTGGGCGCTTTATTAATAAAACTTCATTTGAAGCTAATTTGCTGTCTAAAGAGTATCCCAATGAACTTTGTATTAAACTTATTGTGCTGAATCATTATATCTTCTGTTTGTGGGTATACGCCAACACATTTAAATTTTTCTCACAATGGTAACCTTTTCACAGAGATAAAATCTGATACGTTTATTTCTTAAAATTTTACTGAAAATCAGACAACTGTAAAAGTCTCCAAAACATGCAATGTCACTAATCTACAGTGCATTATGTGCACCATTTTCAGTAAGAGAAGGTAAATTAAAAAAGTAGCGCCCATTCTGAGAATAAAATAATTTGCAATGAAAGCAAAGATAAAAAAGGAAATGAACTTTGAAACTCTTTTGCACTTTTCCATTCGGTTTATTTGATGATTTTGCAATTTTTATAATATTAAATACCAAGGAAAGTACCATCAAAGTTCCATAGAATGAAAAAATTGATAGTAACTGACTGAGTAATATAGGCCAGTTCATGTACCGTCGTCTAATAAAATATGATAATCTGGAAAAAATAGAAGGCGATTACTAGTGAAATGGCGATCAAGATTGATACAAAAAACGGTTTTAATGTTCCTTGAAAAAATAGCTTTTTGTGTGTTAATGACCCGTGAGTTGCGATATATATGCGAAGGAAATAATTGCTTGGAACGTTATGCAAAGTCCAACTAATGACGAGATGCATCCAAGTGCACAGATAAAATCATTTAAAGGAAACAGATTCCCGACGTCAAAATAAACGGTACTTTTTGAAAATGATAAAGCTGGCATTTGATCTTTTTTGTATATTTTTCTTGATATACAAATTGCAAATAAAACCATTATAAATGACATGGCAACACATAAATTGTTTGAAAGTATTGAAAAACAGATAAAATCATTTTTAAAGTAAATGAAATGAAAAATAATTATCAATCATGGACCAATTGTTTTGATGTTTACTAGTTCTCGAGAATATCCCATGCAACTTAAATATAGTGGCATTCACAAATATTAACACATACGTGCCATTCCCAAAATGTATTGCTTTTATTCTATTATTAACATTTGCAAAGAACTTCAACGAATTTTAATTTACCTTTAATATTTCTGTATTTACTTAAACCATAGATACCTTGAAATTGATAAGATGCTTATTTTGTAAACAAAATGACCTCTAAAGTTTTTTGAATTGTTGAAGTTGCTAACTAAATTTGCTAAGATAGTTTGAAACTTTACAAAACTTATTTCTATTTAAAGAAACTTTGTAAAAAACTTGTTTAAAAAGATTACCAAATTCCTTGAAGAAGCATTAAATTTGAGTTATATAAATAAACATATTTTTGATTGAACTCTTATCTACCAAAACGTGTTAATCCATCATTTCCTTTTCTGTAATCCTATAATTTCTTTTTTGCTAAACAATCAAAAGAAAATCCTTAGCCTTGAATCGTTTAAAGTAAATAAAAAATCCTTCCGCTAACACAAAAAAATAAGGATATAAGATTTAAAGTTATCACACATTTGAATACGCGTATTGTATTGCTGATTGCTATCATTCATAACAAAACAAACTCTAAAAAAGGTAAGCTATCAAAGGATCCTTTTTGTGTTTATATCCATCCATATCAATACGATGGTAAACCATAATCTGGTTACAAGGTTCGGAACTAGTTTCAATCTAATCACACTTTTATTCTTACTTAACAACTCTACCATACTAAATCCAGCCTTTTCCTGTATCATTTTAATATATATCTACAACATACATCCCTAAATTTGTATGTCTTTTTGTTTGTGAGTAATGTGTATGTTTAATAGTCATTTACACAATATCCATATCGCATAGATTGGGGATATAAAAGCAACAATCATCCCACTTTTCTATATTTAGAGCCAGGATTAAGTCTATCAGTTTAGTGTCGCTTAGGTGGACCTATTCCCAGTTTTGTACATTATTTGAAGAGTCTGGTCATTCGGCCTGGTTTCCCTTTCCACGAACTTAACGACCATTTATTTATAGTCATTTACTTCAAAGAATTTATTATTTCTTTACACTGTCCCTTCGAAGGAGATCTCAACAATAAGGATGAAATTCATTTTAATAATAGCCTCTACTTGTATATTCGGAGCCTTGGCTCAGTATGGCGGAGGTTCTCCTTGTTGCGCTAATAGATACGGATGTGGAATGATGCAGTCTTCAGGATGTGGTGGAGGATATTCTTTGCCACAGCCCGTTTTTCAGCCACAACCTACTTTCTGCCCTCCTCAAATGCCTTGCCCTAAGATAAATTGCCCGTTGCCTCCTCCTTGTCCCCCAACCTTTTGTCCACCACCACCCATGCCAATGCCATGTCCTCCAGAAAAGTTCTGTCCACCTCCACCACTCCCCATGCCTTGTAACTGCCCGAGACTGCCACCACCAATGCCTATGCCAACCGGCGGATGTTCAGTCATGCCATCTCCATTTGGACAGCCTTCTGGATGTGGAGGTTTACCACAATTTCCACCACTTCAGCCACTTCCAATGCCTCAATTCCCGCCACTTCAACCTCTACCAATGCCTCAAATGCCACCGGGCGGAATGGGGTGTGGAGGAAGAGGAAGTGCTCCATATCCTTTCCAAGGTGGTTGTGGATCACCAAGGCCTAATTTCTTCCCACCTCCACAAGTAAGTAAATTAAATAGGTACTTTTAAAAGTTTAATACACTTTCAGAACGACTGCTGCTGCAATTGTGCCAGCTCCTGCGCCTTCAACGTCCATCGTTCCCATCTCCGTTCAGCTTTCGGAACCAGAACCTTCAACGCTCCCCAAGACCCCAAGTGCAACACAAAGGAACTAAAAACCATAATCTCCAAGTACATTTCCTCTGACCTAGCCACCTCCAAAAGATTAATCCAAAAGAACGCTCAAGAAACGCTCCTCAAAAAGTACGATGTAATTTGCGGAACCGGTGAATTCAGTTTCATCATCCACACCGACAGCTTCTGCCAGCATTCAGTAGACAATGTTACATGTTATGTGTTCCACCCAAGTGTTTAAAAATCAACAATTATTTCTTGATATCAAATATTTAATATGTATACTTTTATAAAATGTTATTTTGTATTTTTACCTTTTTTCGATAATTTAATCACCTTTTATAAAATTTAAAGATTCTTTGTCTTTGATCTTCTTTAAACGTTAATCTTTTCTTAGTTAAAAGAGTAGATGGCCACGAAATCACTACAAAGATAATTCAAAAAAGTCGTCGCATTGATAAGGTGTCTCTACCTGTAAAAGTGCAAGCAAAGCATCTGATGGTATGTGTATGTGATTATTATGTCAACAAATAAACACCTATTCGATTTCACTGGAGTCAATAAAGTGCACTGATCAACTTGATTTCTCTACTTTTTACTCTTGTTTGATTAATCTTTTTGTTAATGAATTAATAATCGCCTCAAAAGAAAATCCATTACCATTTAAAATGATGTAAATCAGTAATCCTTTTACTGTATGGATCTCTAATTTTGTCCAACCTAGCATATTACCTCTCCATCAAATTGAACCATGATAAGGGTATATACATATAGGTGATAATAACTTATTAAAAAGTATTGTGTACACCTTATTAATCATCACCCTTTATGGGTATCGACTTTTAGTGGTAATAATCTGCTGTGATGTGTCTTTTACCATCAAAGATGGAATTATTTCTAGCTTGCTTTTTTTAATTTAGTCAAATAAAATTTATTATATTTCAGATAATTTCTTAAACTTACTCAACAATCATTACGGACTCAACTATTACCAACCACTCGCATCAACATGCAACTATGGTGGGAGAATCTAATTTCGGCCTCCAGACGAGTCTTATTTTTGGACTTTTAATAGTTACAGCTGTTGCAGGTCTTATTCCCTTATATTTGGTTCATAAAACGAAAAGCAAAGTTAGGACGGCTAGATCTGTCTTGATGAGAGACAAGATTTTGTCGATGCTAAGTTGTTATGGTGGGGGCGTGTTTTATGCTGTTTGTTTTTTAGATATATTTCCTCATATTGAGTTAGTTTTATTAATTCATTTGTTTATTTATTTTTCATTTTTTAGCAAGAAGTATGCAGAGTTCAAGGAGTTGTCAGAGTATAATTCTGATTTACCAGTAACTCAACTATTACTTTGTTTCGGTTTCTTTTTAGTTTATTTCTTGGAAGAAGTTTCTGTCAAATGTCTAGGCAATAGTCACAGTCACAACCACGTTTCAATTGACATAGTCAAAGACCAAAAGTCTCCAGCCAATCCCTTCATCGAAAGTTCCCGCAGACAAAGTTTAATTTCAATGGAAAGAAAATTATCCTCTCACCTGGCGAAAGCTATTGCAGATGGTGAGAAAGACGATATTTCGGTTGACGAAGCAAAAACATCTATGTTCAAATCAATTATCTTTGCTATTATTATGTCATTCCACTCAATTTTAGAAGGAGTCGCATTAGGTGTAAAAGATGATATGTCAGCTATGTGGATGCTATTTATTTCCCTTCTTATTCACAAAGGAATTGAATCTTTTTCAGTTGGACTGCATGTATCAAAAACAAATGCTTCCAAAATTAAAATGATCGTAATTACGATTGTTGTGTATGCTTTCATGACACCAATCGGAGCTGGAATCGGTATTATTCTTCAAAATTTGCCGATGTCAGAAGTTGTTAGGGTTGGAATAATATTGGTATTAGAATGCCTGGCCGGGGGAACTTTCATCTACGTGACGTTCCTAGAATTGATTGCCAATGAACGAGCAAATCCCCATGACAATGTTCAGCAATTGTTATCTATATCTGCCGGTTTTATTACAATTACTGTCCTACAAATTTATGCTCATGGAAATCATTAATAAATTTATTTCTTCTTTTTTCATAAATAATAATAAATGTATAAAAAGGAATCTAGGTCTGTAGCAGAAGATGCGATAATCACTAACACTCACACTAATTCCAACTTCCAAATTTTGTCAAGGAGACCGCACTTGGCCGTTTTATCACTGATGCTAGGTCTCTTTTCTTATGTAAATTATCATGTTTCTATGTATTTATTTATAATCACTCAGTTGTGCATATTGTCCTGTTAATTCCTCTGCTGGTGGATTAATAGCAATTTGATAAAGCAAAGTAAACTTTTTGCAAATGCGTAAAGAAGTATTTGTACAAAATTTGCATAAAAAGTAATTTGTACAAAAAAGAGATATACAATTCAAAATACCCATCCAAAACTTTATTTAGCAAAACACAACAAACATAAACAGTCTATTTATTGACCATTTGAAAAAAATATTTAAATCGAATGGTAAATAAATCTGTATAGTTACATGTAATGTTATAACAGCAGTAAAATGACCAAATTTATTCATCTCCATCTAAGCGATAATCACAATGTACAAATACACGCTCAACGAAATCTAAGTCTTTTAACTTATTTTCGAGACCTTCGACGATGTCATGAGTGTCTTTGAGAATAAGGGATTCTTTCATAACGATATGGAGTTCAACCTGGAGATAAATAATATATTACATTCAATTAAAATGGAAAGGATACCTGAGCCTTTTCACCGATATGATAAACCATCAAGTGATCCAAGCATATAATTCGGGGATCATGATTTATTGAAAGATGCATGATGCGACTATATTGTTGTTGATTTAATTGACCACCGACGATCAGGGGAATCTGTTCACATGCTGTGCTGCACCAACTAAAAACTATATAAGAACAAATAAGGATAGCTCCAATGGGGTCTGCGAATAAGTAGTAGTGGTAGCCGATGTAACCACCTGCTAAAGCTACGAAATTTGTTGCGATGTCATTTCGAAGGTCTTGGACTAATATTCTTGAGGATGAAGTTCCGTTTTTAAGGCAAGCTAAAAGTAATAGGAATTTAGATATTATTCCGGCTAAAACAATCAAGATGACTGGGGTTGATATGGATATGTCTACGCTTGATGTGACAATTGCATTGAAGGAAGAAAATATCATGAGAATATTCGAGACGCCCATAAACACTGCACAGACTATGACAGTCAAAATTTCGAGCATTTGACGGCCACGCGGATAGGCGAAGTTGTTTGTGTTGTTGATAGCTTGGACGGAGAGGTATATTATTGAACCGGTAGTTAAGTCCATGCATGAGTCAATCAACGTACTAAAAGACTAAATAATGAAAAGAGAAGAAACTTTACCTAATTATAGAGTAACTGCCTGATATAATGGAAGCTACTAAGTTCAAAATCAATCGTGAAATATTTATTGCCAAAGAAATAGTAGCCAAAGTTTCGTCCATCTTTTTTCTCCTCAAATCTTCCGCATCTATTTCCTTCCTTTTCCTTTTATGAGTAATATCCTTAACTTGCTCTAAATCTTCATGAAATGAATCCATCAAATCCTTCTGATACGAGTAATATTCAACAAGATGAGGCTTGACATTAGGATCCTTTAAAATCTGATCAAATTGTTTATGAACATGTTTCGGTATTGCCTTAACTTCATTGTTTTTTAATTTTCTATGTCTGACATCATAATTATCTCTATTAGCATCAATAGTCATAGTTAGTACTCTAATAAATATTATTAATTAAATAATTTGTAAACTTGGTCTTATTTAATATTCAAAATATAAATAGGTATGACGAAGAAGACATTCGCTTGATAATATTTATTTATATAAATAGCAGCAATTAAGTGGTGATAAAGAACGATTTAAATAGTGTTTAACGGTAGTTTTGTATTGACGATAACATTTTAATTAAAGTATTGATAAGGGATGTTGATTAAAAGAAAATGCAGATTGTTCAAGATGTCTGAAGGATTATTTTGTTTTTTATATGAGTGTGATACTTTTTGATTTAGTAGATTTTAGTTTGATCTGCTTTTTTCTGTAATTTCTGATACCTTCCCCAAAAGTGTTGTATAATACTGGGAAGGGACTTAATAAAAAATAAATTGAAGGTACAGCTAACATCCAATTAATTATGAAATTTAATCTTTGAACAGTATAAAATTCCTTATCCCAATACCATATGAAAGAAAAAACAATAGCTGGAGCACCTGTTTCAAATCTAGATTCCTTCATTGATTTTCTTAAAGCCATTTCCAAGGGAAGATAATAAAAACAAAAATTCATTGAGGTATAAAATAGGTAAAATAAAAAAGATGCGACAGCTATTTTTGGTAAAGGATGATTTTTGTCATAATCGAAAATTAAGTAACTATATTTATCACTTGGATAGCGTGAGAATACTTCCGTTGTCTTGAATAATTAATTAAAATTCAATTTTCTGTAGACTTACATTTGGAAATGTCTTGAAAAATGTATTGGGCGAAATGTAGTAGACTACTGAGAGCAGTAAAAGAATCACTGGACAAATTAAATAAACAAAAATGTGTGTAACTTTTTCAAATTTAGATCGGTGATGCATTTCTTTTTTGGCAACAAAGACATTATTTCTATATAAGAAAGATAAGACGTGAAAGTAGTTAATTGCGAAAATAATAAACATTACCAAGATGCCCAATATATATTTGGCTAGATCATTTGGCACGAAGCTAATAAATCCATTGATAGTCATAATATTGAAAGGATAAATCAACCTCGGTCTTAAACCAACTAAGTAAAGAAAAGCAAACATTCCAATTGGAATTCGTTTCCATTTTTGCAAGTTTATAAATTGGCACTTGTTCTTAGTGTTTTTGAAATGTATTAAAAAAATGTGAAAAAATTACCTATCAAACATAAAGTGCCTTCAATTGCTAGTAATATGTCAAATAAAGAGTCTTGGAAATTCATTTTAATGGATATAAAAGGTAAGTGTGTCCTAATTCAAGTAGAAAGCTGCAAGTTTAAATTAATTTTTATCTGTCTTTAAACCAGGCTTTAAGGTGGCCGCAGTTTTTTGTATTTTAAGTTAAAGTAAAGCGTCATTTAAAATCCCATATTAGTCCTTCTACTTTGTTTATCAGAGTGGTTCTACTTTCTTCTTGGTAAAGCTAATCTTTTATTTTTACTCGTGAAATTGTAATCCAAATAGGGATGATATTAAATCAGGAATAAGAAATATTCTCAACCCTACCATTAGAACGATTTCAACATGTGCTGAGTATAAGCATATTTTTCAATATTCCTTTTCAGATTTCACATTCTTTGTGGAAATCAAATATATGTTAACATGTTTAATATGATTGTAATGTGGCATTCTAATGAGAATGAAAGGGAAAATAAAGTAAGCATTTAGAGAAAACTTCTAATATTGCCAATAATAGCGACTAATGTATTTGTCTCCAATATTAAAGTAAGATTTGAAGCTTTGAAGTATTGAGCAAAATATTATTATATTTATTTAAAATGAAAAACATTACGAATTTGAATGAATTTTATTAAAACTGATAAAAAATATTAATGATGAGTAACATATCATTCGCCTCCCAGGCAAATGATTATACTATAGTATAACTATTAGCCCCCAGGCGAATGATAATGCTATAGTATAATCATTCGCCCTATTTTTATTTTATAAGGCTAATGATTATACTATAGCATAATCATTTGCCTGGGCAGGCTAATGGTAACTAAAGTAACCATTCGCCCTATAAATAATTTTTATGGTCTATATTTAAGTGAAATATAATTGCTTTAAACAAATTCCTAATCGTTTTGACAATTTAACCCTCATTCAATGAAATTTAATTAACGGTTTATAAAAAATGAACATAAAAAATATTTTTAAACTATCAGAAATTCAAAAGAAACAGATGTACTGATTAACCCTACTAACATAGAACTAATTTCGCCTACTTCTAAGAACTCGTGCATTTAAAGAAGGCTTAAAGACAACCTTTTCCACAATACTTTCAACTTCTGATTCCTCCTGTTTAAGGGTATCATTTTCTTTTTCATCTTCACTAT
Source organism: Rhabditophanes sp. KR3021 (assembly GCA_963281155.1). Classification (NCBI taxonomy): domain Eukaryota; kingdom Metazoa; phylum Nematoda; class Chromadorea; order Rhabditida; family Alloionematidae; genus Rhabditophanes; species Rhabditophanes sp. KR3021. The sequence goes on from CAUJLY010000001.1 coordinate 1,828,867, forward strand.
TTCTTTCTTCGTCATCTTGGAGCTCGCTTACATATTTTTGAAAATTTTCAGGAATTAAATATTCACTGATTGTATTTAAGTATGTGTTTACATTGAGAAAGTTGTTATCACTAAATTCTTTTTGTAATAAAGCAATTTTTTCCTCTCTATCCTTTGACTTTTTAACTTGCTTGGAAATGGCAAATTCAGGTGAGTGTTTAAATTTATTCAATTTGTAAATTGTAAGCCGGACATCCTCATTTGCAGCTTTCAATAAATTCAGACATTTCAAGTAAGTACCATGGTGTGTAGCTAATGGATTAGTTTTAAGCCATCTATTGAATGATTCACATGAGTTAGTGCTTTTAACACGTTGTTGAAACTTGCATAATTTGGTTGCATGCTTTTCATTCTTAAACCAATTTTTATCAACATAGTTGATCCATTTGGTTAGCTGGTTTATTTCAAAAGGAGTAAAATCTTCATTGGCTGTCATAATCATCTTATTTTTAATGATAGTCCATTGTTGAATCATTTGCCCGACTGGCACGTGGGGGAGAGCAATAACCATACGAAACTTCTTATAAAAATCTGCAGACACGAGACTTCTATCGTCATTTCCATTAAAAGATGTTAACAAATGCTTAAGCCCAAGCTGATTCAATTTTTTTACCAAATTTTGGGCGTAGTGGAAATAGCAGTGTTTATGTAAAGTAGGATAATGTTTTTCAATAATTTTTATTGCAGCAGGTTCTTTATCAGTCATAAATACCTCTGGAAGTTCTTCACTAATTCCGAAACGTTGTAAGCACTTTTTAATTTCATTAAAAACGAAATCATAATCTTCGGTCTTACGGTGCTTCATCAAAGCATAAAATGCTGGTATAAATGTATTTCTCATTTCCCCTTCTTTATTTTCAATAATTTGAAACATAACGACGTAGAGTTGGGTGTATTTGTCAGGGGCCACAAAGAAAGTTCCATCAGCAAGTCTTAATTTTGATTTGGCATACAATTCGAGTACATCTCTTGAACCAAAAATAACAATTGAATCCCCATCTTTTCCAACAACACGGAATGACATAGGTAACTGCTTATCATCTAAATAACCACATTCGTAAACTTCCTCGGCGTAATCATTATTTTCATTTTTTTTTTCGTTTGATCTAGATGAAGCAACTCTAAGATACCTTCCCTTATCTTTATACTGTCCTAACTTTATCTTCGAATCTGCTGTACCGAGTTCAAGCCCATTGCATATGGTATCGACATTTTTAATCCCAATGGCATGTGCTATACGAGGCTTAATGAGGGGATTTGTGGCGTCACGGCAAACACGCTTGTATTCATTATCGCCTATTTTTTCTTTGAATGTTATTGGCAAGCAACCATCAAAATGAACACCTTCTTGGCGAACCAAATTATATCCTTTCATCTTTAATAGTGGAATATTCGATTCGGGTTGCTTCTTCTTTTTACAAATTGAGCGACACTCTTTGCAGTACATAGTGGTTGTTGTTGTTGCATCTGGAGACAATTCAGTTCCTCTTCTAAAATAATTTGTATAAATTTAGTGAATATACGAAAATTTGTATATTGTATATTTAGTATTTGAATATTATTTATGTATAATTTGCTTGAATTATTGTATTTATAATATGTGCTATTTTATTATTATATCATTTTATCTAGGATCCTCATTTGTACCACTTTGCCTATTTTAAATCTACTTCATTTTAGTTTAGCTCCTTTCAGCTCTCATCCCAAAATCGTAAGTAGTGTATATATTATTATTGGCATTAGATGACCACGATTTTTTTGTAGATTAATAAAGATCCTTTTGAATCCTGTTGTGTAACCCCTACTAGAAGCTTATTCAGGCTTTGAAACCAGTCAATTTTACTTTTTACTATTTATAGGCAGATAAAAAACATACTTCTTGGTAAACACATATCCCAATGGGTTAGCATAATTCGTTTGATCAGGAACGTATAAGAAAACATCCTTACAAAACTTTTCAGTTTTCATTCCAACTATAAATTGAGACTTAAATTGGACCTCCGAGTCAACATTTTTATAAGCTTCTTGTGCAAATAAAAGAAATTCCTCCTTTGTTCTTGTTAAAGGAACTGATGCAGGAACAGTTGGTAAAGAATGGTGAGATGGAATGTTTTGACTTAAAATATTGCTTGAGCTTGGCTGTGGAAGAAGTGTCTCTCGAACTTGCTCCAACAATGAAGGATTATTCCAAAGAGCTTCTAATATTTGACTGTCGGTAAAAGATGACATTTTAAAAGCAACCAACCACGATAATAGCAATTAAAGAAATGATTTTAAAATTAAAGTATAAGTGTAGAAGGGGATTCTTATTATGAATTATTATACTATGAGGGATATAGATAGCCTCAATTACGCCTTAAAGATAAAAGTGTAACGATGACATTAACCACTTAAGGTATCTTATTTTATTAAATTGAATAGACTTCAATTACGCTTTAGAATAAAAAGTGCGACGTTAGAATAAAACACTGGAGGTGCACTTATTTAATTAATTTTTAGAGTATTAAAACACAGTCATCAACCTTAGAAATAACCGCTCATATTCGAACCAAATAATTGAAACATTTGATGATTTTCTTTATAAGGGCGAATGATTATATTATAGTATTATCATCTGCCTGGGCGAATTTTTTACTTAAAATAATGATTGGCCTGGGCGAATGATAATGCTATAGTATAATCATTCGCCTGGGAGGCCAATGATTATTTTTTTGACATATTAGCCTCCCAGGCGAGTGATAATACTATAGTATAATTATTCGCCCTACCCAGGCGAGTGATAATATACCCTTAATGATTATTATTTTGTTAAACAAAAACCACGAGAAAATCGCAATCTTTAGCCATCTTGTTTGTATAAATGGAATTTCTAAATAGGACAACATTTCTTGTGCAATTTCTATCATTATCCACATAAGCCGGCTCAACAGCTAGTGAATTGGAATCAACATTACTTTCATTCGTGACAATATTGCATTTATGTCCAAAATGGCAAACATTACATGGTGCAAAGCACGGTTCGAGTATTGACGAATCTGTACAAAAGACGCAACTCTTTCACCAAGCACTCATTAACAATGTCTTGTATGTTGGGTTATTACAGTCATTAAGAAATTATCTGCAATTGGAGCCAGTATCTTGACATACTTGTCCAGCCATAGTAGTAATAAGAACGACAGTAACAAAGATTGTAACTTGAATTTTCGAAGATTTGATATTTCTTTGTAATTTCTTTGATTTTTATACTGAAATTTCGCTGCCCACATCTCATAAAAATTTATTAAACTTCCTCATCATATTTGCTATCAGCACCTTCCTATTTAATCTGCCTATTGACATTTAAGTATATACAAAACAGTTGTAAATATTTTTCAAACTTTATGTAAGCAGCTGAAATTTTACAACCAAAATATTTCCATATCAGTGGAGCCTTAATGAACGTTCATCTTTTTATTTATTTAAAAGTTATAAATTTATAATAAACTTAATATAAAAATGTGTTTTATTTGATAATAAACATTCAATATTTAAAAATAAATATGTCAATAGATTTTGTAAGACTTATATGATTATGCACATTGTCCATGAGAACATTTAACTCCATGTCTATCGTGAACATTGATTTTATAGTTTGATCCGATAATAATGCGGAAGTATCCATTTCCATTGAAAATGGCTTTTAAATCAGATTGGGCTACATATTTACCAACTTTTTTTCCATGATGTTTATGAGGCTTATATTTATAAGCAGTTATCTTCCATTGAATGATTTCACAATTACCTTTATTTATCCTAAGAGTTTTGGTTCCAGGACGATCAAAATATAAACTCTTGTCGGAACCATTTCCAGGAACTTGTACCTGAATTTTACTTTTACCTTGCACAGTAGTAGTAAATTTAATTTCGATATTGCATCCCTCGACGATAGCAAAACAAAACACACAAATATAAATAATATTTAGGATAAACATATCAATTAATGACGTTATCTAAACCTTATCCCTTATATAAGCAATTTAAGCAAAAACAAGTTTATTAATAATCTAAATGCTTTAACTACAAACTTGTATTGATGATTTAATACGTGTGGGAATTAATTAGTTCCAATAAGTTTAAGGAAATCCTTCATGTTGATGCTGGGCATTTTGATTAATAGTCATCATAAAAGATCATTAGATCACGCGTTAAATATTCATTTTTGAAATAATTCGTTAGAGTAGTTTGATATAATTAAATATTCATTATCAACTCACTAATTATTCTATTTTAAAAAGATAAACTAATGTAGTTGCTGCTTATTAAATCACGCCCGGATGCAATTTTCAACCAAAATATTTTTAATTAATAATAACTGATGTCTTTTTTTTATATTTAAATTTTATGGATTCAATCATTCTGTCCGAAACAGCAATGTTCTTAAAAGAAAGCGGAATATAATGTTTGATAATGAACTTCCTCAAAGTTCTATTCATGAATAGATAGACACAACTACAAACACCATGATTAAAAATCCATGTAACTTGTCCCACAATAGAAATAATAATATTTGATTCTATCATATTAAAGTAAAAATATGCTAAGGATGTCATCGCGGCAACTGTCGTGATTAGTGAGGTTTGCTTCAATAGAGACTTTTGAGCACTTGTAAAAATTGTTGTTGAAGAAGAATGTTTTACTCTATTGTAAATTATCACAAAACATATTAGGTATAAGATTCCTAAAAATATTCCGATTCCAATGTCATTGATCATTAATGACTTATTTAAGTAATCAAAATCATTCGCATAAACCCCACTAATTCCAGTGTACGGATCTAGAGCCTGGGCATATGCTTTACTAGTATATAACAACGGATTCGTGAATGTGACAAAGTATATGACATAACCAAGTGGAATCATCAACCATACCCATGTACGATACCCTCTAAATAAAGACTTGCATAAATTAGAATCATACAAATCTAATACTCTAGAAACTGCTAAAAGTTATGTAATTCCACACCCACCAACCCAACACCCTGTACTTATGACACCACTTATATAACTCAAATAAGGATTCATGCAGAATACACTTCCAGTAATAGTAAAGTAACCATCAAGGATCCCGATAAAGAATAAGACGAAGACGTCAAGGATGCCAAGAACAAACTAAAAATGATATTTATTGACAATGTAATTTAATACCATGATCTTATATGCAGAAAGCTTTATGAACTCTTTATTTGTTAAGGCAAAAACAGCAGGAACGTAGAGTACTTGAAAGGTAACTCCTAGCATAATATAAAAAATACCCAATAACAGATTAGGAGACGCTTCTTTTGCCCATTCTTCGGCAGTTCTTGAATTGCAATTATAATGAGCTTCAATAATAGCTGGGTTTATGAAAAGCATTTCCGTAAAATAATACGAAATATGACATAATTCTTTTTATATTCATGAATTGTGTGTGGAAAGTGCAAACTTATTAATGTCTAGTTCAAGCTAATTATATCTAGTTCCAGGTAATTAATTTCAGGTGCAAGTTAATTAATTCTTTTGAATAATAAAATAATTGCCATAACACTTTTATTATTATAATTTGAAAATATTAAAAGCAGTAATAATAATCATTCAGCGTATGGAAGCGACTTTAATTTGTGGAATCCTTATAGTATTTTTGATCGGTTTGACTACACTAGTTAATTTTGAAAGTTCTTTAAGCTGCTTTGGAATGAGATTTTCCCAAATATATTTTTGAATTGATTTATTCATAAATAAGTAAACACAACTTCCAATCGAATGACTTAATATCCATAGAACGTGTCCCATTATCGAAAAAATATTGTTTACGGAAAATAAGTTGAAGTAAGCGTACATTAATGAAGCGATGAAAGCCGCTCCTAAGATCAGTAAGGTTTGCCTTAATATGCTTTTTTCAGTTGGTGATAACGAATGTTCTCCTGCTGTTGTTCCTTTTCTATATAGTATGTAAAAGAAGATGATGTAAAGCAATGAAATTATGACAACTATTGCAAAATCATGTGTAATTAGGGGATAGTTAAGGTAATCATGATTATATGTGTCAACACCTGAAATTCCAAGGAATGGATCTAATGCGAAGGCGTATAATTTGCTTGAGAACAATAAAGGGTTCGTAAATGAGATGAAATACAAAAAGTAAGCCAAAGGCAAGCACAAAACGAGCCATGTTTTGTTTCCATCAAAAAACATATTACATATATAAGGATCGTACAGATCCAAAACTCTTGAAAATGCTAAGACTGTTGTAACAGCACATGAAGAAACCCAGCCTCCTTAAAAGATTTATTAAATTATTCATAATTATTTTGAACGAACCCATTGCAATAACTCCAGTATAATATGTAAAGTATCTGTTCATACAGAACACAGACCCCTTAATAGTTAGAAAGCCAGCAGCAAAACCGATTATAAACAACATGAATATATCAATTAACCCAAGAACGAACTAAAAGTCTTATAAGTGATTATTTTAATATTGTATTTACCATAATCTTGTAAGCAGAAATTTTAATGAAATTTTTACTTCCTAGAGCCAAGATTCCAGGGATATATAAAATTTGAAAGAAAATACTGATAGCAATATAGAAAATTCCCAGAAAAAGATTTGGAGAAGCTTCATTTGCCCATTCTTCATCAGTTCTTTGATTACAATTATAATAATTATCAATGATAGCCAAATTTAAATAAAACATTCTAATGTAGTGAGAAGTAATGTCGAAAATTTCTTTATACGTATTTATATAGCTGTTTTGAACTTGCAGGCATAACGTTCCTTCAAATTAATGGTAGTTTGAAGTTCCTTTTTTGAAAAATAAAAATAGTTCCATTACCAACTCTTTTTTATGCAACTAAGTGGTATATTTTGAGTTATTAGGTCGTTAGAAGTGGGTAGACATTGTACTATTGTGGTAAATTTAGTTTTATTCCATTAAAATGTATCTAAATAAATTTTTAATCATTGTTTGTGAGACATCTAATTGCTTGAAAATAAATATACATGAATTGTTCGAATTCAGTGCAAAAGTTCGACAGAATAATCAGAAATTATTTTTCCAAATTTAATAAAAAGTTTCTTCATGCGCAATTATTGACCAGATGAATAATTTCTAATTCTTTTATTTCAAGTGTAATCATTTTAAATTATGGCTGTTGGATTTTTACGCATTCAATACCATCAGTAATTTATATTGCATTTAATAGTTCAATAAGAAGTTGTATTGTGAACGAACATCTGAGTACGTATTTTCAAAAAAATAAGAGTGTGACTATTAATGTGGCTCCTGCTCCAAAAATACATAGACAAATTATTGTATGATTTAATCTCAGTTTTCTGTTTATTAAATAAACTACTCCCTGTTATATATACGTCTACACTGGTGGTTAGTACAAGCTCCCGTGGTGTAGTGGTTATCACATCTGTCTAACACACAGAAGGCCGGCGGATCGAGACCGCCCGGGATCATACTTTTTTGTCTAATAAAGCAAATTCGGAAATTGTGTTTTTCAATTTTATTTGCATAATCACTTGAAAATAAATATACTGGTGAAGTAATACATTTATTAAGTTAAGTGTACCAAAATGGTGTTGAAGTCTATCACAATCACAAATTGAAACATGGTAATTGGACAATTAAGAGAATTCCTACTATGGGAGGGTAAATATAGAGACATGCGTATCTCTGTAATAAATGCTATCTCAGGATTTCCAAAGAACCAGAAAGGATTATGTAAATATTAATTAGGTAATAAGAAAAGAGTTTTTGTTCAAATGAGCAAAATAGCATTTAAATGTATGGATATTCGTTATCCTTCGTCATCATTATATTATATAATACGCGGCCATTCATTCTTACCTTGTACACATAACTTTTTCAGATCACCATTTATATATTATTACAATAACAAATTAAATATTTAAATTCATAAAGCCATTCCAACACAGATTAATTAAACGCTTACTTATAAAATGAAAGGGTATGTATGTAACACATTTCTTTCGTTTGACACAAAATCATCAAACAATTATTATTGTGATTTAAATGAAACTATTTTGTCAACTTCATTTAGAAGACAATTTGTGAAGTGAATATATGAATGAATTTTTATTAAATTAAGCAGTATAAAGATTTATTTACAAACTATTAAATAATACTTTTGGTTTTAACATGAACAGTCCTAACAACTGTTATTGTTTTATCATGCATTTTGCCAAATTTGAAAATCTTTTTAATTTCCTCCCTGCAAGGCTTAATAAAAATAATCGAAGCGATTGGATTTAGCAAAGTCACCCAAACAAATAGGACATAACAATAATTGCCCATACCATACAAATTCACTCCAAAAATTGCACACATTACTAGTAAAGAACAAGGAAAGAAGGATGAAAAAATAGCTGTGATGGCATTGAAAACCATTAATAAATTTAATTGACTTTGGATTTGTTTTGTCTTGCTAGACATGATCATGATGTTTACTTTTAATTGTCGCCAAATTTGTAGGAACATCCAACTTTCACCAATTAACACAACTGATGTGGTTATGATGACATGAATGATAGCAAGCATTCCGAATAGACTAAAAATGTTCAAAGGGAAGTATTTCATAGCAAATCCGTCATTGCGATAAAAATATGCAATTGGAAGTTCTTTTTCAATAACGTTATTGTTAGAACTTCCTTTGCTTGTTGTTCCTAAAGACCAAATAATTGTATTCATTCCATTCCAGAGCATATTCAGCACAATCAAATATCCCAATTTTAGTAAACTTAATCTCTTTTTTCTAAACAATTATTTATTACTCAATTTTATTACAAACTTACTTCACCAATATGCAATATCTATAATAAAAAATAAGTAGATTATTCCCATGCGAAGTCATAAAGATAAACATGTCAAACATGCTTATAATTAAAGCTAATTCATCGCTTATGTTAATAAGATACTTACTCAACGAAAAGAATAACACTAAATTATGATTGAATGGCTCTAATAGATTAATACTTCCTAAAGTTGAAAATAGAAAGATTAGGTCAGTGACAACGGCTAGTATGATAATTGTTTTGTAAGAAACAAATTCTTTTTCTTTGATTCGCAAACAGATGAAAAATAATAATAAATTGAGAATTAATCCAATGCCAAAAGTAACGTCTAAGGTAAAATCTAATAACTTCCGAGTTTGATAAATACTTGCATTTGAATAGTCAACAGAACTATAAAATTCCATCGTCTCTTCTTAGATAATTAATAATATCATACGTAGAATATCAATTTTACTTTATATAACATTTAAATGGCAACAACTTAAAGTACATAAAAGCTTCATTCTTCTACTAGTTAAAAGCCAGACAACCTTAAATTTTAATTTACGTCATTTTCAAAAGAAACTAATTAATTAAATCATATCTTTTTACAATAAACATTTCCTCGTAAATACCTCACTTTTAGACAGACTTTCGAATAACATCCTAATAACAGTGTTTCTGTCAAGTTCAGAATAATAATTTATCAAATTATATCTTTAACAAAAACATCAAGCACAAAACAAATTTATTAATATTGTCAAGGAATCTTGAGGCTGCTCCCTTTGTACTTGTAATCAGCGTTTGTTGGGTAGTTGTCGTGAAATTATCAAAAGGAATAGGTACAATAGGTTCTTTAGCGTCATCGTGAAAAGTTAAACGAGTCTTATTCATGCCCACCAAGTATCCATATGTTCCATCTCTATTCAAAACATTCTTTCCCACCACATAAGCAATGTATTTGCCCGATGAAGAGAATGTATGATATCCTCTACCTATTATTTTAACAAAGTAATAGTTAAATCTGCCATCAAAAAAGTTAATGTTACTTGAAGTTGTCAAGAAATCAGCTTCGAATCCATCTAATAAGAATACGGTTGGGTCTGTTGAATTATCACCATATATTTCCAACACAGAATCTTCAACTATTGTCACAAATTGAATTTGGCCAGAGATGTATTGAGTTGTTTCTGGAATATAATGCATAAAAGCACTCACTAATTTCTTCGAATTGGACTTAGATCTGTAACTACCAAATCTAGTAAGTGGAGCCAGCGCTGTAGTTGATTGGATCCCAAAGAAGTTATATTGCGTGACATTCAGATCAATCTTGGTAACTTCTAAGGTTGATAAATTAACAACTGTTCCGTTTGTGTTATCGACATCATTAAATATAGTGATGGGCAGATTCATGCTACAGAAGGAATAAGCTGGTGTTACAAAAAGAGATTTTGTGAACAACGTCGTCACCATTCTTAGATCAGTTGGTGGGTTTAAGGAATTTAAACAATCATTTAATTGAATTGGTTGCGGCATTATAGCAGAATAATCATCAAACTCATGAGGCATTTGAGGGTCCACGTGGATTGGATCTTCATCAACTGAAGTTACAGCCGTTGTTACAAAGAGTGCTTTCGTCGCGTAGATATAAACTGTCGCTGAATATTCTTTTGCCGGAATAATCAAAGCAACTTGTTTTGACCCCAGTTCTTTGCTCAAATTCATTGGATATTGAGCAACAATTTGCCTGTTCACTATTATTCTTACTGACACAAATGTATTATCTGTCTCCGTTGGCAATAAATGAATTATCTGAACAGCTCCTATAGACGGTTTTGGCATCTGAATAAGATAGTTTCGACCAATAAAGTCAACACTTGAAACATGAAACATGTCTCCTTGCCCAGTTACTATATTATAAACATGAGCCAGTACTTTAACATTTGCAGATGCAGTAATGATGAATCTCGGATCAGCCATCATATTAATGACTCTATCTTCAATTCCTGTGATATCATTCAAAACTACGTCATCATACCCAAAAAAGAACTACCAAACAAATGAATTAAAACAAGAATATCAAACTTACGCCATTGTTAATTTCTGGCATCAATTCCATAGTAATATTCTGGATAATTTTAAACCTCTTAGAATAATACCTAATATTAACATCAACAAACCAAACATCCGATGGAATGATATAAAGCGCAAAAATATACTGCTCAGGATTTGGAACTTTGAGCATCGGGAACGATGTAATAAAACAAGTTCCATCCGATTCCACAACTCCTTTAACCGAATTTCCCACAAAAAACAGAATAAACCATTGTAACCAAATCATTTTACAAGTAAAGTACATCAAAATTTAATAAAAAGAATAAACTAATTTATAGCTAAGGAAACATTAATAACACTTTAAGAAGATTAAGATAAAATTAAGCTGTCAAATGTTTGAAGACAAACTATCATCTTCATATGACATCATTCCATGTCACACCTTAGCATCATTTTAAGTAGATATTCATTTAGTATAGAGTCAAAAGGCTGATTCATTTAGACTTGACCAGAACTACGCATTGGACCACGAGGATGTCTTCTCACAACAGGCGCGTCATATCCTCCACTTACCACAGGACATTCACTTATTTTTATACATGCTCCTTGATCATTTCTAACAAACCCACGTTCTTTTGAGCAGAAACAAGCAGGTAGATCACAGATTTGGGGACAGAAGTCTTTTATATTTCCACATGATGATTCGCATGTTTTGCCACATCCATTGAAATATTCATTCTTTCCGCAACTTACGTAAGGAGCTTCTGTTACAGTTGTAGGTGGCTGAGTAACTGGCTCACAAGATCCATCTTCACACCCATAACCAGGTTTTGGTGTTACTTTTGGTGGTCTGGTGTATGGTTTGGATGTTACTTTTGGTGGTCTGGTGTATGGCTTGGATGTTACTTTGGGTGGGCTAGTGTATGGTTTGGGACATAATTCTCTTTGGATGCAATTTCCTGTAGAGTCGTATGCGTGGTCGCCACTGCAGAAACATCCGCTTGGTTTGCACTCGGATGAACAGGCGATTTCGTTTCTATTGCAGTGATTTTCACATGTTCCGCATTCCATGTAGACGGTGTTGTGCATGCATGAAGGTTTTTGGGTTACTGGAGGAATGTATGGGCTTTGAGTTACCGGGGGTACATATGGGGCTTCTGTTACTGGAGGAACATATGGAGCTTCTGTCACTGGAGGAACATAGGGAGCTTCTGTCACTATCACTGGAGGAACATAAGGAGCCTCGGTTACTACTACAGGAGGAACATAGGGAGTTACTACAGGTGGTGGTCTGGCATAAGATTGTTCTACAGGTGGTGGAGGGGGTGGAGGAGCAGAGTATTGAGATGGTCTTTGGTAATTATTTTGTTGGGGTCTTTGATAATTCTGTTGTTGTGGAGGTCCTTGTTGATAACTATTTTGTTGTGGTCTCTGATAATTCTGCTGTTGTGGAGGGCCTTGCTGATAACTATTTTGTTGAGGTCTCTGATAATTCTGTTGTTGTGGAGGTCCTTGTTGATAACTATTTTGTTGTGGTCTCTGATAATTCTGTTGTGGTGGAGGGCCTTGCTGATAACTATTTTGTTGAGGTCTCTGATAATTTTGTTGTTGTGGAGGGCCTTGTTGATAACTATTTTGCTGGGGTCTTTGATAATTCTGTTGTGGTGGAGGTCCTTGTTGGTAATTATTTTGTTGAGGTCTTTGATAATTCTGCTGTTGTGGAGGTCCTTGTTGGTAACTATTTTGTTGAGGTTGTTGATAATTATTGATTTGCTGTTGAGGTTGAAAATGTTGTTGTGGTGGAGGTTGATAACTTTGTTGCGGAGGTTGATAGCTATTTTGTTGTGGCGGCTGCTGATAACTCTGCTGCTGTGGCGGTCCTTGCTGGTAACTATTCTGAGGTGGCGGTGCTGCATAGCCGTTATTTCCTTCCGAAATTGACACAACTGTCAAAAGCAATGAAATCTAAAATATGATAAAAATAACTTACAATCACAACTTAACTTACCTTTAGAATTAACATAACTTCATTTGATGAAAAATAAACAAAATATTAAACTTTATATAGGCATATGTGGCGCAACGAAATTTATGGCAAGGTCAAAAGCCTTCTAAGAGTCACAGTTGTTTGACATTTGGAAGATTGAAAGTATTGTTGTTTCATTAAAAAGAGAGCGAGTGTTTCCAAATTAGAAAATTAGGGATTAATTTGAAGGATGATTGTTTTTTCGGAAATTGTCGGTGTAAGTTGTGATAAACAAGTAGCATTGCAAAAAGTGATAGTCTGATGTCAGTTTGGTTTACATGGGTTTAATTTGAACGGTTAGAAGCCACGTATATTTGTATTTGGAAATGAATAATATTAACTTTAAACATTGAACTGGTAATTAATTGCAGTATCCTTGAAAATATACTGGGTAATAAATCAAAGTTCAAACTCGCCCAACACTACGATGCTTTATTTTATTCAGAATAACATTTGCCTTTACTTGATTGTTAAAAGGAGCTAAGCAATTAGGGCAATCTTCCAAATTAAAACTACGTTCCTGCTTATTTACAACTTTCCATTGCCTTCTTCCGCTTATGCCGTAGTGTTTTTCTTTATATTCGCGCTTGAGTATTTTGAATTCCATACGTTTTATTCTTTTTAGACTAATGGAATTGTCATAGTTAAGCGAATAATTTGTGACATCAAAAATCATGTTCTTTTTTTGCAACTGCGTATTTATCTGATAATTAAATTCCCTTTCGCCTATGACGAACCACTTGTAATTGTTCGAAATGGTAATTAAAAATACTACAGCTAGAACATAAGTCTAAAAAGTTTATTAATCATCTTTGTCAAGGACATGACTTACCCTTATCATATTTAGTTACAAATGTCGAATGACGTCGTGATAAAATTGTGCTAAACTACCTTCTAAAGTTTCAAAAATATGAATTTAAAAACACATTTGAATATTTATTTGAGTACCACCTTAACCAAAAAATGGTGAGAGAAGCATTTTAATATTTCACATTATACTTAATGGACTATATCATTCAAAATAGAAACAGGAAGCAGCTATATAAATGGTTTATGTGTTTATTTATGATCAGTAGTTTAAAAAAGCAATAAAAGAGAGAAGTTAATATATATCAAAATGCATATGATGGTTTGTATTTAACTGGATTTTGGATTTTCCTCTAACATTTTGGGAGCTTCATAACCAGTAGAATTGGTGCAGGCTCTTCTTTTGATACAAGCTCCTGTAGCATTTCTGACATAGCCGAGATTTTTAGGACATTCACAGGTTGGAGTTGAACAAACATTGGTGCAATTTAATTTCTTTTTAAAACATGTATCCTCGCATACGTTTCCACAATCATTGATGACCTCGTTTTTAGGGCAAGCTAATTGTGTTTCAATTGCTTTTCCTTCATCTTCAATTACCTCTTGTTTAGAATCTATTTTCGGTAAGCAAGAGGCAGTTGTACAATTTTCTTGGTCAATTGTCGTCGTAATATCAGGTGCATGTCCCACTATCATTTCAGTTGGTATGATACTAACATTCTTTTCATAAATCAAATCATCGATTTCATTTTTAGCAGGAGGTGGTGAAATAGTTGCAATTTGTTTAACAACTTTCGTAGTCACCAAATCATCCATCACAATAATTTCAGCTTCATTTGTTTTCTGAGTTGTAATTAACACTGGATTAATGGTTATATTTTTAGTAATTGGAATAGCTTTTGTTTTAATAGATTGAAGTGGAATAACATTACAAGAACTTCCTACGCATTCACTATATAATGTATTTGAAGTAACTGGAACGGGTTGGATGGCTTTTTCGATTCCGAAAGAATCGCATTCACTCTTTTTGACACAATCTCCGTACTGATTGTAAGCCATTTGATTTGTGCAGTAACATCCTGAATGTCTACAAAGATCTGGGCAAAAGGCCGGAGCCATCCCACATTCATTTTCACAAGTTCCACAAACTAAGAATACTTTATTTTTCGGACAATTCTTTTGAAATTTTGAAGGTGGTTGATTATCTTTTGAAATTTCTATTTGCTCAACTTTTGTTTGCTCAGCAGATGGAGATGGTCTTTGTCTATTTTGTTCAATAGATGTTTCGTAGATTTGGGTCATAACTTTTGGTTTGATAGTTCTTTGTTGAGTAAATGGCATTGGTTTTTGTTGATTTAGTTTTTCACGTGGCGACTGATAAAGTGCAGCTATTAATTGAGATTGTTCATGGATATTCGTTTCTTGGAGCTGTTGTGGGTGTTTTAGAATAATCTTTTCTTGCAACTGTCGTGGGTGCTTTAGAATAACCTTTTCTTGATAATGTTGGGGGTGTTTTTGAATGATTGTCTCTTGGAATTGCTGAGGTTGATTTACTCCCTGTACAATTCTTTTTTGAAATTGTTGAAGCTGATTACTTTTTTGTACAATTCTTATTTGAAATTGTTGAGATTTATTACCTTCTTGTACAATTTTTCTTTGCTGAATATATTGGACTTTTTGAATTGGGGAAATTCTTCTTTGTTGAAAGAAACGAGGAGTTATTATTCTTTGTTGGGATTGATTCTTTTGATAAATGATTCCTTGACTTTGTTGAAATGAGCGTTGCCTCGGCGTTGGCATTCTAGGCATGGATTTTCTTTCCTGAATAACATGAATTTGTTGCTTCGGTTCAATTCTTTTCTCATAAATAATTTCTTGACGTGGTGGAAGTATGACTCGATGAGTAAGTGCTTGTTGTTTGGGTAGAAAGTAAACTTTCTTTTGAGCTCCTTTTGGTTGAATAATTAGTTGTCTAATTTCAGACTCTGCAACTTCAACAGATTTGGGTTGTTTAAAATGATGATTGAAGGTTGATTTAGTATTAGTAACCTTTTTCAATATAGGCTTTGGTTTCAGTATTTTCTTGTCATCTTTATGTCCACTATACTGATCTATCAAATTATCGTGAGTTGGAATCGCTTTCTTATTTTGAATTGTTTTCTTGCCAACTAATTTTAAATCATTATCGTGTGATGTGGTTGGCGAAATATGTTTAATTTGCTGAACGGGTGTAATCCTTCTAACGTTATTTATTTTAGGTGATGTCAGTTCAATATTGGTACGAATAATTCCTTGTCTTGGGCGATTTTGTACAATTTGTTGATTGGTTTGCTGAATCATGACTTTCTTTCGATTGATGACTTTAGGGCAATTTACTTTAAGAATGCAATTATCTTTATGATCTCTGGCAGTATTTCCAAAACAGAAACACCCAGGTGAGCAACCCGTGCTTTCACAGAGGGATTCTTTGTGTCCACAAATATTTTCACATTTTCCACAAATCAAGAAAATTTCATTCTTTGAACACATCATTTGAAAATTCCTTTGGGAAGCTCTAGACAAAATTTGATGTAAAATAACTTCCTTAATACAAACTGCTAACAAACAGATAAAAATCTAAATCCCAACATTATTAAGAAAACCAAACTAAATAACTTACTAGATTAAGCCCCATTCTAGATTAACCAAAAGCAACTACACACTATTAATTCTACTATCAATTTCCTTTATATAGCCCCACAAATTGCAAATTAACTCTCAAAAAACTCCAATTGATATTACTACAGATTCTTTGTAATTTTAAATGAAATTGTTTTTGCATAAAAAAGTTTAGTGTTACTGACTAATCACCTTGTTTTAAAAGTAGTAAGTTTTTGGTGATATTAAATTCAATTGATAACAGGTAGTTTGATTTAAATTATTATTAAATTTCGGTTTAGTGTAAAAGTCACACGATTGTATGGTTTGAAAGTGAAGGACATTTGTGCAGGTTCAGAAAGTTGTTTTTTGTAAAAAAGGTAATTTAATATTAAATACATATCAAGGTTAATATTGCGTTGACTTCTAAACTTATTTTTCGTGTTTTGATTAAATATGGAAATATATTACCTGAGAATAACTATAGATAACAATAAATAATGATAAATAATAGTAAGAGGTTGTATTATTTATCTAAACTCCCCCAATATCATAAAAATACCTTAATTTATGACACCAGCACCTTGCTCTTAAAAGCAAAAAAGATGCTCCGTGTGAGGCTCGAACTCACGACCTTCAGATTATGAGACTGACGCGCTGCCGGCTGCGCCAACGAAGCAGACATGTGGCTTTTATAATTCAGAGTGACATAAAAAAATTAAATTTGTTATTCCGAAAATGATAAAAATATGGCAACTTATTTAAAAAAATTAAGTGTTTAAATAAATGCAAAAAGTTTTGGTAGCCCGATACGGGGCTCGAACCCGTGACAGCCAGATTAAGAGTCTGGTGCTCTACCGACTGAGCTAACCGGGCATGTGTATGTAAGAAAATTACGTGTGCATGAAGTGAGTACTTATTTTGTAACAATACAATCGAACTTATGACAACATATTATTTAAAATACCAACATTTTTAAGCTAGAGTTATTTCAAATAAATTGATATTCGATCAAAATATTACTGAATCAGATGTCTAATTATCGTCAATACAAGTATCATACTGGGTGCAGTAATTATTCTTTCCACAAAATTCACATGCACTAAATCCAGCTTCGAATTGACTGTAAAGACTATCAATATGAGCTCTGACCAATTGGATGCATAGAATTATGTCTTGACTAGTGAATTGCTTGTCTTTCCTGTTATGACAATTGAACTGATTTGTACATCCAACTTGTCCTCCAAAAGAATAACATAGACTAGTTAAATCAGTTAGAAGAGAAGATTCGGGTTCTCCATTTCCGAATTTCGTTTGAGCTGTTGAAATGACTTCATGGCAAATGATACAACTGTCCGATTCAGCAGCAATGCTTGAAATGGTCAAAAAACAAATAGCAATAAATAATTTATTCATCTCTAATTAAATGTAATATCAAATGAAAATCATTATCCTTTTATACATGAGATTATGACGAGTATCTGTGCTTGAGCTTATTCTTATCAATTAATTTGATTGCTCGAACTTTATCACAAAATAACAATTTCATGACACATTTTCAATACTGATTACAAAAATATGTAGTTTCATTGAAATTAATTGTAACATGAACTAAATATCGTTCAAAACGCATAAACAAGCAATTCAATTTTGTGATAAAGAACAATTTGATGTGCCATTAGCGGCAAAGCTTAAACTTGATACTGTACTCATCACTTTCTTTGCCAATCAAAACATATGCAAAAGTGACTATTGTTGAATACATACAAATCACAAAAAAATGCACAATATGTGTTGAATAGGGCCCGAAAAAATATTATTTGTTGTCAAAAAGCTTCGCAATGTATCCGTTTTCTATTTATTGCATCAATCATCTGATATAAACTATTTTCAATCGTACTATTCTCCGAACTAGATAAAATGATTAACTTTTCTTATACCATCTGATGTTAAATAAGCTGACTCGAAACAAGCTAATCCGATGCCAAAACCGAATGAGATTGAAATCATGACGAGTATAATTATTTTGACTCCTTTCAAAGAAAAGACACGAGTGCTATACGCATGTGGCTTCTGAATAGCAATGCATCTGTTGAGGGCAATTGTGAAACATGACATTTCAAACAAGGTGCATATCATATATCCAAGGCGAGCAGTCCGCTCATTTGATTTAAAAAAATCAGTTAACATTCCCCATCGCGGAAGCATGAGGAGGCATGTTTCAAAGATAAAGTAAGAATTTGCTACGACTCCATCAATCAAAATAAAAGGATAAAATTCAGGAGAGTGCCTTTTACTTCCTTGATACAACTGAATGGCCAATCTAACTGTCAAAGTAGAATAAACAATGAAAGTAGGTACCTTATAGGCAAGAACAATAATCTCAGTAACACTTAGCATGATAATATATTTTAAAATAATGAAGCTTTCTCAATAATAAGTGGATGTGTAAAACATATATTTATACAAAATATCCATTAAACCAAATCTTACTACGTCTTTCATGTTTTAGAAAAACATTTGCTACAAGGATCGCTGAGTAAGGACATCGACCTTATATAAGTAACAACTAAAACACATTAAATTATTCTAGACATATATACTTTATCGGTATATTGGATATCATTATTTTGAATGAGCATATTTCATGTAATTGTGTGTGCTTATTGCAACATTAGTTTTATGAAATAAAATCGTGCATTCATTGAAAGTATTTCTTTTATTTGGGTTTGCATTTTTTGGCAAATAAGGGAGAGGTATTCTATTAATAATTAGTAGGTTGTTGGCTTATGGTGTGCATGTTTAAGTAAAGATGCGTCATCTTTCAAACATACCTCTTTCCAGGGCTAACTTCAGGAAAGAAAACATGTTACCCAAACAACACATCACTGAAGTATCTTTATTCATTCATCAAAATGACCAACTCATCCATGTTTTCTCGTTTAATGTATTAACATCCCCTTATGTTCTCAACCCTAAGATTTACATTTATTTACAGACATCTTAATTAGGACAGTAAATCCAAGTTAAATAGAATATCTGTAAGTTATTTTATATGTTGTAACACATTTATTCATCGTTCTAGACCTAGTTTTAAATAAAAGAGTTATATAAAAGCCAAGAAAATGTAGTAAGATTGTTAAGTACTTTGTGCATACATCATTAGGCAAAAAGTTACATTTTTACTTTTAAGAAGGTTGGTCGGTTATTGTTTAGATTATGTATTGTTTTGTGTATAGACGGGTTATTTTTTTGTTTAAGGAGTGCGGAATTAAATGCATTCAAATGGAATATTTTGTGATTATTGAGGCAATAAATGATGACGCGATTGAGCTCATAAATATTTGCAAATTTAAATTTGTGAAATAGAACCAAATTGAACTTTATGAAATAGAATTAGATTAACTTCCTGAGATAGATTAGGACGAAATTGGTGGTTCATTCCAAAATAAAGATGAATATATTCATTTTAACTATAAAACCTCTCGAACCTTTTTGATATACAAAATCATACCTTTAATGATCGATCATTTGCTATTTAACTGATAGGGTGTAATTTTATTAGAAGATATAGAATGATTTTACGTAAATACAAAAATGATTTTATTATCTATTTTGATTATGTCGCTGAGTACTTCTTTGTGTTGCTGTGGTATTATGAAGATTGTTTGGAAGTGAGGGTACTCCACCAGAACTTTGAGTCGGAATTTTTCCATAAAATGGAATAATTAAAATTCTGAGGTCTTTACTAAAAATAAATTAAGTAAAAATTATATTCGCTTATAGCTTACTTGATAATTATATTAAAGTAAAATCTTGCAGTAGTACACAGGTCCATTATGAAAGGAAAAGCCGTTAGTGTCAATGAAACCAAGCTAGGTGAATTTATATTATATGCAATGGCTGCAGTTATGTAGTAGCATTGAAACAATAAAAAGGTAAGAAAGCTGATGAAACTATAAACAATCAAATTGACTTTTACTTTTTGTGCTTTCAGGGCCTCGGAATTCATCTTTGATATTCTTATAATTGTTAATAAGTTCAAAACTCCAGACGAGATAATCAAGAATAGTGGATAGCCAATTGAGTAAACGTACTTATAATAGGTGAGTTTTGGATCTGGAGCAAAGACGGGATCATATCTAATTCCATTGGAAGAAATGTAATACGATTCAAACAATGCCAATCCAATCCCAAAACAAGTTGAAATTAATACACAAACAGAGATTATTATTTTGACGCCCCTTGCTGTAAAAATGGTGGCCCCGTATGCATGCGGTTTATGAATCGCAATATATCTGTTTAAAGCTATGGTAAAACATGAAATTTGAAACATAGTGCATATTAGAAGCTCAATGCAAAAGTATCCAAATCTAGCTGTCCATGCATTTGATTTAAAGAAAAATGTAAAGATTCCCCATCGGGGGAAAAGTAGTAGTATCAATTCGATAAGGAAATAAGAATTAGCGATGATCCCATCAACCAAAATGAATGGATAATATTCATGTGGGTATCTTCTGTTAACTCTATACAATTGGTAAGCCAGCCTGACCGTCAAAGTCGAATAAAGCAGAAATGTCGGAATTTTGTAGGAAAGTACAATAATTTCAGAAGGAGACAACACCATCTTGGAACAATTTTAACGAATAAGTTAGTTAAAAGTGTTTAACGTGAGTAAGGTAAATGTTTTTGGCATGAGTATTTAATACAGTTTTTAATTGCTTTATTTGGTCTTTCATAATTTATAAAAATGAAATTGTGCATTCATTAAAATCTTATCGTTCTTTCTAAAGATTTGCATGTCTTGTGCCAACATCTCAGTGTGTTTTTATTTATTCTTATTAATAATTTGTGGTCGTTATGGCGTGCGTGAGAAAAACGACTTGGTCATGGAAGTTAGTTCTCGGTTGATTACTTATTTTTGTCGGTGTAGAAAATATACATAGTCAGTAATTGTAGTTAATTATGATTCACTTACAACTTAATCAAAAAATATTGCTCTTTGATGTTAGCTAAAATAGAGATTGAACTATACATTTGTTTTAGATATTGTAGGATGATTTACGTTCATAGAAATCATATTGAAAGTTAATTTGCATCTATTTGTAATGAACTTGATAATTAACAGCAGAAAAGACTCAAATTTGTATTGAAAAAATAATTAATCACGTAACTAGAAAACAAAAACCTAAGCCCCCCGCGGGGCTCGAACCCGCGACCGTTAGATTAAAAGTCTAACGCTCTACCAATTGAGCTAGGGAGGCATATTAATAAAAGTTCATTTAAATGCCCAACTTATCTTTTTACAAGAGTTTTTATTCTCACTGTTATTGTAACATTTGTGGATAATTTAAGCCATCCTTTAAACCATTTGTTAATTGTATTCTTCAATTGTAACGTAAGAATAACTCATAATAGAAGAATAACACTTATAATTCTGAGGACAGTATCATGTAAATATTATTTACAATTATTTACATTCCCAGACTAATTGCATTTAAGATTATTAATAAAAACAAACAAATTTTGTCCAAAAATAATTTGATTTAAAGTATTTATTTAGTTCAAATTTATTACCTCATTATTGTGCCGGAAACAATTTGACAATAAAAAAGTTTATGGATACTTTAGTGAATTGAAATCAATGTTTTTGATAGACATTTAATTGAGCAATTATAATTTAGGTATAAAATAAATGATTTAACAATTTTGTCTTATGTATCCTTGTTTGATTAAAAAATTTAAATGCAGATTTCAACGATAATAAATTTATTAACATTTTCTGTAACAATGTTTTTAAATATCAATTGCATTTCACTGTATAAATATTATCCAATAAACGGATATATCGCAATGACATTTACTCAATTTATTTTTGATTCACTTTTTGCTATATTAAGTTTAGTTGTGAGAATTGAGGTGATTATAATGGATGAATATTTGATTCTTCATTTAGTTTATTCATATATGTATGATCTCAGTTATAATATCTACATGTACATGGTATTTTGTTGGTACACATTTTGTTACGGGAACATAGGACTCATAATTATTATTTTGATTATGAGATATTTTCAAATAGTTAAATCCCAAACTATGAAGTTTAAACATTTTATTTATGGATGTATTGGCACTTTAATTTTTCCCATTATCATTAATGTCAATTTGTGCCTAGCATTTGATAATTTAGTTCCATTAGACATAGCCTACCAGCTCAAAATAAATGGAACGTATAAAAATGATCTAATTCTTCCAAACACAAAAAGTTTAGCAATGCCAATGTTTTCATGGAAGTTCTATTCTGCTTTGAGTGGGTATATGGTCTACTTAGTCATTAACTATACTATTGTTGTATTCACCTATATTACATTTAAAAGATTTATGGAAGATAATATATCGGCAATGTCTACACTAACACGCAAAATAAATATCGAATTTAATAGAATTTTATTAATTCAATGCGGAAGTCCATTAATAGTCGGAGTTCCATTAATTATCTACATCATATCATTACTCACAAAATCGACATGGGATGAAGGAGGAATTGTTATTGTTTCTTTACTTACTGCAACTCCAATAATCAACGCAACGGCGTTTCTTTGTTTCAGTTCAAAAAATCGTGCTATTTTAAGAGCAAGAATAGGCAATGTTGTTAATACTGTTTACCCAGGAACAATTAATATTATTCAAGTGGCTCCTGTTAATTCAACAATATTATTTCCTGTGTAAGTTTATAATATTTATCATTTTTGTATTGTTAATTGCTTAGATAAATAAACTACATATTATTGCTCAATTAAACTTCCTAGCACTTACCATTTTTTAAAACAATTGTTTATGTATATATTTAAAAAACAGATGACGTTCAATTTAATTACAAAATTAATTACTATCAAGTACATACTTCCAACAAATAAACCCTTTTTATATAAATTTATGAGAATTTAGTAAAGAAAGTTGACTGAAAAGACAGTTTAAAATCTTTTTTGATGTGATTCGACGTGCATTTTTCATTTTACAAATTATCAAGTAAATACCAAATTATTATCATCAATTGCAGAGACTGTGCACATTTATAACAAATTGAAAAATGAATAAAATTCAAAACTTCTGCTTTTACCAGAACATTTTATCTAATTGCATTCTTTTAACTAATCTAACTTACTCAGCTTACTTATATCCTTTACTTAGTAATTCAACTCGCTTATTTGATTCATTTAAAAAATAAGTCATTTAAGCTAAATTATTGAGATGGTGAATTAAGTCGATGGCATTACATACTTTAGCACAATTGTTCGTGTTCTTTGTTATTTTAAAAATAATAAAGCATGATATTCAAATTATCAGACAGTACATTGTGGGTGACCATCTTGAAATTGGATTACTTGACAGTTGCTCAAATGAAATTGCAGAAAGATTCAATGATCGAACTAAGTCGACTAATACCCGGTGTAAGTGTGCAACACTATATGAGCACAGGAATTATTAAGGTAGTTGCTCCAGATTTGTTTTAAACCGTACTTCCTACAAGGATGCAGCACAGAGCATGGAGATTTGGCATTTGAACTATGTGATTGACAAAATTTCCTCATCTTTTCTATGTTAAATATACAAAGCATTCGATCAATTACAATTATACTTTATTTTATTTGAATAGATATACCCATTGAACATATAACAATCTACATTAAATGTTACAAATCCACTTTATTTATCTTTGAAAATTACAATTTATGATCAAAACTATACCACTCAAATGACAGTTTATAATCAAAAAGATCTGTTTTAATTAAAATATCCGTTATTTTTTGCAATTATCAGTCATTTCGAATCATCGTTTTAATGAATTCTTCAACATATTACTAACTTGCTCAGGATTCGAAATAATTTATAAAAGGCATACTTGTAAATTAAGATGATAATAAGGTAAAATGCATTGCAGCCAGAAATAATATAATTTACGGAGAACGGTGCAAATATTTTTCTGCGATAAGATGAATAAGAAGTAAATTACGTAACAGGTCATTTTTAATAATCCATACATTTTTAGTACTAATTATTTTACCAATTGTTGAGGCATTATTATCAATGAATGATAAGAAATGGCTGCTTGTATTAAAAGATGACATCATTAATACAAAAGTATCTTGATATTTAGCAATAAGATCAGGAGCAGGATATTCTGTTAAATGCCTTCATATTTGACATTTACCAAAAAGTTCAAATGAACTTATCTAAATCACCTTTCAAACAAAAATATTCGTTATGAAGATAGAGCGTTATTCACATTTTTGACAATGAAAGAATGTAAATATTTGTCTCGATTATATTTCACATCCAGGCATGTGGTAATTAAAAACAACGCAAAGTTTCACACAATTGCTTATTTTGATCAAGGTATTTCCTTCTTAAGTTTAATATTAGTATCAAATTACGGATGATGATTGTTTTTGCGGAAATAATTTGATGAATAAAGTAAAGAAGGACTTAGATACATGAAATTAGTACTGTTTTGTTGACAAAATTACCCAATTAAAGTCATTAAATATTTAGTATAAAAGAAATGATTCGGTTCACAAATCCTTATTACTTTTTGAAATGGAAATTTCAACAATAATTAATTTACTAATATTTTTTCTGACAATGTTCCTTAATATTAACTGCATTTCACTGTATAAGTATTACCCAATTAATGGATACATCGCAATGACATTCACTCAATTCATTTTTGATTCTGTCTTTGCCTTATTTAGCTTAGTTGCGAGACTTGAATTAATAATAATGGATAAGTATTTAGTATATCATTTAGTTTATTCATATAATTTCGATAATTTGGGCTATTATGGCTATATGGCTGTGATGTTCGCTTGGTACTCGACTTGTTACGGCAACATTGGACTCATAGTAATCATTTTGGTTATGAGATATTTTCAAATTGTCAAGTCTAAAATCATGACCCTAAGACATTATGTTTACGGATGTATGGGTGTTTTGATATTTCCAGCTATTGTAAATCTAAATTTATGTGCTGCATTTGACCAGACACTTCCTTTAGATATAGCCTACCGATTAAAATTAAATGGAACATATCAAAATGATCTAATTCTTCCAAATACAAAAAGCTTAGCAATGCCCATGAATAGTTGGAAATTTTACTCTTGTATGACAGGTTATATAATTTATTTGGCAATCAACTATGGTGTTGTCATTTTTACCTATATTACATTTAAAAGATTTATGATTCAAAATCAGGAGTCCATGTCTTCCTTGACACGTAAAATAAATATCGAATTTAATAGAATTCTGTTAATTCAATGCGGAAGTCCGTTAATTGTCGGACTTCCATTAGTTGTTTATATTGCATCATTATTCACAAGTTCAACATGGGATGAAGGAGGAACTGTTATTGTTTCTTTACTTACTGCGACTCCAATAATCAACTCAACGGCGTTTCTTTGTTTCAGTTCGAAGAATCGTATTATTCTGAAGACCAGATTTGAAAATATGATTAACACTTTATGTCTAGGAAAAATTAATATAGTTCAGGTAAAGCCGATTGAAGCGTCTACAATATTTCCAATTTAATCACTGCAATCAAATCGCTCTCTTGTTTTTGTAATATTTATTAGTTTGATGGGGTTAAATAAACTGTTATTATTCATTGTTTTTATGCAATAAACGTACACGATTTAAAAGGATAATATTTGGATTACAATTTACAAACTTACAATTTGTCGTAGCTGTCAGTAATGATTATGCCATGGCATACTTGTATTGTGTGATCCTTAAGCAATCAGTAACATCACTTTTAAAAATAAGATATCATGAAGAAAAAACATATTTTCAATTATGATAGAAACATGTGAATATTGCTGAAAATATTTTTATAGCTAGACAATGTGAATTGAAAATTAGTTTAATTTCATAAAAAAGTATTTATTAGTTTATGTTATTTCCTCATTAAGTTAATATTAAGAACAAAGTATGAATAATTGGGAGAATAAGACTGTTGTCGCAGAAATAATTTTGCAAATAAAGTAAAGAGGGACACCGAAACTTCCTCGGAATGGGATTATTATTATTTCCGACAGTCAATTTTGCAATAACAATCCTTATATTATTTGGAATAAACGAAATGACTTAGTTTATACATCTCACTCAATCTTAAAAATGAATATTACGACAATAATAAACTTAATGATCTTTTCTGTAACAATTTTTTTGAATATTAACTGCATATCACTATATAAATATTATCCAGTTAATGGATATATCGCAATGCTATTTACTCAATTTATTTTTGACTCCATTTTTGCTTCATTGAGTTTAATTGCAAGAATTGAACTGATTATATTGGATAAATATTTTGTTATTAATTTAGTTTATTCTTATATGTATGATCTAAGTTATAATGGCTGTATGTACATGACCCTTGCTTGGTACATAACTTGCTATGCCAATATAGGTCTTATTGCAATTATTCTGGTCATGAGGTATTTCCAAATCGTTAAGTCTAAAAATATGAAGTTTAAACATTATATTTGTGGTTGTATCGCTACGTTGATGTTTCCAATTATTATAAATATCAATTTATACTTGGCATTTGATAGATCACTTCCTTTGGATATTGCATACCAGCTTAAAATGAATGGAACGTATGAAAATGATTTAATTACAACAAAAACAAAAAGTTTGGCGATGATAATGCATGCTTGGAAATTTTATAATATATTATTCGGATATATGACCTATTTATTTATTAACTATGGAATTGTAATCTTCACATATATTACATTTACAAGGTTTATGAAAGAAAATCAATCCTCGATGTCTTCTCTGACACGTCAAATAAATATAGAATTTAATCGAATTTTACTTATACAATGTGGAAGTCCTTTATTGGTTGGACTTCCATTAGTTATCTACATTATAACCTTGTTCACAGATGCAACATGGACCGATGGAGGAACTGTTATTATTACCATTCTTACAGCAACTCCAATACTAAACTCAGCTGCTTTTCTCTGCTTTAGTTCAAAAAATCGTACCATTCTGAAGACAAGATTTGCAAATATGGTTAACACTTTGCATCCAGGAACACTAAAAATTATCAAGATAAATCCGGCTAATTCTAGGGCAGTATTTACGACTTAATTATAATTAAATATGAATTTTAGATAAACTGTTCTTGTTTATTAATATATTGCATATTTCCTCACTCTTCAAAATAACTGCTTACACTTATATTTACAAACAACTGACGTTCTTTAATAACCAAATTAGTTCTTGTGAAGTACGTATTTCTAAGAAGCAAACACTTTTTTATCTCATTTCCCTGCTGTTTTTAATGTATCTGGGAAATAGTGATGTATCTGATTTGCAAATTATTACTCCGATAACTTGTTTCGTTGACTTTCGGCTTCCTTAACTTTGTTACAGCATAATAAACTAAATGATTCCTTTATCGTATTATAAATCTTTTGACTGCAAAAAATCAAAGTAAGATTTGAAATAATTATTGCTTGGGAAAAGATATGGGAATAGCAAATTAAAGCTGCTTTGGTCACTGTTTGTGTTCATGGCTAATTTATTAACAAAATAAACGAATACAAAGTTAGTAATGTGGAATGTTATAAGTGTAAAGATAACTAACTGAATTTCCCTTTATTAATTTGAGTAAGGTTAATGAATTCAAGATGAGTTGGAAGGAAGCAATACAAATTGTGAAAGGGTACATTACCTTGCTAAAAGATGGTCCTCCGTAAAAAGCCGGATTTCTGTATAAAGGAGCATAAGCTATTTGATTGTTTGTGCTGTATAATTCAAGAGGAAGTAATATTAATGAGCCAAACGGTATTTGCCAGGTCAAAATTAATGGAATAGAACTTATCAAAAATATGGAAAAGACTAGCACGAATGTTAGTTCTATAAAGAATTATTTGTGTTTGTCATCAAAAAAATTAACTTACATGGTACGATTTATAAACAAGCATTACAGCTGAAAATCTACTGATAGATATCAGTAATCGAGGAAACTAATATCATCTATTATAAAAGGAAATGAGTGTAAATTAATGATTTTCGTCGGAGATGCATATAAATCGGATCTGAGAGACATTTTGGAAAGATCTCAGAATGTTAAAGAAAAGAAAAAAATTTGTTTCATTTTGAACATTTTTCGATGTCTACGGCTAGGGTCAAGTAAAGATCCAAAATTTAAACCCTTGCATGACGACGGTATTATACAATCTTTTGATGAAATGAATTTATCAGTTTCCACTGTTATTGGAGTTGATGAAATGAATGTTTCACTTTCCACTACTATTGGAATTGAAGAAGATGATAATACTTCTGTTATTGACGAGGATTCTGAATGCTTTGAATTTTATGAATAAGTTGAAGAAAACGTCGCTTGCAGACTAATTCATCTTGTTCAGAATGATTAATTTTAAATTGAAAAATTATTCAATGTTTTATTGTTCTTTAATTGGTTCTCTTATCTATTATTAAATTTAAATAAATTCTCCATTCTTACTAATTGTTTAGATAGTTTAGTCAGTCACAAAATCATAAATATTAACTTTTTTAATCAGCTTAATAAATATAACTATCACATAAAATCATTCTGAAAAAAATAATATATTTATTCAGTTAAAACTTTTTGGTCGCAAAAATAAAGTCTTTATTTTGATACCTACCGGTAACGTAAGCCGGAAACCACTAATTACCCAAACTACCAACAGTTCCTTAATTACTCGCAACCACAATGACTCTTATCATTCAAAATAATAGTCTCCTAATTTAATTAAAAGTCACACAAAAAGTATTTTATATCAGTAGTTTGCTCCCTCTTATCAATAGTTGGTTGATGTCATCGTTACACTACAAGTGTGAATCTACTTTATTGATGATCTATACCTTATAAGTCATTAGCAACAAGCCGATTACAATAACTTATTTCTTACTTTTTTTCAACCATGCTTGATATTAATTTGTACCTTTGGTACCCAAAAATAAGCACATATAAATGGAGGATCAAATGGTCAGAAATCATTTGCTCTCTTCAATTTCTTGATAATACATTATTTTTTTGATTATCTTTTGTTATAAAGAATTATGCCTGTAAATATATTTTATTTATTACTGCTACTACCTTTAGTTTTATGTGACTTTGATTCAGATGGAACATATTTTATTACGTCTTTTTTACATTACAAAGTTCCGAAACCTAGTGATATTAGTTTGTCTTTGAATTTTATTGCTGTTCACGATGGTCCCACTTCTGTTACGGTCAAGTATTTTTCGAAGTTAAATAAGCAAAATATTAAAACAACTATGACCATTACTAATGACAAAATAACAACTGTAAGTCTGAAGAATTTGAACATTGTAACTTTTAATTGATAGTTTCCATTGGAATATGCAGATGTTGTCAAAGATGATTATTTACTCGATGGAATAGTAATTCCTGTACCAGACCCAAGAATCATAATTTCTTCCGACAACAATATTAAAGTTATTGCGCGCTTGCTAAATCTAGTAACAGGCCTAGGAGATACTTATGAAGTTCCACCAACCGCAATGCTAGGAGCTCCTGTAATTATAAAATTGCCTAAGGCAAATCCAGGGGCTGCTCAACTAATTCACATAATGACAACTGAAACAGATTTAGCAATTGGGTTTGTAAAGGAATTCGTAAATGGGCAAGCTGGATTAACTCAAGCCGTTAAAATAGACTTTGCTTTAGGTTCAAATCAAGCAATTATTGCCGTTCCATTTGACAATAAAGACAGATCTTATTACATTGAATGCTCAACTCCATTGTTTTTTACTGTTGTTACAACCTGTGTTGATTTAAATTTCGCTTCTGGATTTCCCTTTTCAAGTCAAACCACTCCTTGCGATTATGCAGCATATCACCCCTTGCCGATTTTTAGTTGGGATTGCAAACATCTTCTAAGCAATCCAACTGACCTCAAAATGACAACAAATAGATTTACACATTCATTATACGCTGCTCCATCAAATGTAGTTTGCGACAACGAAGTGTTTGTTGACATATACACGGACAAAAAACCAATAAACGGATCAAAACTTATAATTAAGACATTTCAATCTGCAACTATAAATTTATTGCCAGCCAAAGAATATGGAGTTCAATCTACTCATACATTTGATTCTTTAGTAAGATTTGGAGGTACAACACATACATTTATTACTTCTCAATTATTAAATGCATTTCTTGTTAATGTTCCTGATAGTACACAATATGTAACAGGCATGAGCAAGTTTGTAACCTTTTCTAGTACTACTTATCTTGAAATTTATACATCATCAACTGCAGATGAATCAAAATTCTTGATTAATGGAAAGGCTGTAGATAAGAAAAAAACGGAGATTATTAATATTCCTTTCTTTGATACTAAATTTAAATCCATCGTAATTACCATTAATCTAGTTGGGCAAGTTTCATTTGTATGTGATCAAGACTACATTTTATACGTCATTGGACCAAACTTAGATAAAATAGATCCAAGTATAAAATATAAAACTTCTTACTATGGATACTTAGCGGGTTTTATGAAAAGTGGTTTGACTTTTTCAACGATTACAGCCACAACTCCGAAAGGAATTCACAATCCAACATCTGGAATATCTACTACTACTTCACTTTCAACCACAACTCATAACAATTCAAATGCCGTAAAATATTGCCTTGTATCTTCATTCTTTTTAATTTCGATTTCTTTAATTCTTTAAATAAAAATTTACATTTGTAGTTGCTATAAAATTAATACATAAAGGGGTAGAATACCAATTCTATTTCAAGCCATCGTAAAATGATCTTCATGCTTTTGTTTCTTTTATTTGGCACGTCTCAACTTGGTGGGTCCAAGCTTCATTTGTCTATCAATGATAAAGTTATTTCTGAAGGTTGGGGGATAAGGTATCTGTTCAACTACAACACATTCACAGTCTACTCCAACTTTCAAGCTAATCTGAGCAAGGGGGTCTTTGCTATCGTATTCACATTAACAAGACTGAATTATATGGCAAAGGCTTCGATACCAAAAAGTACGAAGGCCACTACGATGCTCCAATCATGTTGGTGGATAAACAGCTATGCCGTTTTGATTTTAAAGGAAAAGATCTCCTTAATAGTCCAGACTTCTTTGTTGAATCCAATCATTCAATTGCCGAAGTTATCAGCTACATTCCAATTACTTTCAATAACTACATTGAAATAATTCAGACTTATTTAGTATGAATAATGATTCTCTTAGCGTCACTAAGACTCAAAAATCGACGTGTGGTTCTACTATTTCTTCTACTCCTATGCCGCTCGAGTGTCCAGGATATTCTTTGGATCAAAATGTGACCAGCCTTTTGCACATGGTTTATCAAACTCATAAAATCGTTCTTCAGCTATAGTTGTTGGGATACCAAATATTTCAACTCCATTACCACACTCATTTCATAGGCACATGTTAAACAATCACTATGAGATACTTATGGATATGGCGAGATAGCTGGTGGATATTTCCGTTTTTGTTATCTGCGTTGCATAGATCTGAAATACACATACATAGATGTAAGTCAATTATTTCTCCAGGTATTGCATCAAGTGCACTCGGTGCATATATTGGCAAACTAAAAAATGTTATGCTACTCCTAAAATGATTAGACTTACTGGTGCATCATATCCTTGATAACTGATCCAATTAATCGCCACATCATTTGAAATTAAGATAATAATTTGGATATTTCGATTTTCCTGTAACGTAGGACTTATTAAATTCACAGTTTATACCGCTAGCAGGCACGGGCTGTAAACATACAATTGTTATTGCACGTCCACCAATTTCGTTGATATAAGTCAAGTCATCGTACAATTGAGTTAGTCACATTAAGTTCATAACCTTTGAGGGTTTTTATTATAGAATCCATAAAATGAGAAGTTGCACTGATAGATTTACCACTAACCAAACAAAATAAAATAAAGTAAAAGGCATAATTAAATAGCCATTATGCTGCAAAATGAATAGCGAAACTAATTAGCTTTTTTCTAATTTGAAGCAATATTTCTGATGATAAGTTAGATAAATTTACATACACATATTTTCATCATTCTTATTTTCTATCCAATATGTAGATTTATCCCATTTATAAGGAAGGCTTTTTATTAAATAAAGGTTCTCATTTTTATAACGATTGGACACCCAGATTCCTACGAATCTGCAATTTCTTATCACTTCTTTTAAGTGAAGTAGATAAAAGTATACTTCTTAATATGTGCGTGATAATTGTGTAGTATTTAAAGAAATGGGTTCTTATTATTGTTTAATTTATATATTATTAGTGTATCAAAGTTAGTCATATCAATTTCGCTACCAAAGGACTGAAAGTGTAGGTGTCTCCATGCACATCCTATGCAATTTATGTGTTTGAAATACCAATGATCTTCAATAATGACAGTTTAATAATTTATTTTAAATACGAATATTCTTTCAATTAATAAATGCCAGGAATAATTAAGAATTTTTATAAAATACAAACTTTAATTTGCAATTTTAATTCGATTAAATGCAAAATAGCATTGAAGACATTAATGTTAGGAAAAGTATAATGATTGCCGGAGTATTTCCGATTGAAGAATTGCATCTATCCGTTTTACAGTAACAAACATGCAAAACATCTTCCAATCCAGGAGCCAGAGGAGTTTTAACATTTAAATCATCACAAACATCTTCGAACTATAAAAACAAATTCATACATTTTACAGTTGATTTATGAACTTACAGGTGGAGTAATAGATGGATTGAATCCCCGGATGAGTGCTCCGCATCCTCTATAAGTAACAGAATAACCTTCGATTTTGGTATTTATTGTGACACATGGTTCTTGAAAGCCACATGACATGGTTGGGACAGGTGCTGTTTTATCAATTAAGTCAGCTTCTGTCCGAGTGGTTGATAGAATGCATATTAAATGATTAGAGTCTCTTTCAACGGGCTTTGTTATATTAGTTTCATGATTTACAAGTGTTTTAATAATGAAATTAGGTTGATTTTTAGTATCGTTGAGTGTTTTTGTCTGGCTTAAGCAAATTGAAATTAGGAATAAGATAGAAAGTAAGCAAGACATTAAATTTTTATATAATCAAATGAACTTTTGTCTCCTTTTATAGTGTAATTTATCACCAATGTCAATGAGAAACTTCTTTTTATCTTGTAAGTTGTTGTTGTGATTTTCATTTTACATTTAGATTAGTGATAAAGCTTCATTTGTTAGGAAGATTTGACTTCAAATCATTGTTTATTTTTATCAGAAAGAAAGTTAATGGGTGGTAAAAATATTAATCCTCGGAGTTTAATAAGTGGAAGTTCATCAATTTACTTTTGCATCAAAAATATTGAAATACAAGCAGTTCTTTTAAGATAAACTCTATTGATCAAAAAAGTAATTTATTAAGAATTTTAAATTAAAAAAATAATTCAACTTTATTGAGTATGGAATAATAGAGAAGAAATTAAAGCTAGCAAAACCATGATTGTAGATGGAGTATTTACAAATGAAGAATTACATTTGTCGGTTATACAGGTACAAATTTCCGTGTTGGCGAATGCGTTAGTTCCTAGAATAGGAGATTGGTTGTGATGACATTCTTTTTTGAACTAAAAAATTACTACATATTAATTTTTAAGCAAATTTAAACTTACTGAAAGTTGGATAGTTGGATCTATTATAACCATCATTTTTGCACATCCCTGAATAATCAATTTAGAGTCACCGTAACTATAAGTTCCTGTAGCACAAGGCTCATTCTTATCACAGGGAATATCTTTTTGAGGTATAGGAGTAACCGCCATTGTATTGCCCCCCTCTTTATAAACGTGGCTAATACAAATTAAATTGACATCGGCATTTATAATCGGTGCGGTAATATTGGCTTCATAAAGGGCAAAAGCAGTTTGAATAGAATTAAAATGATCTTCAATTTGAGAAACAGATATACTATTAGACAGACAAATTAAAGAAAGCAATAATGAAACAACTAAATATGTCATTTTATTTGAGTGCGAAAATGGGTTACAATGACTTTCCTTATTCTTTAATACTAAATTCTTATCTTTGATTTAACTAAATAAAAATGTCGACTATCATTTTTTATGTCACTACACCCTTTTATTGCATATAATTAAAACCGTCATTTTTATCATCATTATACATTCGTATAGTAAAGATTAGTTTTGAATATTTCATTAATATTTAATTCTTTTTTTTTAAAATAATGAAATAAGTGTGTGCTATGGTGAATAATAATTTATTTATCAAAGAATCTAATAAATTGAAACAAAGATTGAAGAAACAATTGAGCTAATTCAATCAAAAATAGAAAGATATGTTGTGGGAGCTGCCTTGGTTGTTGTAATAATTGAAGCAGTAATTACCACAGGGCAGGTGTCTTATATACGTCATCTTTTTTAAAATACATTACACCGATCAGTGATACATGAACAAATTTCAGTATTTAATTAATAATTAATTACTTCTGACTTACCGGAATGGCTATATCTTTGCCAAAATCAGTAAGCATGCTTGCAAAACTATCAAAAGTAGCTTTATAATTTTGAAACGAACCAGCAACAGTTGCGCAAGAATCATTCGTTTTACTAACATAATCCTTTGGAGGCAATGGAGTTGTTTGATGAATTGCAAGACCCTTATTAATTGTTTGATTCCTTTTGAATCCATATTAATCATTTTTTATTTTTATAGAATGAATCAACTACCATATTTACTCATGACCGATCTTTTCCCAAATCATATTCTAGTATCAAAAATTGTCTAATTTCTTTTAGTAAAAAATGATGTCAAGTCACTATGTTCGACCTTAGAAAGTAACATATTTTGGTCCCATCTTAAATATTTGCCAAGAAATCGGATCGCTGCTTTCTAACTACGTAAAAATAGGAAATTGAAAGTCCATTAAAAATTTTAATTTGGTCAGCCATAATAGGACTCATGCCAATTATATTCCGATGTCCTGGCAAAATATTAGGTAATAACCAAGGCCGTTAAAATGATTTATATTCCCATGATCTAAATTAACATTTAGTCGAATGGAAGCTACTTAAATTATGTAGTTCGTGATTGGCAGTTTCTAATAGGTGGACAAGCCCATCTCTGATTAGAAGGATTATCATTGGACGAAGATGAGACAACTGCATAAGATTCTTTTAATTGCCGTATCGGGATTGCGTAAGATTTTAGCGAATTACATAACTGCATGTTACTAGGCCAGCCATTATTAATGAGTTTGTTAGATCTCATATCCCTTTTGTTGGCAACCAACACTAATAATATCGAAATAAGATTACAAAAAGGGGAGATTACTTACGATTATTAGATGAATGATCTGCCAAATTTGAACTGTCCATATTATGATTAATCGTGCAATTATAAAGCATTTTTTGAGAATCAATTACGATGCAAAGATTAGACATTTTTACACTGCCCTAAAATTATAAGTATTTGTCATTGCAAACTGAATAAAGGAAAAAATAATAAATAGGTAGGTTAGATAATGAGCTGATATAATACTTACTATTTTTGATCTTGGTCCATTTTTACTAGTTTATAGATTATGCAAATAACAATTAATCCATTATCCTAGTTGAAATCACCATTTTTTACGGACAGGAGAATACTGAAATTAACTGAATATGAGTTTGTGTGTACGTTTCATTGTAATTTGTCAAAGCTAGTTGTAAGCACTACTTATCATTAATACATTGAATGACTTAAATATGAAGTTGTGGTTCAGCATTTTGAGTCATTTGACTATAAAAAAGGTTAGTAACTTTTGAGATTAAAGCAATCTCATTTGTTAAATTTTGGAATGAAAGTTGAGAAACTTTCTAATAAAAGCACATTTTCACTTTTTACAATAATGAGATTTAAACCATAATAAAAGTTGTTCATTGCTTGACCAATGCGGAAACTATTTGTTATTCTTCAGATTCGTTTCATATTACAAGTTTTAGGCATACAAATAAACGCTAATCAAAACAACGAATCTATTAAACTATGACACACTTTTATTTGAAACCATTTCCAGCTTCAGTCCAAAATTTAAGTCACAAATGTATTTATTACATTCGAAGCTTGTACTAACCTTTTTTACACTTAAAGTGCTTGCCGATAAAACAAATTGACAGCTATTTATATAGTCATCAAAATATCTTAAAGCAGTGCTTAAAACATTGGGTCAACTGTTGCTTTAAACGCATCGTGCGTACATATTTTACCACATAACCTGTAAACCAATTGTGTGAAATGCAGTTCATTCTTTGAATTTATTATTAATTATCATTTTAATGCTTTATCTCAATTTATCCATAAAAATTAATTTTTGGGGGAATAAATAGGCGGTGAAGAGAAGTTTAAGGACTAAAAATGAGTATTAGAATAATCTGTGACTAAACTTACCACTGTTGCTTGTATTAATCCTTCTTCTTTGCAGCAATATTAAAAACTCGAAGAACTATGTATAGCTTTCCCTGGTATAATCGAATAGTAGTTGATAGATGTGATTGTATTAAAAGAAGTTAAGAGACTTGGTAAACGTAGACATTAAATTGGATAATTGAAAAGACAATTGGTATTTACAACATTTTCTTATTCAGACCATTAATGTCAATGTAACAGTTATTAAAAAGATATTTAAGTTAATAAATAATTTGATTCCCTTTCAACGATATTATTTATGTAATATAATTATTGAAAAATTGTATTATTTTAATAGTATGCATATTACAAGCTCGACACAGGCAAATAGATGTAAAAATTTTATTAAAGCAAGTTATTAATTAAATTATACAATCAAGACAAATTAAATGTTAAAAATGATAACAACACAACAACCTTTGGGAGCTTATTATCTTCCTAGACTTTTTCTCCGCGAAGTCTTCTTGCAAGTTGAAGATCCTGAGGCATGATGGTGACTCGTTTTGCATGTATGGCACAAAGGTTGGTGTCTTCGAATAAGCCAACGAGGTAGGCTTCAGAGGCTTGTTGAAGAGCCATAACTGCAGTTGCTTGAAAGCGAAGGTCTGTTTTGAAGGTTTGGGCAATCTCACGAATTAATCTTTGGAAAGGAGCTTTTTTGATGAGGAGCTCGGTGGATTTCTGATATTTCTTAACTTCTCTCAAGGCAACGGTTCCTGGAAGAAAGCGACGTTTTTTATAAATTCCTCCAGCAGCTGGGGCAGATTTCCATGCTTTGATGGAGAAATTTGCGTTTCTTGTTACAAATGTTCCGACTGATTTTCGCGCGGTTTGTTTAATGCGAACCATTATTAAAGAAAAACTTTTAGACAAAATATTTTATGATGAAATGATTAGATGCGACTTCTTATAAACCAGTTCTTGCCGGTGATATTGATTTAGTAGGAGGGACATTTATTTCGAAATATCAACGGAGGGGTGACTGACCAAAAAATGAGTAATTGTACATGGTGACTGGCGCTAAATAAAATAAAATTACATCGTCTCGAAAATTAGGATGACATAACTTGTTAGGTACACGCCTTCAGTGCATAGTAAATGTATATAAGAGCAATAATTTGAAAAACTCTTCATTCCCTTAATTTCAAGGTTTAGCTTAGTAAGTCTAAGAATTCGTTATGTCTGGAAAAGAACTTGGAAAAGGTGGTGCCAAGAGACACAAAAAAGTACTCCACGACAGCATCCAAGGTATCCCCAAGCCTGCCATCACACTTTTTACCTAACTTAAATCATCCTCATTTGTAAAACAATTGAATTGAATTCAAATCAAGGGAATAAATTGTGCTTGTAGTTAGATGGCAAAAATATTCCCCAATAATAATACACACATATACATCATGCATTTTTATTACTTAGCCATCACAACTTTTTTGCACATATTCCCACTCATCACATCAAATTTCTTATGGCTTAAACAATATTTACTAACAAATTTAAGAGTTCTTGAAATACTTGTAGAAAGATAGAGTTTTATCGAAGTTCATTGAACATTTATTGATAATAATTCGATAAGACCAATTGCATCATTTGAAATTAGTATAAAAGATTTGGATTAAAATAATTAAATAATTACATAAAATGTCTTCTAAATTATTTGTATGTGTTTTAATTGTTTTCTTGGCCAATGTTTACCTAACCACTGCGGCCCAATCAGAAATATGTCACATGTGTAACTATATCATAGGAATTGCTGAACAACATTTTAAACAAAATAAACCTGAAGGAGATTTGTTAAAAATTCTAACTCAAGGTTGTTATTATTTAGGAGCCACCGTTAGTAATGGAATACAAGGGCCTTGTCTCAGCTTGGTATATGCTAATATTGATACTTTGTACGGTGATTTTCAAAGTGGAATGAATGCTTGGACATTGTGTATTCAACAGAAGTTGTGTACTGCTGCAGATAATTCTACTCTTTTGGCTTCATTAGTGTAATTCCATGTTTGAATGATTATAAAAGAAACGTAATTAAACATTATAATTACTCTTTATTAAAGTTAAAATTCCTTTATTTCAATGGTTTATTTAGTATAACTTAAGAATGCTACTCATTAAGTAACACTATCGGAGCATGCTTTCAACTAGTTCGCGATAACATTGATTTTCAAAATGGCTTAAATAGACATTCGTATTCGAGAAAACCTTTGCACTGTAGCTGATAATAATTCCATGCTTGTTAACAACTTTTTATTATTT
This sequence comes from Rhabditophanes sp. KR3021, assembly GCA_963281155.1. Classification (NCBI taxonomy): domain Eukaryota; kingdom Metazoa; phylum Nematoda; class Chromadorea; order Rhabditida; family Alloionematidae; genus Rhabditophanes; species Rhabditophanes sp. KR3021. Next base: position 1,868,015 of record CAUJLY010000001.1, read on the forward strand.
TACTTTTTTTTACTGATAATGAATGGGAAATTAGATCATGGAAACTTTTAGCTGAATAAGTACAATTTAGAGAGGATAATCTTACCAATAAATGTATATAAAGAACCTAGTCACAAAAAGAATCAGATCAAAAAATGAAGGTTCTTTCATTTTTAATTTTAATTTCTTCTTCTGTCTCTATTCACGCATCTCCTAAATGCGACTTGTGTACTTATATAATTGGAATTGCTGAAAAACATTTTATTGCTAAGGATTCAGAAGCGAGTCTTCTTACTTTTTTGACGCAAGGATGTGTTCATGTAATGAATCAAAATCCTGGAGCTGGCCATTTTTGTATGCAATTTGTTCACGAAAATATTGATACTATTTATGGAGACTTTGAGTCAGGAAAGACCACTTGTGATGTATGTGATGCTACAGGTATGTGTATTCCTCCTGACATGTGCGCTTCTCCAACAAATTCAAAGAAAGAGGATCTTCCTAAAGCATTAGAAACTTCTGGAATTTGCAATATGTGTCACTTTATTATTGCGACTGGGGAAAAAGCTTTCAAAAACGGAGAACCAGAATCTACACTTTTAACTAACCTAACGCGTGAATGTTATGCCTTCATGTCTACTGGCAGCCAGGAACCTACATACATTTGCTTAAATCTAGTAAACAAATACATCGACACTTTATATGCAGATTTCACAAAAGGAGTAACAACTTGCAGTCTATGTAATAGCGGTGATTATTGTACAGCAAAGGACAACTGCCAAAATTAAAATTTAATTCACATACTTTACCTTATTTATTTATTAAGTCTGACAAATTATTACTACGAAACTTCTTTTTCCAAAGAACTAAAAATATGTTGTACCCTTTGGCTTTTTTTCTTTTTTAATAAAGACCTTTCATCCATTAACTGTGTAAATTTACTGTTCCACTTAAAGAATTACAACAAACAATCAAAAAACATTTATTAAAACACAATTAAAACAACAATAACAACAAAACAACATAAATCTTTATTTCTTAGCACTTTGCTTTTCAATCTTCTTGAGCAAAACTTCAATCTGTGATCCAAGATTAGGTTGACCTTTTTTAGTTCTCTTGGCTAGTGCATTAGTCATGGCATTTTTAGACTTCTTATACTCATCTAACTTTGCCTTCCTTTCTTCGCGCTCTTTGTTCTTCTTCTGAACATCAGCGATCTGTTGTCTCTTTAGGCGCTTGTAAGTCTCTTGTGCTGCCTTGAATTCATCTACTGCAGCTTTTCTGTAAAATATGGATTAATGACGAATGTTTAATGAGTACTTACACTTTGATTTTTTTTTGATCAGCAAACTTATTCTTGAAGTAGTCGTTTTTCTTCTTTTCCTTTAACTCTTTCGTTTCTTTTGGCACTTCTGATTGAGCTGATGGAATACTTTCGACCTTCTCTATATTCTTCCCAATGATTGTTTCAGCTGTGAGCGCACTACCGCCAACTTTACTTTTGACCTTCTTCTTAATCAGTTTCTTCGTAGCAGTTTCCATTCCTTCTTCTTTCTTATTAACTTTGCTTCCAACCTTCTTTTTGATTACTTTCTTCGCCGCAACTTTGCTTTCAACCTTCCTTTTGATTACTTTCTTTGCCGGAACTTTGCTTCCTTCTACTTTCTTGACAGCTTTAGCCATTTTCAACCTAAACAAAGAACATAAATAAATTTAAAAATACACAAGAAATGCCTAAAAAGACAAGCTATTTAAATGCTTCTAATTACAAAAACGAAAACGAACTGCACTCGCAATAAATTTATTAAAAAGACATCTATTAAACCACGAAGTATGTAAGATATTTTGGGACTTCACCACTAAAACTTCAAACACTCTCTCCAGCACCTTTCTGCAACCTCTTCAAGGTAAATTTCTTTCCTACATAGCTATCCATCTTCCTAGCCACACTCGGGTCCCAAGGCATGTTCTTGTCGATCTTTTGATAATCGAAACTAGCATCTTCATAGTCAAACCATTCCTTCTTGGGATTGAATTGTCGCAAGAATCTTTGGTTTCTTAAACTGAATACTTCACCGCCTGTTCCAGGGAATGCTGTTACTCCTTTGTGGTGAGCGGAAGTGTCTTCGGGATTGAAGCGTGAGGAGTTTTCTTGCATTACGACGTTTGAGGGAAGGTCTTTCTTTCTGGCCATTTCTACATATTCTGAGATGTTCTTCACGGGACTACCATAGAAATCAACTATATCTTGCCCACTTTTCATTTCATGCAACCTCGAGTTAGGCACGTAGTAACTATATTCGACCCCTAACCTTCTCAGAAGCTTGCTTTTCTTAGTTAAATCTTCAGCGAAAGTGATTGATACTGGCAAACTCTGGTCCCCATAAATTTCTCTAACCATAGCTTCAACTTCAGCTTTAACATTAGGAGAAGGAACATAATTTGTTTTAACAATTCGACAGCCTCGTGCCCTAATTTCATCCATCTGACTCACTGAGAGCGAATATTTGTCTTCATAAGAGACAGGAACAGCTTCGGCTTTATTTCCAGAGCTTTTGTCGTTTACAATCAAAGTCGACAAAACGTTTTTCATACTATCCTAAAAAACGGTTTTATTAAATAAATTTATCTTAAACTCACCTTCTCTTTATCTGTCAAAACTGCCTCTGGCTTCCCGTCTTTCTTAAACGCAATATGTCTAACAGCAACCATTTTACAAGTATTAAAAACGAAACTATTGCCTCTAATCATTTTATGCTACCAATTTACAATAAACAACACCTTCTATAATTCAAAAACGATTCAAACATAGTGACTCCCTTCCAATGTAAAGCCCCAGCCAAATAGAATTTCGTTACGAGATAAATGAAGTTCAAAAAACATTTAATCAACTCATTTATTTACAACAGAGAAACATAATTAATTTACACAAATTGAACCACAAGCTCTTTTGCATTGAGGACGACATTCAATGAAGTCAGCAGCAGCTCTTTGTTTGATTGTGAAGCAGATCGAAAGACATTGCTTTTCACAGATAGGTTCACAGGGAGTATTTGATTTTACATCATCGAATAAAACAGGCATTTGAGAGGATGACGTGGGTGGGAGTGTTGTGGTGGAAGCAGTTGTTGTTGAAGGCATTGGAGTGGTTGTAACGGTAGTTGCGCTTGAACTTGTTTCTTGGGAGTAAGTCGAAGTAGTTACGTTTGAAGCAGAACTATCATCTTTCATGATATAGTCTGAACATGAGTTTTGGCACGCATTCGAACAAACTTTGTCACAAGTTTCGAAATTCTTTGGTGAAATTGTGAAGAAGCATTTGGTGTTGCATGTGTTTTTGCAACTATTTACACATTGATTCCCAATACCAATGAAGAATTGAATAGGAGTTCCACTACATCCACAGCTAGATGTCTCTGCATCTGCAGACGGATTTGATTGGTTTGCGAAGATTGCTGTCGTTGATGGAGCAGTTGTTGTAGTGGTAGTTGTGGAGGTAGTTGTAGTAGTAGATGGGACTGTTGTTGTGGTAGTAGATGGGACTGTTGTTGTGGTTGAATCTCCGGGATAATAGTAAGCTGGCGTTGAAGCAATTCCCTCAGTTCCATTAATTTGCGGTTCAGTACAAGCACATTGAAGTTCAAAATTTAATTGAATCGTCATGACGTTTGAACAGTGACAGAACGGTTGGGCAAAACTAACGTTTCCGGCATTCAAGCACTGACAAGAAGAATTTCTTCTTGGCCTAACGGAAGCAGCCTAAAAATGATATCAGCTCATTACACAAATTCCAAACCTACATCACTAAAACATAAAAGAACCGCCAAACAAACACCAATTCTTTTGGCCATCATCATTGTCTAATCAAAAAAGGGAAAGTATAAACTTATTGTTGCAATGATTATTCCTTTGATTATTAGCTCCTATAAATACTACACCACTCCCATACAAAACAACCATCACGGTCAAGGTTTCTATTGTACTCAGGTAAAAATCACACATTTATTAATGTATTAGACCTGTTTACACCACCACCTTTTTCCTGCTTACACCCAATAGCTATTAATAATACAAAAGGCGAGACTTGTAACAAAAAGATACACAACCTCTCAAATAGCAGCATAAAAAAGGAATGGGCCCGATGAATGGTTTCCTTTGTTTATTACTGTCTTTTGTATATTTTTTAATGTCATGGTCTCAAGCTTTGTACCAGAATAAAACATGCATTTACTGCAATTTATTTTTTACTTATTTTATCACCACCATTCGACTAGTTTCTACTTAACTTATTAAAGTCTAGTGCTTTTCACATTTAATACAAATAAATGTTATCAAATTCCACCACCTGACAACTTTATTAAGTGAATACAAAAAAAATAGTTTATCACATCTTATTACAAGTTGTGTAAAAAAAGAATTAAGTTTCAGACAATTAACTATCAAAGTACAGCATATAAATAATTACAAAAAGATGTGTAGGTAAGGGTTTATTTGCAGAGCTTTATTATTTTGTTGAATAATAGTGGAAAAGGATGAAGCAACTACAATTGAGAAGATACTTTTGATACATCATAATGTTTGTCTTTTTGATGGGCAGAATGCTTGTCTTTGTGATGGGCAGAATGTGTATGTTTGTGGTGACCAAATGCTTATGTTGGCTTGAAGGTTTTGTCTAGCATTTCTTTGGAATTGGGCAAATTGTACTCACCTATCTTCTTTTTCATTTCTTCTGGAGAGTTGAGGTATAGTTTGGTGCATTCGTACACCAGATCTATCTCTTCCTCTTCTGTGTGTTTGTTTTTGTTGAGACGAGAACCGAGGCTTGATTGACGGGTTAAAGAATCCATGGTTGGGACGGCGATGGCGTGTCTGTCGTTGTCTTTGATTGGAGATAGGGACAAAATAGGCAAATGCTGGGCGTTTCTGATTTCTTCTTGATCTCTGCAAATGTCGTCCTCGTCTTCCATCTGCTCATGGCCTTCGTTGTCTGAATCTTCCACTGAATGATCCGAATACATCGACACATTCATTGAGTGGTGGTTTTTTGTATGATGAGAAGGAATGTCATCACCACTATCATAACTTTGTATATCTTCGAAGTGAGTGTTTGGACGACTATCATACCTATTTCCCTTTCTTTGATTATCCGTAGAAGACATAATGAATATTTGAGCGATATAATAAAGATATGTGGAAGTAGTCGTACCTTGTGGACAATTCAAATATGCAAAAAATTAAGTTGCCCAGTAAAATTTAAATCACGATATGTCTTCTTTCCAAATTTTGTCTTCTTAAAAGAACGGTGATGTTTTTTGGGTAGTCTCTTAATCAGCCTATTTAGTGATGTCGCAAAAAGAAACGGAGGAAGAGGATAAACGACAAGATCCTACACAGATTTCAAAGGCCAGCACTAAGCCAAACACTATTTCGGATAAGGAAATGAAAAAAGGATCTAAGAAGATTGAAACATCCAAAAAAGAAAAGTCTTCTTCAAACAAAGAAACGCCTGAGCCGATTAATACGCTCCTTTCTGAATCTTACCGTTCTCAGTCTCTCCAACTTCGGAATGAACAAAGCAATAAACTCATAACGACTAGTCTAGGGTTAGGGAAACTGAATCGTCCCAAGAAAGAGTCCTTCCTACAAATATTAAGATGGCAGATGGAGTTTTTAGATAAGAATTTTCTACTTATTCAAAAGTTGTATGTAGAACCTCTTAAGAAGCAATCCAAAAGACCTCCAATGAAGAATCAGATATTGAATGATCCTGGACTGATGGTCAAATTGGATGGGACGTTAGTCGAAAGAGACAATAAATTCAGGGCAGAACTAAAAAGTATGTTTCAGAAATTTGAATATAATTAATTCCATTTAGAATTGTCTTTTGATTTGTCACAAGACTCTGCATTCTACGTTCCTGTCCAAAGACAAAGATGGATGTCTGTAGGTGAATTATCAATTTTATCACGTCTCGAAACCTTAACTCAAATGGTTGGCTCTTATTCTGGAATGCATGCCGCTTTGATCGAAGTCTACACTAATCATTACGACCGATTTGTACAATCAACAGACAACAATTGCGCCCAATTGATGGAGAACTTTATTCTAGGAGTCAGGACAGGAGTCACTCTAACGGATTTGTTTGAACTCGAACCCACCAAATACGACACCCAAAATTCCGTGATCAAAGAGTATGTTTCAGAGGACTGGTTTACTCATAAACTAAATGTCAACCTCACCAACAAGTCCCTCCATATCGAACTCGAACAAACAAGCCAGTACATCAAAAATCTTGAATTAAAAGTAAACTACCTAAGATCCGTAGTCAATCTAATTATCAAAGCTGCCGTTGACATAACAGACCAAATGTATGCTCTCTCTAATGAATCCAAAAGAGTCCTTCAAACCCATATAATATTAAGAAAAATCCATTCCAAACTTCCATCCAAATACTATTTTGTGGACACTCACGAACATTACGCGTTATTTAAGACTGTTCTTGAAGCTGGGCCTTCAAATAAAAGAGTTGTCTTTCCAAGGACAGCAGAATAAATATTTCTACTTATTACTTAATGTCACCATGTTTATAAATAAAAAGTTCAAAAACATAATATGTTTAATTGTAGAAACAAATTAAAAAAAATTAATTACTGTATTTTAATAGCTTTAAAGATATCTAATAATCATTAACATAAAAAATCATTATAAATTGGAAAAATGGAGCATCGGGTTGATAATAAAAAAAGTTCTAGACGTCCTCGGGATCCTCTAATAAGGCATTGACAGTAGCAATTTCAGACCGGTAGTGTGAGATGTAAGTACGTATAACTCTTTCCCGTTCAAAGCCCATCTCAACGATCGCTCCGACAACTCTTAAATCTTGTTCAGTGAGTGAATCTGATCTGAGTCGTCCCAGAGAATCGATATTAATTGCTCTGTTATGAGGTCCCCTCAATATATTACCGCCTCTTAAAAATACTCCTAGAGATTCCTATAAATATTAAATAAATATTGTATTTTTTATAAAAAAGTAAATAAGTAAACTATATGACAAAGGTTTCTTCTTAAAAGGAAATTTTGTGAGTTTCAAATATTAGTTACTTCCAAATTTGTTGTCGTTATTAATGTATTTATATTTTATTCAACTTTTACTAATTGTTGCCTTTTTGTGTTTAGCATTAACAAATTGTTGGATAAGGCAGATCGATCTTATGATGATTGTGAAAAAGCGGTGATTTTCCTTAAACTTCCAGTGACTACCAAACAATTGGCTGAAATTCTCAAAACCTATCCCGCTAAGACTCTCCATTTTAAACTGCCACCCACCCCTAAATAATTAGCTGAGAATCGTAAATTTATCTTAAAGGAAAATTCAAATACCAGATCACCGATTGTGATCACGCTAACACAGCATGCCCGACGTCTGCCTTCTCAATTCTGTGAATGCGTGTAATGTTGTTGATATTTAACTAAACAGATGTTCGTACTTAATACGACTACCGATGATTTGTTTAATCAAATACTTTGACTCCTCTTTTAGTTTTAGTAAAAATTTTGATCCCTCTTTAAATTTACCGGATTAAATTCATGAGGAAAGCTGTCGACTTCCATGTCGAAGAAATTCATATCATCCGATTCATCTCTGTTGTAGCGATCGCTGTCATCTCCCGTCCTTGTAGGTTTGTTGAGGAGATTGAGGAAAATATCTTCGTATTCTTTGATAGATTTTATCATTTCTGGAGATACTTTTGCAACAGTTGCGATGTAAGCTCGTAGCATTCGAGGATTCTTTTGAATAATACTAGCCAAGTCTTGAAAGTAAGGAGAAGCAATCAGGGAATCTGTTTTATTTTCGTGAACTGAAAGATTTGGAATGAGTGCATTTATGTCTTCTTCGTCGTCAGTATCGTTATAACAATTAGCAATCAGAAGATTGATAGCATATTCAGAGTCGTTGTTTGATAATTTCAAAGCTTTTTCAACGTCCTCCTTCATAAAGCCAAGACCAATAGTTGATTTAGTAACAGATTTAATATCTGATTCGTTTTCAATCTTGTGAATTTCTTCTGCTCCGAACCCATCAGCTTCTTCAGTTCCTTCTGCTGGAGTTGGGTCTGGTTCTTGAATATAAAATGTATCACTTTCCAAATAGCCGTTAGGATCATCCGTACCATCAGTATTTTCAGAATCAACATAAGAGCCAAAGGTATTAATTGAATCAACAGTATAAACACTTAATGCATCATCTTCCTCAGCCTCCTCATCGTCATTTTGTTCCGACCCATCATCGCTAATATTGATCATATCCACGTCCATAGTTTCATCATTTTCACTATCAGACATTGACTCATCGTCAGAAGACTCATCCGAAGACCCACTGGTGAATCCAGTAATTTCAAGATCATTCAAATAATGTTCGTCATTCATCATACTAATAATGTCACTATTAACATTTTCACCCACTCCCGTAACATTCCCCTGCTCCATAGCTTGAACTTCTTCAGGTGTCATATCCTCAACTTCCATGAACTGAACATGGTCCTGCAATTCGTCATGCTCATCCTCACTAGATGACTCACTCTCCTGTGAATCATCATCATCCTTATCTGTTCCCATTTGAAAGAAAAGTACAAATTTCTCGCTATTCACAATAGACGGGTCGAAGATATCCGCGTCGCGGTAGACTTTCCCAGCATAAACCAACGATTGCTCAACTCCATCAAAAATATCTCCTAGTGGTGGAAACATTCCATCTAACAACCCGAAAATTGTTTTGGCTGGTGTGGGCCCATTGATGGGAACAACGAGACTTTTATGAGTTAATGTTCTAAATAAAATGTTCATTTGGTCTAAATATAAAAGTATTAAATAAAGTTTGAAGATTTGTTAGAGATATTTCATAATATTAAATTATTGGTTCAGAATCGGATTATTAACACGTATTATTATTACTAAAAAAGTAGACCAATGTAAAATCAATTAATTAAAAACAGATAAACAAGATTTCTTAATAAATAACTGTAGCGCAGGAGTTATTTGAGATTCCACGGGCAGCATTCAAACCAGGATTTGGGCCTCCTCTGAATCCACGGCCACCTCCTCTGAATCCACGACCACCTCCTCTGCCTCTATTATTGTTATTGTTCTTCTTAGCGTCCCTTTTATGCTGGTATTCTTCATCGGAAGCTTTTTTGACAGGGAAACAACCAGGAATTCGAGATAGAATGAAGTTGAACATAAGAGGAACATGTGGATCAATTCCATTGAAAAGAGCAGAAGACTTAATGATATGTTTTTGAATTTTGGTGTCTTCTTCGTGTTGCCCAGTCTTCAGAATGTTTCCCAGACTTTCTTTATCAATAATCTCACCTTCACTTGTATCTCCTTCCTCAACTTCTTTGTAAACATTCATCCATCCTTCCCCATCTCTCAACAAATACTTTCCATTTTCTAAACTTTTCAGCTCATTAAGAATATGCCGAATCCTCCTAATTCCAGCGGCAAACATTCCTTGGCACTCTCTATTGACTCTATCCTCCAATTCCTTCCTCTCAATCCACTCTTTCTGCAATACATGCCCGCCCATCGCATGGACCCTAAAGATCAAAGCATAATTAGCATCCTTGAAGAAACACTTCAAAAAATTGCAAATCAGCTCTTCTTGATGGAGCTTTTCGCCTCCTAGTTCGGGAAGATACTCGATATGCGAAGAAACATGGATAGTATTTCTTAAGATATCACGATACGATGAGTTAGTGCGCACCAACAGATGTAGTGGGTCCTTGTCGTCGCCATTTAAGTTAACAATCTTATAATGGTCTTTTCCTTTGGTCATTGTCTTGAGAGGGTACTTTTTGTCTAAGTTAGTTTCCTGGCACGTAACTTCAAGTTGCGAGTCTCCTTCGATCTTTAACTCACTAAGATCCTCCTCCACATCTTCTTCCTTTGTTTGGACAGGTGACGAAGGAAGATAGTCAGCATCCACCTGGACTTCATCTTCATGATTTTCGAAGTACATTTCATCAACTTCTCCCAAAACACAATACTTCATTACCCTAGCAAAAATAGAACGAGTAGTAGTGATGGAGGATTGAATGGGCTTTCCAAACGTAACATAAGTCTTGAAACCGCCGTCGGTAAATTTCTTCCCCACTTCGACTTGATAAGCGTAGGAAGAATTATCCAAAGCCCAAGGACTCATGAATAAACGGCAGAATGTAGTTAGATCCATAGCTCCATCCAATTCATGATCAAACATCATTTCATTGGCCAGTGTGTCTTCAGTGAGACCATTTCCAACAGCATACATCTTCTTGTCGATGAATTCCTTCTTGGTGAAGGCACATTTAGTCCGAAGGTCAGGTATCTTGAGTAACCGACCGGTCTTTCCGGCCCTTGAGTGAATGACCATCTTTTCAAGTGACGTACCCTCTAACTGCGCCTCCATTTCATCAAAGGCAATAGACTTTATCTCATTCCCATCAAATCTCCCCAAATCCAAAGTCCTAGCATCAAACTTCTCATACATACACTTCTTCCATGCAGGCAACTTGAAGTTATAGAGGGACTTTTTCTTGTTGTCAAAATACTCCAACCCTAGCCCAAGATACATGGCTCTCTCTGCTTCCATCTTCACATCCAAAGCCTTGATCTCATCGACGTTGAATTTGAATCGCAAATTTTTGCCAGGCTGAATCATAGTCATGATGATAGCGATGTACCGTTTGTGATCTTCGGCGCAAAATGATGACCAATGTTTGTTACCAAAAACCATTCCAAGATTAGGCACCCACGGCATTTCGGAATGCTTGACACGGAAAGCTTTCTCCTGCTCTTCCTTCGCTCTGTCTTTTTTCTCTGCACGTTTGTCTTCAACTAGTTTCAGAATAGCTTCTTCTTTCGTGAGGTTGAAGGTCTTCTTCATTCTGCTCACTAACATGTTGTCCGGACAGTGCTTTTTTGTTTCAGGAAGGTCCGAGTTCACTGGAAGTTGGGCATCTTTGGAACTGCCAGCACTAGGCCCAACCGCCCCCACCATCTTCCTCTTGATGCCCTTTTTGGGCGGAATAGGCATAGCCTCAATAATAGGAATAGGCTTAAAGTAGTTCTTCGGCACGCTTTTGCTTTCTCCCTGTTCTTCCATCTTTCTAAATAAAATGAAAGTTAATTTTAATAAATTAATCTCAAACAAGTTTACCTCTTATTATTGGTTGTTACAGGTGGTAAATGTATCAAAGGATCGCACAAAACGATGAAATAATTTTATCACCAATTTTAAAATATGGTGAACAAGCTAACTCCTGGCAGGAAAGTGGTGGAGCGAAGTGTCTTTGTCATGAGTTCAGCATGGCTTGATTCATTTTGTGACTGCTCACCCAGTATCTTTCTCTTCCATTTCACTATGTAACATTAATTGTGTGTACATTTTTTGGTATTTGATAAACAAATTGAGTTATTTTCACATAGAAAAAAAGCATTCTGGAGAGTTGTGCTTATATTAAGTGGGTTTTACGTCAAAGATAGGTTGTTACCGTTTTGTTGGTTCAATTTAATGTTTTTGTGCTTTGCATCATCCTGAATTTATATTTGTGCAATCATTAGTTGACTATACTTTGTCCTTGAGCTATCAAGATAGCGTCACCATAAACCGACAAGTGTTTACTATATTCTGGTCTTTGAAATTTCATTATTTCGAGGGTATAAATAGGAGGTTCAAAATAATCATTGTTACATTTAGACGTTTATGTTTTGCATTTTTGGATGGAGTATTAATATTTATTTATTTATAGAGATAAAATGACTTGTTGTGATTGTTATTTAAAGATGTTTGGAGGCCTTGCCTTAACATATGTCTTACTTCAATTATTTAAATTGTACCAAAGACTCGTGCATCCATTTTTTTTTGCAAAAACACCTGATATTCATGAATTAGCAGGCGCAAAGTATGCTGTTGTCACAGGGTCAACAGATGGCATTGGAAAAGCTTATGCAACTCAACTTGCTCAAAAAGGATTCAATATTGTTTTAGTTTCCAGATCTGAGGAAAAATTGGCAGCTGTAAAACAAGAGATAAGTGAATTAGTAAGTGGAGTTGAAGTTCAAACAATTGCGTTTGACTTTACTAATGCCAGTGTCAAGGATTATGAAAGTAAATTATTTGAAAAGCTGAAGGCTTACGAAATTGGAGTTCTGGTTAATAATGTTGGTATGGCTCATGATTATCCTGAAGTTCTTCACAACACTCACGGAGATATTCAAAAGGTCCGAGATGTTGCGGTTGTTAATACGGTGCCCGTTACAATTCTAACACAAGAAATATTGAAACAAATGGTTGAAAGAAGACGTGGAGTTGTTATCAATATTGGGTCTATTGCAGGAAGTTCTCACTTAAAAGGTTGGTCTGTATATTCTGCTACTAAGAGATACATTTCACATTTGAGTGGAATTTTGGCTAAAGAATATGAACCCCTTGGAATTACTATTCAGAACATTACTCCTGGCTTAGTTACTACTAATATGTCTGGAGTAACTGACATTTCTTTTGCTGCTCCAAATCCAAAGACTTTTGTAGAATCTGCATTGAAGACAGTTGGAGTTGTTCAGGAAACTGCAGGGTTTATTGTTCACCAAGCTCAACTTGAATTAATCCAAATGTTACCCGTTGCTGTTTTAGATTACATTATCAAAGGGGAAAATGCCAAAATTAAGAGTAAATATTTGGGAAGCGTTAAATCTGCTTCTAAATAATAATTATGGATTTGTTTTTTATTAATAATTCTTGAATAAACGAACTAAATAATTTGAATATCTTTTATTTCTAAACCAATACCAACATTTGAGAGATCCAAATAATTGTAGGGATTAAAATAAACCTTCTCATATGTCAATACTCATTACAATTAAAAAGAAGATGTTTTTGTTTCGTTTTACTAAATCATGCGACTGCTTAATCTAGTTTATCACACGTAGTATTCTTTATATGACCTATATTTACTTTAATATGGGCATGACGTTTTTAGCTAAACAAACAATTCACTTTTTATAAGATAAGCAAGATCGATTTATTTTGATAGTTGTTGCATGTTATCATCAACGTATTTTTCTAAAAGCTGCTATTTTTCTATATTCGAGCAAAGATGGAGGCACGTTACAGTCCAATAGATTCTGATTCAATTATTAGTTGTGATGAAGAATCTAGCAGAGGAATATATACATACCAAGTTAATGACTCAAGCGATTGTTTCACAGATGATAAACTCTCCGAAGATTATGAAGAGGACACTGAATTATACGAATACGAATATGAGGAGTATGAGTATGCGGAAGATGGCGAACAATCTCTTAATTACGAGGCTGATGATGAACTAATGTTGAATGTTGATTACTTTGAGAGAACATACAAAGATGACGACAGACCTACTCTCAAAGATCCCTTTTCAGATGACGAAGATGACACGAGTTATGTGCCTTCCAATGAAGCAACAGGAAATCTTTTACCCAAAGAAATAACTGATTTAAATTCTCTACCTTATCAAAAACTAACATTAACCGAATATATGTTATTAAACGACAAATATGAAAATAACCGCAGAATAATAATTGAAAAATTAAGGCCTTATTATGAGAGACAAGGAATATTTAGTACAGATCCGAGGGATGATGGTTTAATTATAGCAGCGTGTTACATTGAAATTTATGCGCCTGAATTTCTCAAACCGAATCAAGTTTCAAGCCATAATAAGGAACAACAGGAACTTGCTTCACTGGAAAAAGTTATAAATGAAGCAGTTAAAGATGGTATCCAATCAAATAATAAAAATATTTTGATGGGAAATGAAACTGAGCAGTTTAATGTGCGAGAAAATAGGGCTTCACAAAGTAGTGTGGAGCAACTAACTGTCTCAGAAGTAAATGCTCAGCAAAATAAGATAGACAAAGTCAAAATTCAGGCGACAAAAGCACATCAAATAGATTCTCAGCCGCATAAGGTTCCACATGCAAATGTTCATTTAAGTAAACTTCCACAGACAATCGCTCAAACTAATAAAACTCCTCAAAAGACGGATCAGCAAACAAATGCAAAAGAAACTAAGAGCCAGCAAAACAAAACACTACCAATCAAACCTTCACAAAATTCAATTGCACTTGGTAAAGCTCCGATAAACACATCTCAACAAAATGCAATTACAAGAAGCAGGTCACAAGTAAGCAAAAATTCTCAAAATTCAACAACATTTAAAACGGCACCAATAAACGAACCTCCTCAAAATCCACCTCCAATAACTAAACTTTCCCAAAATGCAACATCATCAAAGTCAACTCCGACAAATAAACTTTCCCAAAATCCAGCCACATCATCAAAACCTAATGAAAGTCAAGTTGCTCGAATCAAATGCTATCCGAAGCGTCCAAAGATAAATGATGGTCCGGAATGGCATGATCCAGAACAAGATACTCCCTCATTATGGAAGATTCAGCAATTTCTTGCTCGCAGCAAGCCATCTGCAGTACCTGCACCATCAAAAACAACAGAAAGAAGGCAAGTTCCGCAATTTAGAAATATGAAAAATAAAAGTACTGGACAGCAGAGTGGTACACAAAAGAATAGGGAGATCCAAGAAAAAGCAGCATATATTGGAGCAAAACAAAAAACAACATTTATTGGTCTCAAACAAAAAACAACATTGATTGGTCCTAAACCAAAAACAACAAATTCTGATCTACAACACAAACCTCGACCAAACAAAAATGAAAGAGATAAATCTGTTGGTGACTATGATCCTTCCGACAGTGATTGTGGCAGTGAAGATTCCTACACCCTCAGACTTTTCAGCTATCGCCACAAAGTTTACAACACCAAAAACGACGACACCAAGTCAAAAGAATACGAACCACTTGACAAAGATAGTCAATCTAGAACATTTGTCCGAGACATGTTATTCGGAGATGGGAAAAGCTACAATCCTGGTCTAAGTGATTTTATAAGAAATGAATTATTTCCTAAGAAAGCTTATACAACAACGGGAGATACTTTGGTAGATCACTTGAAAAATCAAGGTCAGGAGTATGTGCCAGATGATGAAGTTGATCTAGAAAAGGAATTCGAACCCATCTTTTTTAATCAGTACGATAATTATAGTTTTCATCATCCCAATCAAAAGTTTGTCTTACCTTCAGTAAGTGCGTATGGCATTGAATTTCCAGACGATGTGAGTGATGGAACTATTGCTGAGATGACTGATTCCGAACAAGAATCCGTCGATGGAAGGAAGGCAAGAAAAATGTTTAATGGCTTTAGAATAAAAGCCAAATCAGAAGTTAACAAAGATGGAGCGAGTGTTTGTGAATGTTGTGGAAATGATTTAGAATACAACGTTGGTTTTACTATTGTGTGTCGTGCTTGTGCAAGTTATTGGTACCGGATAAAATCTAAAAATTTACTATGCACATTAACTTGTAGATTAGGAGATGAAAGTTGTGGAATGGATTTGATTACTCTCAAGTTGTGTCATTTGTGTAGATTCGCGAAGATACAGAGTATTAAGTTTAAGTATTTTCCTGAACAAAGGACTTTTGATGGGACTGGTGGAAGTCAATTGTTCTTTGATCTTCCGTTGGGGAAGGAAGATACGCACATGGCTGTTCTAGAAGAGTCTACTGATTATATTGAATTGATCAAAAGATTTATTATCTTGAAGGGTTCTATTAAAAATGTAATTGATGATCCGGAAATGATGGAAGCACTAAAAGATTGTCCTGAGAGATATTCATATTTCGAAGATAATGAATCTATCCTTCATTCAACTATTATAATTACAAGTTCAACTGCTTATCAAATAATAGAACAAGGAAAGCTGAAATTCGAAACATTGTTTCAAGAAATTGCTCAGCCCACTTTTATTAATCCCAAAGTAATGAACTTCTTGGAAGGAGTTAGTTTAATGAACCACGAAAATATGTCTGACCAAGTGAGTTAATTTCTTTATGAAAAAACAGTTGAAAAGATGCAAAATTCAGATTCACATAGTTTTCTGGCTAAGATATCGGCAATCGCACAGGCGTTGACTGAATTGAAAAGATTAGTTGCTTACATAGAGATGTTCTATAATCACAGTTGGAAATTTGCGCTTGTAACGTTTCATACAAGTTCTCTAATGATTTTTATTTATAAAACATGACAGGATGATCCATATCTGATGATACTTCTAATGTTGTTTATAAACGAATTACTCATGTTAAGGGAGACTTTACATTGGATGAATGATTATATATTCTGATTAAAAAACATATATCGCGATACCAAGGAAGTAATGTCCTAAGGTATCGAAGTTGGCGAATCTTTACTTATAATCCAATTATAATATGATATTCATTGTAATAGTATGCAGATATTGTGATGGCATTAAATATTTTTAGCTAGTATTTTAATTTAAACATAAAGAATTATAGGGCAAAGTGTGATATGAAATCTCGTAAATATATACATTATTTAAAAAGGCATTAGCATGTACAAATTAAAAAATATGATTGTTTCAGGCGGATCACGTTGTTTGGAGTCAAAGAGTTAGGATGTTTGGATACATTCAACATTATACTCAGACATACAAATTTGCAGCTACAATGATGACAAAATGTCCTGAATTTATGTGTTTTACTGTCAATGACAGAAAAGCAATTTTTACAAACTTTATGCCTATTTATGTCGTGTTTGAAACTAAAGTTAGATCAGCTTTCCTAACTTCTTATTCTGGCCCTGGCGCCTTAATTTATTATCAACATAACATCGCCTATTTAAATATGTTTGATAGAATGGATGATGAAAATTTATTGGCTCAAAATTACAACTTTGTGATGGCTAATATTGCAATGGCAAATGAAATCATGTTAAATCATGTTTATATACCTATTTTAGATTCTAAACCAACGCCAATCGAAAGAAGTTATATTATGGCTATAATGTTATTGAGTGTCGAACATGTACACACTGTTTCTGTTCCGGGCAAAAAGTTGGCGGTTATGCTTAGAAACATAGCTGACTTTGAAATTCAGGTGTATCTTAGGAAGACATTCACACATCAAGATACTCAGGGGAGAATAATTAAATTAAGAAATATTGCGGCAGGTGTAACTGAATTATTTGAAGAAAAACATCGAATTTATAATCTATTTGTCGAAAGAGGTATTATTAAAAAAGATACCCAACTACATTGTGACCTTTATAATCCGCATTTTAATCTCAATCTTTGACTAACTTCTAAATAAAGCACCTAAATTAATAATTAATGTGTTAGGGCTTTTTGTTTACATTAACAAAATATTGTTTTACTAAGGATAAATCATAATACTGAAAGGTTAAAAATAATACAGTTTAGTCTGTAAATCCATGCATTGTCTTTCCTTTCAAAAGATACAATGACGTCCATAATGGTAACAGTTTTTCTCTGGCCGTTCTTCAGTATTGGGAGAATTAATTAAGTCAATATTATCAAAACTCATCGAAATTTTGGTCGGAATTCGTAGTTTGGGACTCCAAATGAATTTAAAGTTGTAGACATATTGAGATGAAGCTGATAATTTATCGATGGTCTTATTGTTGTTGCGCTGACTGAAGTCATCGCCATATTCGGTGTTGGAATAGTTGCTGGTTTGATCGCAGAAGATACAATAGTTACGTTTAGTCCAAAAAATATGGGAGTAGTTGTTTGGACTGTTTATTGAAAATGATGAAGACATTTCCGACACCGAAAAAAGTGCAGAAGATGATATGCTTGAAGAAGAGAAAGCTGACCAAAGCATGGAATTAATTGGCATGCTAAATAGGAGTGTTAAGCGTTTTGGTGCAACGGTCTCTAAGTTTTGGCAAACTTTCTCCGGAAACAACGTTTCAAAACCATTGGACGAGTATAGAACTTTGTTTTGTGGATTAAATAGTAGACATCTTAATGACTACATGAATGTTTTTAAGACTTTGTAAGTTGTCAAAAAATATTCGACTCCTCAAAAATGACTACGAAACCAACTGCTAAGGCGCTTGATGCAATCAAATCTTTTGAAAAAGCAATGACAAAGAAGCATTAAACATACGTGTTCAACCCAATGCTTATCTTCTGATCTCACACATGACAATTACCATAATGGATCACAATTTATAATTTATTTAAATTACTTTTAATAAAAATTGTTTGCACCTGCTGGTTAATAAAAACGACACTTTTACAATATTTTTTTATTATATTGTAGAAAATAATTTAATCGCTAAGATTGAAGTAAGTACATAATTGATAGTTAGATAAAAATAAAGACAAATGTGGTGGTTTGATAATATTTAATTGGATAGTTAAGATCAATGTAGTTAATGGTTTAAAACGCTTTACTGCTTTTGATAGTATTCAATAGAATATTCAATCCCTTTTTCATTCACAACCTCCTCATTTTGGCTGATTTTAGCAAAATTCTCTCTTGCGAAATCAGGAAAAATAACGTCACAATCAAATGAAGATCTTATTTTAGTCACAATTAATTTGTCAACAAAAGGTGTTAGCAAAACTTCGTTATAAATTTGCCTTCCGCCAATAACAAAAACATGTTCAATACTTTCTCTAAATTGGATATCCTCAGCCAGTTTTTTGATTACTTTATCCAACGAATTAGTTATCATTAAATTGCCTTCATCCAACTCAGCTAATGTTCTGCTCAAAACAACATTGAATCTTTTGGCAAGAGGTCTGAATTTGGCAGGAATACTATCGTAAGACTTTTTGCCCATAATCACCATATTCATTTTATCCGGTGAAGATACCTCCATCGTAGTTTTTTTAAAATGAGCCATTTCTTTAGGTAAATTCCAAGGTAAAGTACCATTCTTGCCAATTCCATTTTGACTATCTTCAGCCCAGATTAATTGAAATTTAGGAATATATTTAGCCATCTTTAGAAAGTAAAAATAGATCAACTAACGTCTTAAATGAATGGACAATCAATAGGGGATGCTGTTATGCATTAATTATCATCAAATGTGAGCGTTTGCAAAGAGTCCCTTTATTAAATTGTTGAGTGGTAAAATGTATGTTTATGTGTGTGATTAGATTACATTTTTTATTTATAGCATACACTATGATTTCTATAATTGTCCTCTTAACATTGAACGTTTAAAGTACTTAAGAGTGGTAATTTATTATCATACGTTTGTTTACTTAAACATCCATAACAAATTACTTACACATCAAAGTTAAGTACATGTATTTATTATTGTGTAACATATTCTGACAATTTACATGGACACAACTTCCTGCTACCTCTAAAAATTACACACACTTCCAAGGAAGCATTAAAGTTTGTGCCGCCGCGTACCAAACTCATTCATCTTGCAGCTATTTTTAACCGGAATCACTATTGATTCATACAAACCACCATCAACAAACAACTAAAAGTAGTAATAAAAAAATATTTTATTTGATAAGATGAGAATCACACAAACAAGAGACCATTTAGAAGTAATTTTACAAAACAAGTTTAACCTCCGAAACCATATAAAGTTCTTCCTTGTCTTTTAAGAGCATAAACGACGTCCATTGCCGTCACAGTTTTCCTTTTTGCATGTTCGCAATAAGTAACAGCATCGCGGATAACATTTTCAAGGAAAGTTTTCAAGACACCACGTGTCTCTTCGTACACAAGCCCCGAAATTCTTTTGACCCCACCACGACGAGCCAATCTTCTAATGGCGGGTTTAGTGATTCCCTGTATATTATCACGAAGTACTTTACGATGCCTTTTGGCACCACCTTTTCCAAGCCCTTTTCCACCTTTTCCACGACCAGACATAGCAAATCCAACAGCAAAAGTATCTAGTCTATATGCGACTGATGAAATTGAACAATGCTGGTCCTTTTATACGACTCCATTCAGAACTAGGCGTGGTAATTTATCGATATACACATTTATTATGTATATTTTTGAAATAAATTTTGCAAGACTGAAAACGTAAACAAAGAACCGCCCTGTAGTGAGCGACCAGTATAAAAAGGCTAGAAAATGACGAGATACTCTCATTCTTACTTATATTCATTCTACTGAACGATGGCTCGTACCAAGCAGACTGCTCGTAAATCGACCGGAGGAAAAGCTCCTCGCAAACAATTAGCTACTAAAGCAGCCCGTAAATCGGCTCCATCGACTGGAGGTGTCAAAAAGCCCCATCGTTACCGCCCCGGAACAGTCGCTCTCAGAGAAATCAGAAGATACCAAAAGTCGACTGAACTCCTCATCCGTAAGCTTCCCTTCCAAAGATTAGTGCGTGAGATCGCTCAAGACTTCAAAACCGATCTCCGCTTCCAGTCTGCAGCTATCGGAGCTCTCCAAGAAGCCGCCGAAGCTTACCTCGTCGGTCTCTTCGAAGACACCAACCTTTGCGCAATCCACGCTAAAAGAGTCACCATCATGCCAAAAGACCTTCAATTGGCCAGAAGAATCAGAGGTGAACGTACCTAATTCAAAAAACTTTACTTTTTTGATCTCGTCTTTTGTAAAAACAACCTTATTGTACTCTTATTATTTGGATAAAATAAATTTATTTTTCACATAACTTTTATGCTTCTCTGACTAGATAATGTTAAGAATTGATTTTATTTCAATGTGTATTTGTGGGTATTAGAGAAAAAAATGAGACCAGAGACAAAAGTAGTTATGAGTTAGTCAGAAGTTGAGGCAGCTGTTTCGGCACCTTTTTTGGGGACGAGGCCGGATTGGATGTTGGGAAGGACACCTCCTTGGGCGATAGTGACGCCGGACAGTAATTTGTTCAGTTCTTCGTCGTTACGGATGGCTAGTTGGAGGTGGCGAGGGTTGATTCGGGACTTTTTGTTGTCTCTGGCGGCATTTCCGGCCAATTCGAGAACTTCAGCCGCTAGGTACTC
This sequence comes from Rhabditophanes sp. KR3021, assembly GCA_963281155.1. Classification (NCBI taxonomy): domain Eukaryota; kingdom Metazoa; phylum Nematoda; class Chromadorea; order Rhabditida; family Alloionematidae; genus Rhabditophanes; species Rhabditophanes sp. KR3021. The sequence continues at coordinate 1,888,909 of CAUJLY010000001.1, forward strand.
GAGTACGGCGGCTAGGTAAACTGGAGCTCCGGCACCGACTCTTTCGGCATAGTTGCCTTTCCTCAGCATACGATGAAGACGGCCAACTGGGAATTGAAGGCCAGCTCTACTGGATCTGGACTTGGCTTTCCCAGTAGACTTAGCTTTTCCTCCTTTTCCGCGACCAGACATGCTTGGATTTCAATGTAGATGTAAAATAGAAAAACTCCCTTGCTCAATTATTTTGTTCATTCTTTTTATACTTTTTTTTGTCGCTGGGGGTTGGGCATTCTGTTTGTCTGACTATTATCGATGATGTTACCACGAGGCCCAACCTCCAGTGTATGCAAAAGTATATATAAAGAAACGAAATAAATTTATTCATTCCAAATACTTCGCTATTTTGTTATTTCCTATCAGATGCCACCTAAACCAGCCGCAAAGGGAAAGAAAGCCGTGAAGTCTACTAAGACCGTCCGCGTCGGAGGAGACAAAAAAAGAAGGAAGACAAGAAAAGAATCATACTCTACTTACATCTACAGAGTACTGAAGCAAGTCCACCCCGACACAGGAGTCTCCTCGAAAGCCATGTCAATCATGAATTCCTTCGTAAATGACGTGTTCGAAAGAATCGCAGGAGAAGCTTCCAAGCTTGCTCAATACAACAAAAAGTCTACAATCTCATCAAGAGAAATTCAAACCGCCGTTCGTTTGATTTTACCCGGGGAATTAGCAAAACATGCTGTTTCTGAAGGAACCAAGGCTGTTACCAAATATACCAGCTCCAAATAAAATGCTTTAAAATATATATTTTACGTCGGAAATCTCTTGTCACTATTTACATGTATTATTTGTAAAATAAAAAAATCTTTCTTTGACATACTTTATTTTTTGTTGTTGTGACGATTTCCGTAAAGTGAATAACAAAAATAAATATTTTATTTTGTGTTTTCTGTTAAATGTTATAAAATGAGTAATCTTTTATGTGTTAAAATTGATAAACAAAGCTTATAAATGTGCTATTTAAGTTGATAATTCATTGTACTTTGTAAAGGACATCTTTTTATTAATAAAACAAATTTGTAATTAACTAAAACGGCAAAAAATTGGCAAATAGTTGAGTAAAAGTATAGTTAATCTCAAAGTTATTAATCTGGTCATGCCTGGCCTTGCGGCGTAATCGCCTTTTTTTGAATATATGAGAGAATATTTCACAGGAAGAGAGTAAGAGAGAAAGATTATTTTACACAAACAAATAGGACTTTGGTGATGCAATAGAATACATACGCATCAAAAGAAACCTTTATCTAAACAAGACAAAAACCCTAACTAAATAGTGATCAAAGAATATTTGAGAACATTTTTTTATTATTATGAATAAGATACTTGACCATGTCTAATTCATCCTCCTCGCTTTTTGTTCCTTTGCATTTGAGTTGGTGTCGACGACAATTGCAGCATCTGTTGAAAAGTTGATGGCATTTTAGACAGTAATAATTGTCTGTGACATGGGTTAATTGGTGCATGTTGAGATTCTTTGTGTTGGAGAAGGTTTTCATGCATGTGCCATTTGCTAGGCATTGGAACATCTTCAGGTTGCTGACTATCATTACTTTGGATGGGAATTTTTCTAGTTGACCTCTTTTGATTTTCCCAATCGGTTCGAGGCCATTATCACTCTTGGAAACTTTAATCTTATTTTGAGGTTTATTAAAAAGACCTAATGCCTTCATAAATGGAGAAGGCTCTTCTATCTGATCTTCAACAAATGGAACTTCGGGATCTTCGAATGGAGAAACCGCCCTCCAACCATCACTTTCTATCGCCTTTCGTTTCCTGCAAATAGTCCGCATGATGCTCTTATTACTAGGCAAAAGCGTTGTAGTTTCCGGTTCAACATTAGCCAAAGCATTCCCAATAATAGTCTTTGCATTATCACTTGATCTAGCTGCATTTTCATAAATAAAACTTTTTATTCTCTCAACCTCGACTTTTGCCATATCACCAGGATGTTGATGAGGTTTGGTAAGAGTAAATGTATTCCCTACTAATACTCCACTCGCTTTGCATGTGTAAGTTTTGCGCCTACTTAGTTCACATCTAAAGCTAGTCTGTTCAGGTGTTTCTTTATGTTTGTAATATAAAAATGAATCATGCTGTAGTTTGCGAGAGTTTCTTTGACCGTAGATATAAGTGAAGTTTCTGGAAGCCATTAGGAAATAGATTTTAATTAAAAAGATAATAGATGTATGAATGCAAATTAGTTTACGTTTCTGTAGAGGTGTCTTGTGACGAGTTAAATGAAGTATCGAGTTGACTGTTGTCGAGTTGTCATAGCAATCGAGAGAGAGTACCAGACATGGTTGGGGTTCTGTCTTTTAAACGTGAACAGACCAAGAAAGCAATTCATTTTTTTTCAAGCTATGATGTAATTCTGTATTTGATGACCGTTTTAAGGTCTTATTAAAATTACGTAATATAATAAAGTATTAAAAGATATGATTGGGGCAAGAAAGACTTTATTAAAAATAAAAAAGAGAAAAGCAATATACCCATACTCAATAAATTAGATTAAATTAAATAAATTACAAATATTAAAGCTTACTAACAGACATTTTCTTGTTGTTATGAAGGTGATATTTAACCATATCAAATTCATCGGCAGCGGTTTTGGTTCCATTGCATTTAAGTTGATGTCTACGGCAATTACAACACCTATTGAAAAGTTGATGACAACGGATGCAATAAAACTGGTCAGTAAGGTGAGTTAATTGATGTCTTGCTAAGCTTTTTTTATTGTCGAAATACTTGTTGCACGTTCCGTTTGCAAGGCATTGGAATGTTCTGTTTGTTTCGCCGGTAGCTTGATTTGCAACTTGGACTTCATGCCATTTAAATTGTTCAGAGGTAGCCCTTGCTGATGGATCCTTCTCGATTTTCCCAATTACTTCTAAGCCACTGCTATCTTTCCTGATACTTGATCTCTTCGAAGTAAATTGCTTGACTGGATTTTTATGGTAGAAAGCCAAAGCTTTTAAGATGGCACTTTCTTCTACTCCAGTTTCCATCGCATCATGAGAAGAAGATGGTTGGGCTGAGTTTTTGGGGCTCTCCAAAAGCGAGCCATTGGCAGAGTGTTGTAAACTTGTCAGAGGAGAGGGTGTCCTAGAGCTGCCGTACCCAGTATCAACACTTTGCTGACGTCTTTTCAGTGATTCGATAAGAATACTTAAGAGATCCTTTGTGTTTTCCATATTGAAGATGATATAACAAATCTGTACAAAATATAAATAAGTTAGATAAAATGATGACTTACATTAAAACAGATACAACACTCAGATATGATTTAATAAGTTAATAGGGTTTGTTGATGATTATATACCAGTCATTAATCTATAAATTACCTATTTAGATTAGCTGTCGCTATGAAAGATTATTTTCCGCGTCTTTGGTACGAGTTATGTGGGTATTTTGTTCCAAATGTTAATCTATTTACCCCAAACGGTGATTTTAGAAGGATCTCTAGATGTATTTGATATAAATTGGCATGACATTGCATGTAAATACATTGAAAGTAGTTTGAAGCATTAAGACATGAGGTAGATCGTTTGATTGGTAGACTGTCAATAGATTTAAGAAGGATATGTATTATGTACAGCAAATTGTTGATTCGTCCGAACTATTAAAATTAATCATGGTACTGTTCACTTTAATTAGTACAAATCATTATCAAAGAAGACTTAGCTGCCATTTATAATTCAATAGGGTAGTTTTTAAACAAATTAGAGATGGCATCAACCGTGTTTCAATCGGTTTTTAAAAATAAAGATCTATATATTGAGAAATAGTTGGAACTTTTGTGCATTGTTTTATATTAAAAATTACTTTTGATCGTTAACAGTAAGGTAAAATTGTAAAGACTTTTTATCTTTGGCTTGTATCTTGTCTGCCATGAGGTATCCTCTAAATACAGTAGAATCATAACAACAATTTAAAACAATTATATTTTATCGTTATATTTCATTTCCAATTTGATACATTTTAGACGTAAGCCGTGAAATGGACTATGAAAGGGATGCTAGTTGGTCTGAAGCATTAACTTAGTCGGACACTTGCTAAGATGTAAAGGGCGAATCAAAAGATAGACACGTATAAAAGTTACTTCATACATACGGACTCTTTTTTGTTTCAAATGCAGTATTTGCTTGAAGTTAGTCGGATCTATTTCGAATATATGGTTGCGATAGTTGAACCAATGGGATGTTTCACATTAACCTTTCGAATTTCTTTGGTAAGCCGAAAAAAAATTACTTTTTTAAATTTTTTTTGACAAACATACAATCATAATATTCATAATTAACTCAAATTTAATAAAACCGAAACTTATTTTACCTTTCTTTGTCATTTTTATCCTTTATCAAACAAAAAAAACCACCTGAGAATGAGCCTTACATCCTGTTAAAGTTGGAAGCAATGTCGCGTTTTCTTTGCAAAGATTTATCTTTACGCCTTTACACTGAAACTAAAGAAGATACCGAAATGGCGTAATCCTCCCACAACTTTTTATAACCATACTTTCACAATTTTATTCAGTTTAACAACAACCATTCTCGTAAATCTTTGATTTATTAGGTTTCTGCAATTAAAATAAATATAATTTGTATCCAGATAAAATAGCCAAATTTCAGATCTTCTGAAATAAGCAATAAGTTTATTGTATTATTAATTAGCCCATATACTACGCTCTTCAACTTCTTTCAGACTTAACCATGGATATGGACAAAATTTTAGCCTTACCTGAAAAAATAGTTTCTCCCATCAGGACAATAAATGGAGTCACTACCTTAATCACTAATTCACCCCCCTCTTCTTTAGATACAACACCGGTAAGTTCCGCAACCAATAGCAGTCCTGAGCAGACAACTTCCTCTAGTACGAGTGAAAACTTATCTGAAACTGAAACTCCAAAAAAGAAAAAACAACCTACGATTCACTTGCATAAGTTTATCAGGGAATTGTTGAATTCTGGTCAACATACAGATGCTGTTGAATGGAGTGATAAGTCAAATGGAGAATTTAGAGTAAGTCCATCAAATAACTGAATGACCAACTTTTTAGTTTCTGGACGAAAAAAAGATCGCCCAAGCATGGGGGGAAAGAAAAGGAAATCCCAATATGAATTATGAAAAATTGACAAGGGGCATTCGCTACTATTACAATAGGAAACTTGTAATCAAAGTTAGTGGGGTCAAACATACATACCGTTTTTTAGATAACAAAAATAAGAATTTAATTAAGGGATGCTATAATCAAAGCACCAGTAATGAATCTGCCTTGCAAGTCGTTTCCTCACCCCCCACCTTCCAAAATATTTCCCCACAATCTGCATTTACTCATATCCAACAACCTCTTTTTTCTCACTTTTCCCAACAAATGCCTTTTTATCCCCAATTTCCTATGGCGCACCAAATCAATCCACGACTTTTTGAGCAACAGATGATGATTTATAGACAAATGCAGATGAATATGAATCCAAATATTAGATAACTTCTAGTTTAATTTAGGGAACATTTTTAAGCCGGTTTAACTTTAACTGACAATCTCTTACATGATAATTGATGAAGTTGTTATTATTTGGAGTAAATAAAAGTTGTATATATTTAAATTGTGTTGTTGAATAAATAGAGTTCGTTATATTTTGATTTAGCATATTATTTGAAGCAAAAAAAGTTGTTATATGCTTACATTTTATTATTGTTAAAGCTTTTTGGTTTCCATGGTTACCATCATGGATCAGTAAATTCACTTAAGTCTTAACATTTAGACATTTGTCAATAACTTGCTCAATTTCTATTATTAAAATGGACCCACCATCTATTATTCCTCCTAAGAAAGAACCTACTCAAATCAGAAAACTAGTTAAACTTTCTTTAACTAAAAAAGGAGCTGCCAAAAAAACAACCAATAAAAGTGATGGTGATAAAAACACCAAAAAGAAAGAAAATATCGTTAAAGTTGAGGCCTTAAACAAAAGGATTGATAAGGTAAATTTGTTTTTGATGAAGTTGTGTATTGAAAATAAATTTAGCTCAAAAAGAAAGTAGATACGAGTGAAAAGAAATTGTCCCATATTGCTGAGGATCGAGTTGCGATTGAATTGGAGAAAAATGTGATTTCCTCTAAATGGGAAAGAACTAAGACTTTTTTAGTAGAAGAACAATCATCTACAATTGAACTGCATAAAAAGATTGAGCAAATGAAGGTAGCTCATATCAAACAAATGCTTGAAAGTCAAAAAAAGTTAGCCGTTCTTAGCTTAAAAGCTGCTATCAACCTCACAGCCTCCACTCAGACGGAAAACAAATTTATTGAGGGTGTCAAAGACTTTCATGACCAAGAAATTCAAACCGTGGCGGATGTTAATTCAGATAATGTCCACGAAGTTTTGAGATTAGGTGACAAGAAATTACTGGAATTAATTGCAAATATGGAAAGAGAAAAGATGCAGATGCAGTATGATTTTAAATTTAATTTGAGTCAAGTTGAGCAGAAACTTAAAATGGAACAGGATGCGGTGGTAAGTTTATTTTGCATCAAGTTTCTATTCATTAAATTTAGCTTAGGAAATTTAAAAATGAAAAGGACAGTTATATTGAGGAAATTTGTTCCAATCATGGCAACACTATATCGGCAATTGAAAAGGAAAAGTCAAATTTGCATCTGTCTATGTCTGAGCAGGTTTCGCAATTGCAGGTAATGTAATCAACCGTTCCAGTGGAAATAACTGGTTCTATAAATAACAATGTGCATACAACATTTATTTATTTTTAGATTCGAAACTACGAACTTTCCGAAGAAGTCAGGGAAAAAGTAGAACAATACGAAAGTCTCCGCCATCGCACATCTGACCTAGCTAATCCAACAAGTGGATCACAGAACGTCAAAGGCATCGTTGACGGCTTGGCAAGACACACTAAGCAGTTAGAAGAAGAGGTGAAGGTAACTAATAAAATCGTGGATGCTCTCTGAACTTCTATTTAGATCAAAAGGCAAGAACTAAAAAAGATGTTAGATACAACGAAAAGTCAGCGTGACATTATTGACATTGTGATGGGCGAGTATAAAAAAGTTTGTTTATTCGACTCATTAACCTTTGTCTTTATCTTAATTACCCATATTATAGCTGGAACTTGAACGTGATTCTCTAATATTTGAGTTCGAAAAATGCATTCACGCAGCAGGTCAAATGAATGAGTTCAAAAAAACAGAAATCCTCAAAAAAATAGCCCAAATCAAAGGTAATGTAAACAAAAAACAATAATCAACCATTATAAAAGAGTAATCCACTGCTATAAACAATAATCTTTATTCTATGCCAATATGACATAATAAGAATGTGCTCTATTCTGTATAAATAATTTCTTTTTAACATTATTAGTAGTAACAACAATTTTATAATAATAAAAAGGAAGGGTGTATGTGTCTATGGCAAACATCTATTATGTTTAAGATCTAACAATATAATAACGGATATAGGTACTAGGAAAAGATCTATACAAATAAAGTTAAGTTCCAGGTAGTTTGTAGGGTATTTGATTGCGTTAGGTTGAGGCAGCGAACACTTTTGGATCTAAATCTAATTCTCTGATTATTTTTTCGGTTAGGAAGGTGTCCAGGTTGAAGGGGATGAAGGTGGGGTCGATTTGGGCGGGTTTGGGAGTGTAATGGACGATGGTGGTGTCTTGTTCTCCTGACTCGGCAGTTGAAAACGCATTCCAGTGAGATTGGAGAGTGGCTACGAGTTCTGGATCAGCTGGCTTTGAGGAATGGATGGGAAGGAGGAATGGAGTTGAGGGTTTGCTTTTCTTTGATTTGGATTTTTTAAAGTGAGCTAGTTCGAGTTTCTTAATCCTAAATAAACAAAGTCATTATTAGTTTAATTAAACTTATTTACTTACTCGTAATCCTGGACTTTCGGCAAATGACTAGCCGTCTCAGTCTTTCCGTACAAATATTCAGACAACTTTGCATCAGTGAGCGGCACTTTTGAAAATTCGATACCCGTTACACCTTTCTTATTGTTGTTCTGACTAATATTCAAGGCCTTATTGATACTAGCCATCGAAAAAGGCAAAGAAGAAGAACCTAACTTGGGTAAATTTCCAATAGCAACCATATCTGAAGTTTGGAGGTAAAATAAGTTGTTTGGTTAAATAAAGGTAAAAATAAGGATTATTACTTTGATGGTGCAAGTTAACCCGTTTGCTAAAATTTAGTTATATTAAACAATTAAAAATCAAAAGTTCAAACATATAAAAGAATAAGGAATGATTAAGATTAATAGTTATATCGATATTCATTTTGCTTGTCTTAATGGCTCCCATGTGCAGGCAAAGAATTTTAGAAGGAGGATGGTATAAGATAAGCGTAATTTTATTGCTTTTAAATCAACGTTCAATCAAATGGAAAGGTGAAAACAATATTATGATATAGTTTGCACAAAGAACACTTATTTTTTGAGATAAAGTTTACCTAACTTGAGAATTTAAATATAGTCAATACTTAATAGACATTATTGAAAAGTTAAGATGATAATAGTAATGATAGAAGTATATAAGCTCTCGAAAGTTAGATTTGTAATATATTTAAGAGAAAAGGATGTTACTTCCTCTAGAAATAAAGTTAAATATGTAGATATACGCTACTTAAACAATTATTGTGATGTATTTATCTGGTGAAGGTTTATAAAAAAAGGCAAACCACTGAGCAGAAAGGGGATAAGATATTTAAAAGACTGGTAATGTCCATCAAAAAACGTGCTGCTAATGGTATTAATAGTAAGATGGTGAACGTTAAATTGAAAAAGGAAACTCAGGGAGTGTGTTCTTTGCTGTTTCTGCTCATCGTATGTGATACCAATAGGTTAGGTTGAGTAGTCGGGTTGTGTATGTTTAAGAATATATCTAAATATACATAATTTAGGTACCTTAACGCATAAATATTTGAAGGAGATCTTTGTTTAATAAAAAGAAAATCAAAAAATGATTGAACTGTGATGCAATTTGATTCTTTTTTGTGTTGCTCGAGAACTAATGAAAAGATGTTGAAATATTTAGTAGTTTATTATTTTAAAAAGAGAAAGGATGGCCCAAATGCAAGTCACGTTGTGGCAAAAAGATGTTGAAACCAGATAAGACCGGAAATTGCAAAAAATGTGCAAAGGTTACTTATTTAAAAAAATACTACTACTTCATCCAAAAACCTTAATATTCTGACTACTACTTTAAACAAAATAATGCTAAAGAGAGATAATAAAATTGTGTATATTGTTACGACCGCCTTTTTCATCTTGAACTTTAAACTCCAAAGAACATTAACGTTTGATGGGTAAAATAAATTTTTAAATTGCAAGACACTGTAATGTTGGGCTTGAACAGTCGTGATAGGAAGGATCTGTGGAAGTTAGTGTACTATATTCCTGTGAGAGAAAAATGAGTTAAAATAACCATTCAAAAGATTGAATTTGATATAATAAGTGATATTTGTGAAGAGTATTTGATGGAGCCAATCATGCATTCAAAAGTGGCAAAAGTTCTTTTAATGTCCTTATATTTGGGATGATCTTAATTGCTTTCTTTATTTACATCATATGAATATTCCTGACTTATTATTTACATTCAATTAATTGCTACAAATTGAATAAGCAATATTTAATGGCAATACACAGCCAACAGGATGTCAATTTCCCATTTCCACCAACTTAAATCAACATCCATAATCCCACCACGCCAATTGCAAAACGTCTTCCCAATCTAAACGAAAACATTGCATCTTTTTTAAAAACAATTTACCTAATCACCATCTAATTACTCTGAATTTCAGGTACATATAAGACTTATATGTCCCATACTTTTTCTGTTTCATCTTCGTAAACAGTCAGCAATCTATATTTGGCCCGTTCTCGCTTCAGCTATCATTTTGACTGACTGGAACCATACTCGTAAGTGGAAAGCAAACGGCGAAAAGTCAATTTTAGACGAAATCTTATTGGAAAGTCAAGGGAAAAAGAAACTTTACTAAGATGGGTACATTTACTGTTTCATATGCTGCTAAAAAGATCATTTGGGATCAAAAAGGTTATTGGATGATGGCTGCTGGGCTATATTACTATGGTAAATTTGACCTTTTCGACTTATTTAATGGTGACTTTATTTCAGGAAAGTGCTGGGACAAAGCTGGTATGTATAAGGCTGAAATGATGCACGGACAATCCAAGATGTTCGCCGCTAAAACTACAGCCTTACCTTTAAGCGTTGACCCATGGAAGCATTGATTCCACTTTAGAATATATTAGGTTTATATGGATGGGAAAGTTCGAATGAATTATGCATTAAATGTGTTCCATAGTTTAAATAAAATGATTTAATGATGCTTGTTGATGATTAGTTGATGTATCTGGTTGGAAAATGACCAGTTAGATATTTGCCGCTTTAGAATTGAATTTTTTAATCCAGATTTATTATTATAGAATGGTCAAACTAAGTGAAGATATAATTTTTAACGGCTTTTCACGTATCAATCCTTGCCGTCAAAGAGAACTTGGTCTCAGAAATCAAACGATCACCGAAATTGCCGATCTCGGAGTTACAAAAGATGCTTATGATTGCATCGACCTCACCGACAACGGAATCACCAAAATAGACAACTTGCCTACCTTGAAGAATCTCAAAACGTTGGTGATGCACGATAATAGAGTCCGTTACATTTCGGATGATATTGGAAAAAAGTTGCCAAATCTCGAAGTACTTATGCTGACAAATAATTTGCTGGGCGAACTTGGAGATATTAATCCATTGGCTGGGTGTAGAAAGCTTCGTGTCCTTCACTTGATGGGCAATCCTTGTTCATATAATGCCAGGTACAAGCTCTATCTTATCTACAAGATCCGATCACTTCGTGTTTTGGATTTCAAGATGATTAGAAAAAAGGACCGCGATGATGCTGATGCCTTGTTCAAAGGTAAAGCTAATCTTGGAAATATCAAAGAATTTGTAAAATACAGCAGCATGATTCAAGATGTTGGCGAGAAGATTAAGATAAAGACTGTCATGGCAAATATTCCTAAAGAGCTGGAGGCAGAATTGATGCTTCAGTTAAAGAATGCTCGTTCTCTGACTGAACTTGATGCTATAGAGAAAAAACTGGCTGCTATTTAATGCTACTTTTGGATGTATTTATAATTTATATTTTTTGTTTTATTATGATAATAAAAGTTTGACGGCATTTAGTTTGGGTGCATGCCTTACATGTTTGCGTTAAATGCTTCTTTATTGACGGCTAATTCGATGAAAAATAATATAAACTCATTAATTATTTGAAGCTTAGACTGAATAGATGTATAAACAATTTATTTGATTTTTAAATACTTAATAATGTCTCATTAATATTTTTGCACGATCTTCGATGAGATTATAAGCAAAATAAAATTCTATACTTTTGATTATGATTAACCCATTAAATAAAGTCTTGTTTATTATGCTATACAAGCCCTCCGATTCATGGGAACGATGAGCAAATAAACACAAACGGAATCTTCTTTGGTATATTTTAAATAATTGACAATTTGAATTGTAATGAACGGAATGGCTAAGCAAGCCAATTACCATCTATCTTACTTTACAGCCAATTTATGGGACAAATAAAAAAAGTCATCTAATCTTTTTGTGAAACTACAATGATCTCTCTTGACCGTTCTCAGACATCATGCTCATTCTAATTAAGCCATTTACACAATAAATTACCCAATGTAATCAAATACCAAAAAACCACTTATCATGCACCCATTGAACTATTAAATAAATACGCATTCAAAATCTAAATATAATCCGTTTAAATATTACCACTAACTAACCTCCATTCGAACATACTATATTGTTGTCGGTGAGCTTTATTTGATCACCATAATGATAACTCATAAAAGTTTGGTGTCTCAGGTTTAGAATCAAATAAGATATTTATTTAATTCATCATGAATTCTACAACCAACTATCCTTCTTTTATATTAGGCAAATTTGAACCGAGTATCGTCACTTTAAAGTCTTTAAATTTCTCAAAATATACCTTTATGGAAAATGGTTATTAGATACACATGTGCAACCACATTTCTACGTTTATTCAAATTGCTGCTTTGTATTGTTAGTGCTACACTTATTTTGCTAGGCCCGACTGTTTTGTGCCAGACTCTAACTGAATCGGAATATCCGCCGGTTCAGGACACTACTTGTTCTTTTCAATATATCAAAGTTTCAGACTGGGATTTGTCTACATCTGGCATCTATGGACAATGGGCTTTGATTATTATTCCATTTGTTTATTCATTAATTATTATTTATACACTAGTTTCACACGTATGCTTATCTAAGCAAAAGGCAGTTCTGTTTTTGGGATTCTTGGTGTATTTTATTACAGGTTGTGTGGAAATGTACTTTGCTTTATGGTACTTTTCACCTGATACATTAGCTGGATTCCATTTGGAAGATCTTGATGATTCTGTCATTCAAGGATGGATTGCTTCCAGTTCGTTATTGTTTTTGGCAGCTTTTCTCAGTCTAGTTGATATGGCGTTTGTTCATCATCGCGAACATTATTCTGATTCCCAGGACTTTTAAATTATATTCCCCTTTCAATTGTATCTACAAATTTACTATGTATTTATTTTAAAATAAACTCTTTTATAAGACAAAATTAAGCAACTTTGTTCATGAGTAATAAATTTGTTTTAACTCTTTCATTAGTCATGTCATTATTATTATTGTTCTTTTGGATTATCCAAACAACATAAACTGGAAAATCAAAATACACAAATAACGTCATACGAACAATTCTGTATAATCTCCGCATGTACTATAAAATTTTTGCATAGAAAGTATGAATTATGTGAATGGTAAGTTTATAAATAAAAAAGTTTTAATCATAATACCGCTTAGTCATGGTAATATGAGTATATCCGTTATTATTTAAGTCACATTTTTATTGCAGTGTGAACTGATTATTGACATGTGATTATTAGTACAATCGACTATACTCCATTCGTCATCATATAAATCCTTAGAATAGGGGGTAGCACAGATGTGTACGTTAAAAATGATTTACTGTAATAAAAATCCAATAACAGGAAAGACATTATTGAAAGTCCTCTATTTCTTTACAATTCGATTTCGGGACCCATATTTATCTCTTTGAGATGACAAAAATAATTCCACCTAAATCCTTTTCCTGAAACATCTCTTCAAATAAAAAGCAATTTTTGATGGCGTACTCATTAATGACTTTCCAGAAAAAACATTCTTACAGTTAAAATGTACCGCATAATCCAGGCTTATTTTTGTTTTTCTACAGCTTCCGATTTTTTAAGTATATGTTGGTTGATAATAGGTAGTATTATCAAAGCAATATAAATACCGTTTTTCGATTTCAACAAATCAAACAAACATGCCATTCGTTGCGAATTTCAACTTTTACGGTAGTATATTCGTATTTGTTCTTTCTGTACTTTCAAATGTCCTAGCATTATCTTTTTACAAACATTACGAAATACATGGAAATGGCTATTTGATGATGCTATTTTTTCAATGCCTCTATGATCTGGGATTTGCCGTTTTTTCAATCTACTTTAGAATCGACGAAATTATTGTGGGTAATTACCTTACCTTCCACTTTACTTATTTAGATGGAATTTATGTACCAATTCAGTTACAAGGATTTATTGTTTCACTTGCCTTGATGCTTATGTATATGAATATTAATGCATGTTTTTATTTGATGTTTTTTAATTAATTGTTTTAGGTTACCACAGTTGTAATTGGTAAATTACATTCGTTAAGTTTTAATAATTGTTTTAGTTTATCGGTACTTGCAATCAACGAATAAAGTTAAATTGACACAAAAGCATTTTATATTAGGAATTTTTCTTGCTATGTCCGTTCCATTTATTCTTGGGTTCGATTTGTGGCTGTCGTATGATTATTCAGTTACTCCGAACATTGTTTGGACATTAGATCAACAATCAAATTATGTTGATCCGACAATGGCTGAACATTCTGTTTCGGTTTCATGTCCAATGGTAGTTTTATTTTAGTAAACCTTAGTAAAAGTTTGTTTAGGATAAACCAATTTTTCTAATTGCAATTGGCGGATTTTTCGTTTATCTAGGTAACATCATAATACAATTTTTAATTCTTAAAATGATGCAATTCAGATTGCAATTACATCTTCATAACCGTAATTTTCTTCAAATACCGTCAATATTTCCAAAAATTCTCCAATCAAATGACTCCAGGAACACGAAAAGTCCACTCCGAATTCACAAGAATCTTGTTCTTCCAAGCCTTCACTCCTCTCATCCTCACTTCTGGTCCTGTCTTATTTTATTTGCTAAGCATATTATTACATTGGGGTAAGTAAAAAACAAATTTACCAAAATAACTATTTACAAAATTATAGGATGGCGTGATGGAGGTAATAAATTTATATCTTTCTACAGCAATCGCTCTAACAAACATTACTTGTTTGTCACTTCTATAAAGTACTTTTATTTGATGATGTCACTCTCAAATTAAGTTATGCTGCATGTGCTTACTTTTGTAATCGTTTTTATGTTGTTAAGTCCAGCTTTTAATTGCTTTTATTTTATAGAAGAAGTTAACAGTTGTGACCATGACTATTGTAATTGTCTTTGTGCTTACGTAAAGATCTCTTTTAAACTCTGTTGGATGTACACCAGACCTAAACTTAATATTTTTTTGTAGGTACACTTATTTTATTTTTGCTGTCATTAGGCCCTGCAACAAATGGCCTATTATTTGTCATTTTATCTTCAAAAAACCGCATGATTTTAAAACAGAGATGTATTAGACTGCGTAATTTTTTTTGCCAGCGTCAAGTACAACCAGTTACTAATCAACCAAATAATATAACGGTAACACATGTTGCTCAAACTTCGAATTTAAATTCTTCAGTGTCAAGGCATCCAATCGTACTTTAATTAATGTTACTTTACAGATGTTGTACCAACTGAGGATTTAAATTCTTCAGTTTCGAACATCCAGCTATTCCTTAATTAATGCTATTTCACACATCTTGTGCCAACTACAAATTTAGATTCCTCAATTTCAAAACATCCAAATTATATCTTAATAAGTGTTATTTTATAGATGTTGTTTCAACTAACAAATTTCACTGTTTCAAGACATCAATTTATACCTTAATTAATGTTATCCAAACATGTTTTGTTTTACATAAAACATTGTTTTTAACGTTTCCATATTCGTTAATTCCATACCATTTTGTAGTTTATTTTCAACAACAAACTTTCATTTATAAATAACTACATTCACAAAGGTGAATAGCTTACGTACATACAAAGATCAACTTCCTGTCACCAATTCAACTTTTCCAAATATCATATATACTCTCTCAATTAATAATAATAAAACATTCTTGTACTTTTTTATAATAAATGAGTTTATTTTCAATAATACCGAATGCTTTATTTTAAATTTAATGATATATAAGATGGAAGGTATATTTATTAATTAATTCTCATGTTTGATTATTTTGCCAAAATAAATGTTATGCCTAGAAGTAGAATAAATAAAAGTTGAGCTTGTTTTGGATGATGAGGCATGTATTTGCGTATGCATCTTCGAGATGATTGTGTCATAAGGATATGTATAAATTTAATTTTATTCATCAAAGTCTACTACATTGTGGCACTCGCCTTCTTCCGTTCCTCCATTTATACACATTCCGTTTGTTCATATGATATGAATTACGTATTTTGTAATAAAACAAACAGATTAATGCTTTTTATAGCTAGTATAAAAGACCTGAGCAATGAATTATTTGCCACTCGAAATGTACAAGAATCTTGAGTTCTACGCCTCAATCTTGGTCTTTTGTATTTCAGTAGTTTCAAATATTCTCGCTTTGTCTTTCTATAAACATTACCGTGAAAATGGCTCTACGAATCCTTACATAAAAATGCTATGGTTCCAACTTTCATTCGATATTTTCTTTGCCATCGTAAGTATAATTTGCAGACAGGATGAAATCATAGTACCGGGATATTTAACATTTCACCTTGCTAACTTTGATTCATTCCATTTATCAAGACAAATTCATGGATATATTATTGCGATGGCCTTTTTTGCTATGTATGGAAACATTAATAACTGTACTTTGGTCATCATATTAAGATATATTCAATCTAGCGGTTTGATTAAATTGCGGAATAGACATCTTTTCTTAGCTGTATTTATTACTTTGTTAATACCAGGCATATTGGCTTTTAATTTGTGGAATTCATTTGATTACACTTTGCCGGCTAATTTGGTTTATTTGTCTGATTTGAAGTCAGGGACTGTAGATCCTGGAATGACCATTAATTCAATTTCATGTTCAGTTCCGTTAGTAAGTTAATAAATTTCATTTTAAATGATCAACATATTACCTAAATAATAAACTTTCATTTAGAAAGGACCACTTTTTTACATCATGATGTTGGGTTTTTTCGGATACTTAGGCGCAAATTACATTCTTGTAGTTTTCATCTTCTTTAAGTATAGACAGTACTTTATCAAGTTTTCCAAGTCGATGTCTGTTTCAACTAGAACAATTCATCAGGAATTTACAAGAATTTTAGCACTTCAAGCATTTGCCCCTATTATAATTGCTGGACTGCCCATCATGGCTTACCTAGGATCGATTTTTCTAGATCTCAACTTTCGCATTGGCGGCACAATCATTTTATTTTTGCTGTCTTTAACACCTGCATGTAATGGACTGTTATTTGTTTTCCTAAGCTCCAAGAACATTAAAATTCTCAAAAGAAGACTAAGCACATTAGTTAATTTTATATTTTGTAAGAATTTAGTTCAGGTAAGCCCCAAAATATCCAAAGTATTCCATTCAACACGTGTGAGCACCAAAAAAAACGCCCCATCAACAGGACCAAGCGCTGTACATTTCAATGGATAATGAACTTAATTACAATAAATAATTTAATTACCTTCCCAATATATCTAACCTTAATTGGAGCATTCTATTACATTAAAACAACTATACTCACACATCTCAAGCATGTGAAAAACTTAATCTATAAAAGTATCTAGAAGATTGCTATACCATACATTTACAGCCCAGGTGTCATTCAATATGATTGCCAAGCTGCTTGATTGATTTCGTTTAAAGCTAAATGCTGGGACAGTAAAGGATGCTAATCTAATGATTTTTGCCGCGCACATAACGGCCGCCTTTTAATAAGTATATAAGGGACAAAGAAAGCAGAATAAGTCAGTAATAGTGTTATTCTTTACACTTTGCGTATTACTTTTTTATTTATATTTAAAACCTATGACCATGATAAGTTCTATTGTTGACGAAGAAAAGGATGAAATCAAAACTTTTCGGACTATTGAAGAAGATGATGTGAAGTCTGTTCCTGAAAATCAGCTAGATCAAAAAAGTGAAGGCAATAATAATGATCTAGACAAATCAAATGTCTACAAATCTTTATTTAAGACAGATCATTTTCTTACTAATATCACTCCTAATTTTAATTCTCCTATGTTCCAACCTTTTATCATTCAACCGCTGATGACACCTAATTTTGCATTTAATAATGTTAATAATTGCATGGCTAGACAAGCTTTTTTGACCCCACAATATCCGATGCTTATGCCCCAAATGTTTGGCGCACCACATTTTAATCAACAACAGCCATCGGCGAAACCTGTCATTAAGCAAGAAGAAAGGGAAAAATCTCCTAAACGTGAACACATTAAGAAGCCATTAAATGCCTTTATGTGTTTCATGCAAGCTAATAGAGCTAAATATAATGAAAATGAAGAATTCAAAAACAAAACGAATTCTGAAAAGCACAAGGAATTCGGTGTTATATGGAACGCATTGCCAGACGAGGAGAAGCAAGTTTACAAGGATTTGTCTGCAAAGGATAAGACAGATCATGCTATTAAGTATCCTGATTATAAGAACACCAAACGTGAAATAAAAAGTGGAAAGGCAAGAGGCCAGAAAAGGAAATTAGCTGGTAAGTTATTTGATCAGATTCATTTAATAGTATCTATTTTCAGACGGAACGTCGTCAAGCAAGAAATGCCGAGCTCGTTTTGGATTAGAAAACAGTGCGGAATGGTGTAATAATTGTAGAATCAAGAAAAAATGTACTTTATTTGGTGCAGACAGTTTGCCTTTATCTCCACCAACTTCTGCTAATTTATCGAATTCATCCACCACAAGTAGACCAACTTCAAATTTGTCTCAACCACCCTTAGAATTAAGTCAGCGTCCACCAAACCAACTAAATCAAATGCCCTTCCAGATTGGCATGTCCCCCATACAGCAGCAATACAACCAGAGCATGATGATGCAACAATATCTAATGAATAACATGGCAATGCCCAACTACCAGCCCCAATTCAACCCCGTGCTATTTAATCAACAACTCCCTTTCTACCAACAAAATCAAACGGTGAAAAAAGAACCCGTGGAGGTGACTAAATATCAAAACTTGTAATTAATTCCACTCTTTTTTATTTATTCAAACAAATTATAAACATTCATACCATACATTACACTTTTATTTATTTTGCTATCGGGGAGAGCCTTTGTTGGGATTGTTGTCGATGTAAGAGACGTCTCCGGCATCTGTGGCTGTGCTTCCTTTTCATTTCGCCGAGGTATTTGATTTGGCTGGAGCAGTTTTTTTGGTGTCAAGAGATTTGGTAGATGTTGTGAGTTTAGTTGATTTGGAAGTCGTAGTGGGGGTTTTGGATGCGAGAGATGATTTCGATTGATTCAAGGCACTATCGAGTTTATTTGTAGGGATCTCACCTGAGGCAGATCTTCTCATTGGAGCAGCGTCAAATCCAGCAATGCCTTGGAAATCATTGTGTTGATTGTCCTCAATTTGTTTTCTTACTCTGATGACGGTTGGCCACGATGAAGTAGGATGGAAAAGCTTCTTCAATGACTTTCCTTTTTTCTTCAAATTCACCACATTCACTAGGAGGAAGATTGGTATGGCTAGGAAGGGTGACAAACAAACAAACCACCCTATATAAGTTGCAATTTGAGGTAAAGTGACGGTCGTGTCTCCAGTTCCATAAGTTAACTTGACTTCCATGATTTGCAGTAACGAGGCACCGGTTAAGATCAAAAGACTAATTGGGGTGATGATCATCCATGTGTACTTTATAAAGGCTCCAGTTGGTCCGATGAGTGCAGCTAGTTTTGAGGTTGGTGGTCCGATCATGCAACGGATGTCGTTGATGAAATTGCCTACTCCGTAGTACAAGACGACAATTATCAATTCGAGGAAGATGACACATAGTAAGTTGAATGAAGATGTGAAGTCATTGAGGATCGTAAAGATGTATGGTCCATTGGAGAAGCATAGGGGAATCCCACAACACCAAAACAAGAAGCAAATAATTGCAGAGAGGTATATTTTGTAAGGGCGTGTGGACTTGAAGTTGTCGTAGAATGAAGTTACCATTACCTCGATATAACAAATTTCCGTTCCTAAGCCAAGGAAGAAGAGCATCATAAAATAGGCCAAAGCCCAAATTTGACCTCCAGCCATCATACTTGTCGCTTCTGGCTAAATTGATTTGTTAATGGTAAATCGGGGAAAGTTTAAATTTACATAAGTCACGAAGGCTAGAGCTGTTCCTGAAGAAACTACATCTTTGACTTGTCTTCCCGTTTGTTTGGCTAAGAATCCGAGAATTTGGAAGACGACTGACCCTCCGACAAGAGACATGAACATGTCTGCTGAGCCAATGATCAATACATCTGTCATTACATTGTGGTTCTTAGCGTTGTATGAAGCTAATGATTGAACAGCCCCTTGGCCTAATGAAAAGGAGAAGCATAATTGAGTTGCCGCAGTTAACCAGGTACTGGATTTGAGAAGGTAACTGAAGTCTGGTTTGAATAAAAAGAAATCCAAACCTTCACTGGCTCCATCCAAACCCCTTACTTTAAAGAAGAAAGCAATGATGACGAAATATGGGAGAGTTGAAGTGACGAGTGAAACTAAAAATATGGTATTACAGAAATGAAAGTTCGAGTTGCTTACTTTTTCCCAACAACTTGATTCCTTTCCACAATACAACAAAGATGAGTAGCCAACAAAAAGTTAAAGCTGACAACAATTTCCAGTTTAATTGGCCCCAATCTTCAAACGAAGGTCCACGTTCAAGGACAAATCTGTCATAAAATTCTTCAGTGGCTGAAATTTTCTTTTGATTAGCAAAGAAATTAGTTTCCATCTGCATCATTGCTTCCATGTTTGGAGCATAGTGACAAGCTTTGTTGAAGAAAGCTGCAACTTCCCCAGCAGTCACGTTTCCAGCACATCGAGTGTTTTCTACGTGAGAAACGCAAAATTCAGTGTTCCACGCATTCGAGCATGAGGTATATTTGTGCCCTTGCTGAGTCACGATCATAAAAATGTAAATTACGATCCAGGCAAGGACCATATTGTAGTAGATTCCAATAAAAGCAGAATTGATAGCCATGGCCCAACCAACACCTTGGGCAGCAGGCATAAGTTTACCTTGTCCTGAAAGTAAGATAGAATAAATATGTAAATAACTATTTAGCTGTTTAGAATGCATTTCAATCTCACTTAGAGTCTGTACCGAATCTTTTAGTATGTCAGTTGAAGATTTTGAATCGAGACAACTCTATGGCAGAACTAAAAATGAGTACTGCCGTAAGGCTGGCATTGCTCTTATCAGAGTCGCTTTCACCGAGTCTATGTAAATAATACATTTTGATTTGTGCTTTTAACTATTTTATTTAAAAATTACCTATTGCTGGAGTACTTCCTGTGAATTGACCAAAATTAAGCTCGAAACATAACATAGGCAGTCCAATAACCATAGAAGCGATGATGTACGGAATAAGGAAAGCACCTAAAATTTAGATATCAAAAATGATTTGTTGTCAGACTTACTTCCACCATTCTCATACAAAACATAGTTGAATCTCCACAAATTACCCAAACCAACGGCTAGACCAACACAAGTCAAAATAAACTGTAGCCTACTGCCCCATTGACCTCTCTTCTTAGCACTTTCCTCATCATTAACAGAAATATTAGTCATATCACTAAACTCGCCATCATGCTCCACGTACTTTTGGACCTGAGTTTTGTGGTACTTTTCAATGTTAAACATTCTTTTCGTGAGTATAGATGTGTGATATAAAGGCGACACAAAAATGAAACGTTAAAACAATCAGCTTTAAAAGAGAATCAATGGTTTCTTTTATATGGAAAAAATAAACAAATTTTGAGTATTCAAAATTTGAATTGCTTTAGAAAAGACCCAAATGTTGTGTGTCCTTCAATTAAATTCATATTTGTTGATTAGAGATAGACCAATCTAATGAATCATTTTTTTTGTTGTTGTTTATTTGGTGGTATTTGATTAAAAGTTTAATAAGATGTTAAAAGGATGATTAAGATTATTTTTTTAATCTTATTCAATAGAAACAAATTAAAAATAAAGACAAAAAACGCATTAATATTTTCTATTGAATCATTAAATAGTGTTGTTGTTTGCTCTACTGATGAGGGCTTGATTGTTGCGGTTAGGAGGTGTGAGATTGCACACACAACGGTAATGTGTTTTGTAGGCTATTCGTTGAACTGATTTTGTCCATTATTTTGACAGAATTAGTAGAATGACAAGAGAAATAACCCAGGACTGTTCCATCATCTTTCTAATAGTTGCTTTTCATTATGGGCCAACGATAACTGGTATGCTGAGAAAGTATGAGATTTCTTGAATCATTTGAATTTGATTAAATTCTTTTTTCATTTTCTAGTTCTTTGACTTAAGTTGCGAATATTTTCATATATTCTAAATACATTTTCCGGGTTATGTAAGCAACTGAGTAATTTATCAGAACAACATATGACAAAAATCAGGTAGAAAACAGGATTTTGCTATGAAATATGTTATTGAAAATTATATCCAAGTTACTTAAAATGAAATTCCTGAGCTTCTGTAGTTTGATTAGCAAACACAATTGTTCCAGTGAATTTTGTTTTGTATGTAACAAAAAACAGTGCTTGTTAGTAATCTAAATAATGGTGTTCAGTGTTTGAATTCAAATAATAATGAAGAGGTCTATGCTATGACAGGTCATTTCCATTTTGTAGTTTAAAGGAAGATAGATAATATTGTGTCATTGTCTCAAAACAGAAAACAAGGAAACTTACAATTAAGCAGAATTATGGGAATTCTTCGAGTAGTTTTCATATGCAGACTTTAGCAAGAATAAGCTGTTGGAGTAGACTTAAAGCATGAAGTTTGGGATAGAACCTGTCATATGCTAACATTAATTTAAATAAATAAGTGGGTAACTTTTCCTTATATAAATTTGTTGTATAACATTTGCTTTTTGATGTTAAGTTGAAGAACGCTACAATAATCAACAATCTCAATGAATACGAAGGAATATAAAAATGGATATTCATATCACAATAATCAAAAACTTTAACAGGTAATTGATGATTCTGTTAAAAAACTCACTCTACAAATGACTGATAAAAATATTTGAATCACGAAAATATGAATAATTTAAAATTATGGTTTTATTTTTGAGGGACATAAATTTATTTTCACACGCGATAATAAACTAGTTCTATTCATTGCTACTAATTGCTTATGATATATTTCCTCAATTATGGAAAGTTGTTTTGTATGAGGTTAATGGTAATTATTTACACTTTTGTAAATATCTTGTAAACTAAATAATCTATTTCTGTTAATGAGTCAACTCATATATGCTTATCGCACCTAAAAATGTTTTTCAGTTCACCTTTATAATTGAATAATTGATGATATCATGCCCATTTCACATATATACATGTGTTTTCTGTCACAAATCTTTGACCTAAAAGGATGAGGCAGGTGATACGTAACATTAGTAAATTTGATAGCAAATATCATTTTCATCTAGAATGAATAATTATACAGAACCTATTCCTATTCCTCCAACTATTATTGAGATAGTTCAATTATCTTACCAATTCACTTTGTTCATTCTGTACCTTTTATTTTCTATTTTTTTGATCGAAAAATTGGCTAATAAACATGGTGAATATTCAACGTCTGTTTATATTTTGATTCTTTCAAATAGCATTATATCCATTTTGATCCTCATTGAAACAACCATCTTCCTTAAACTACCAAAATTTGGCTATTTTGTGAATATATTTTGGAAAACAACAGATCTTATACCAACAATTGACTATTTTTTTACTGGCCTTTTCATTATGCTCATAGAATTCTCATACACTTTGATTATTTTCAATAGATTTTGTACTTCTGCATTTCCATTTTACTACAATTCGGTAAGTTATTAAAGGTCGTTAAAGTTGATAACAATTATCTATTTAGATTTGGACTTTTAGAAACACTGCACTCTTTTTTATAGTAATCCTTGTTACGGGAAGTGCTTTTCAAGTTAAAGTCTTCTTCATCGGGGCTACCTACACAATTCTCCCCTCTTCTGGCATGTTATATTCTGAATTCATGACAATGGAATCGGTAAAAGAGTTTTACATGGCAAAATGCATCCTGTTTACTTTCCTTACCGTCATCACTATCATTATGACTTTGGTCAACATCCTCCATATAAAAGCAAAAAAACTTCAAACAAACAAGAATAAAGATCGAATAGAACGAATGTTATTTTTTTACAGCTTCAGATGTTGCCTAGCTTTAATTGCCTTTGAATTCTTTTTCGGGATGCGGTTGATTGCAGCAGTAAGTGGAAATCAAGAACTTGGAAATTATGCACTTGAAGCTTATGCCTATATATGTGACTTTGCAACGCTAACAGACATACCTTTTCATCTAATTTTTAACAAGTATGTCAGAAATCATTTTATTTTGTTTTTAAGTTGCAGAAATTATGTTCCCACTATTAAAATTTCCTCTAAAAATGCTCTAGTAAGGCCTAACAGGCATTAAAAACATTTAATATTTAATAAATTAACACTTCCTAATCCATATATTCTTCAAATCCCTTAGTAGCATAAAAACAAGATTTTAATAACTTTTATTAATTTATCATGTCATCAAAAATGACTAACATACATATTTTCCCCAACAAACCATTACTCATTCAAAAAGTACAAACCTTAACATCAAAATACACATAAAATTACACAAATAAATCTGACATTTAAATGTCAACAAGTCTAGATAACAAACTTTGTAGTTAATTTTGGATTAGGTAAAAAAGAAAGCTAATTTGGGTAGGTTATGCCGAATGTTTTTTCTATTAATTTATCAAATTTTCTTTTTGTGCTTCGATTCATTTTTGCTGTAAAAACAAATTATGTTGGAAGACTTATTGGATTATTATATTATATTTAAATATGACATGCAGAAAAGATAAGATTTTATTTATGAAATGATGCTTATACAGATGACACGGTTTATTTTAATTTGGATAAAGTGATTGTTGTTCACATTTATGCCAATGAAGGCGTTTGCTTAGGAAATACTAGTGGATTTGTGTAACTTTTGACTCATTTCGTACGAGGAATTAAATATGTAGGGAAATATATTTGCATCATTACAGATAAATTCTTTATCTTTCCCTATCTATTCATAATACCGACCATTTGCACTTTATATAAGTCCCTGATTAAAACGCCATATTTTAACGAAAATTATACCTATTTCAATGTTCTATTTATCACCAAAGCTCAGACACTTAAATATTTATGAAAAATTGGTAAACTTAATATAAAAAGCCAATTTATTAATCCATTGCCTTCATTATTACAAACTGGCAGGACCTGCCTATTAAGAAAAGCCCTAATTTATTGATGATACTATTAATGTAGTCTTTTTAACGTTTAAATAACAGGACACTTTTTGTTTTTCCACATTGCCACACATTCTATACATTTTCCATTCTTTAACTGCTGCATGTATTGTTCTGAATCATTTACATGCCTTTAAATAAATGAATATTATTACTAAGTGTTTTGGGGTGTAATATTTTTCACAATTTTAATTAACAAAAATTTCAGTTGAAATTATGTATGACAAAGAATTAAGCAAGAGAAAAGTTAGTATTAACAATAATATTAGTTCTGGTATTAATGTTAAGAAAACTTCTATTTTATTGCCTTGTAAGGTTTGCAAAACTCCAACAGGTAATCTTATCAAATTTATCTTAATTTGTATCAATTGCTTGTAGCTGAATGTCATTATAGCGTCATTTGCTGTAATTCGGATAAAATCTTTTTCAGAAGATACGTGACCAAAGGTGAATTTCCAGAATGCAAAGATGGTGATTGCAGCGAAAGAAATGAAGTTTTCAAATGTCGGCCGTGTAGATATACAATGTGTTTAAAAGCAGGAATGGATCCTCAGGGTAAATTTATTCTATTCTATACGTAATCATTTGTTTGTAGAAGTCTTTCGTCGCAAAGCCGAAAGAGCAAAACATTTACAGGAATCTCTAGATAATGAAAAGTACAACAACATTATTCGACAGAATGAGTTACATAATATAAAACTACTAGAAAGTGAAGATGAAAATAATGTAATTGAAATCAAAGATGAAGATGTCATTAAGCAAGAATATATGGAACCTGTAGGAAAAAAAGTCACTTCCTATAAAAAGCAATGCCTGCCATTAATTACAGAAGAATATTATATTAAAAAGACTAATGAATATAGTCATGTTATTGGCAGAATGTTTTATATTGAAAAATGTTACCAATTGTTAAGAAACCATACATTTCATTTCAAAAAATCGTCTAATATATCCATCTATGATTTATTTAATACCCCTAGTACTATTGGAATGATTCATAGAATTGATGGGGAATCCTTTCGATATGGTCAAACTATTAGTAAGGATGTTGTTTATAGACATAGGCTTCAGGATTGTTTATGCTTGGTTGTTAACTATGTAAAGACATTGACGTTCTTTCAAAATTTGTCTTTTAGAGACCAAAAGGAATTGATGAAGGCCGCTGCAGCTTCTTCATTAATGATTGATAGCTGTTATTACTCGTACTATGAAAACTATAATACCATTCATTGCCCAGATGGCTTTCAGCCAATTTTGCTAATTTCGCCGATTCGTCCCATTGATAAAATGGTTTGTGTGGATTTGGTCACTTTATTTCACAAAGTTCAAATTACACCGGAGGAGTTTTGCTTCCTGCGGGTCATTGTTTTTTGTGATCAAATACCGCCAGAAGTAACAAACGATGGTAAAGAAATAATTCGAAAGGAGAAAATATATCAATGTAATGCTTTTATATTTTACTTGAAGCAAACTTTAGGAATTCCTGCTGGTCCCAAACGATTCAATCAAATAATGAATTTATTAAAAGAGATCAAAGTATTTGGAAATGCTCTAAAAGAATATCATATGATTGAATTACTAATTCAAGGAGCTTCTAAAAATGCACAGAAAAGAGAACTTTTACCAGTCACTAAATATTTAATGTCTCTTTAATTTTATAATAATCAGTAATAAATATCGCAAAGTATCTGGTTTCAATATTAATTCATTTAGATCCATTTTTACTTATATTACACCTTTAAAGAGGATTAATTAAATAACACATATTTTTAATCACTTTATTCTCTAAAGTTTTAAGAAAAGAAAATCATTTCATAAAGATCTTACTAGGTATAAATATTTTGCTTCCATAAGGAAAAATAAACTTGTTCAAATGTATAGATCTTTGTTAATTTTATCGTCTTTTCAATTAACTCATTATTGAACAATATTGTGTTTCGATATGCTATCAATTATAAATTCATTTGAATCGCTTTCATCAGATCTTAAAGTTGATTAAATTTCATAACTGATAATGACGTAGGTTGTAGACTATAACTTTTATTATACTGTTATAGTTTGATTTAGAAAATGTAGTTTTTCCTATCTTGTTTAAGAAAGTGTTTAATTAAAGCAGTTTATCTCAGAGCAATCAGTTCATCTGAATAAAACATGCATTTTGTATTCAAAAATAAAATAAAGGTATATTTGATAATACTCTTAATATAATCACGCCAATGTGACTGATTTTTCAATCTAGAATGTTTTCATTTGTATTAAGTATTATACTCGGATTTATTGTATTATATGTAGTAAACTTTTACTGCAACGTAACCAAGTTACCTAGAGGTCCTTTTCCATTTCCTCTGATTGGTGATGCATATCAATTCGACCCTAAACAACTTCATAAATGGATTCTGAAGCAAAGAGTAAATTATGGTGCATTTTCTTATATTTAATTTTAGGAAATATACGGGTCAATGTTTACCATATATAGTGCTAGCAAATGTGAAAACAATCAAAGAAGCTTTAGGCACACGGTGAATTTTTTGCTCCTAGAACATTCACATTTCCAAATACTATTTTTCATGATATTGATAATCCGAATGTTGGTGTCGCTTTGTCAACAGGTTTGGAAAATATACTTAATAAAAATTAATATTTGTAGGCGATATGTAGCAAACTCAGCGTCGTTTAATTCTTAAGATAATGAGAGATTTTGGAATGAGAAGACCATTGATGAAAGATAAAGTTATTTTGCTCAGAAATGAATTAATTGAACACACGGATTCGCTTGAAGATAAGAGCCACGCTAATTTCCCACACATAATACAATTGACCATTGGAGATATTATTAATTCCATATGCTTTGCTTTTAGTTATCCATACAATGACGCAAAGGATTTTTATACTTTACGGACTTAGTAGATGCATCTTTTTGGATTGGATCACGTTGGCAGTTTAGAGTCTTATCGATGTGTCCTACGTTAGCCGATACTAAATTTGTAAAAATTATCTGTTTTATAATTTCTTTAATGGCAATAGAACATTAACCGAAATAAATCTTGAACGTATTCACAAGGCTAGGGCAATTCATAATCCAAATGATGAATCTCAAAATTTCGTTCATGCTGCTATGAAAGAAATAAATGCGAAGGATTCAAAATATCCCTTCTTAAATGACGAGCATATTAATGCAGTGGCCTTTGACATGTATGTAGCGGGTCAAGAAACAAATGATTTTCTAATTAAAAAATACATTATTTTTATACATTTAGGTACTACAACAATTAAGTGGTTAGTTCTTATTTTGATGAAATGCCCGGATATACAGCAAAAAATATTTGAAGATATACTTCGCATCGTTGAACTTGAAACTGAGATGAAACTTTGGCACAAAAATTTGCTTCCATACACAATGGCGTTTATTAATGAAAGTCAAATATTGGTAAGCTTAAACATTCACTGACTTTCATTAAGTCGAATGTATGTATATTTTCATGCTTAACAAGTGAAGGTGTATAACTAATAAATATTCAATTTCCATATGTTATCAAAACTAATTTTACTTATGATTAATAAAACAGTTTATTCCTCCATTCTTTGAATTTACATTAATCTATGTGTTCATTATTTAAGAAGAATTAACAAGAATAAATAAGATATTTTTAGAAGTACTTTAAAATTACTGAATCTCATAGGATGTAAAAGAAATCATAATTCCCTAAGCTTCTTTTTAAACGTTAAAACATTTATTAAAAATCTAATGGTAGCATTTTAGACACATATTACAACCTGCTAATTCTATAAAACAAATTTATAGCATAATAAATAATGTTAAAAAGTCTGGCAGAAACTTTTAATATATTTATAAAACATATTTTTAACGCAATACATAACGTTAAAAAGTTGACAGAAACTCTTGATATATTTATAGTTTAATAAATGAAACTTAAAAAGTTGACAGAAATCTTTAATATGTTGACAATTTTTAATATTTAGTAAGAAGTACTTATTAGCGAAGAGTACAAGGAAGTGGCTAATATTAATAAAAAGAATTTATAAAGTTGATTAAAATTTATTTATGCATCGTTTCTTGAACAAAAAAATTAGAAAGGCAAGGATAAATTCTTAATCTTATAAAAATTATCTGTTAGTTTATCTGCCAAAGTTCTAGTACAATAGTCTGTATCACATCCGCATAATTTGTGAGTATACTCATCCGGAGACAAAAAATTGCCCGTTATACTTTCACAAATATAATCAGGATTAGAATAATTATTTGCCTAGAGATGTTAATTAAATTAAATTGATATAGAACTCACAGCATGATTAGCTCTCATTGTTTTTTCATCGACTCCTCGTCCAATATACTTATTATTGTAAAGAATAGCTGTATCAAAGCATCCCACATAGATTCCAGAAAAATATCTGTCATCGTCCATTCGAGTATTTTCCAAAAAACCACAAGTTTTACATTTATCAGTTATTGCAAATGGTTCTCGTGAGACATATTCAAATCCACGTACTCTAAAATGCATGAATTGATCACATTTAATAGACCAGGATATTTTAAATAGAATAAACAAACACAAAACTAAAAGCTTCATCGCGATTTAGTTCGAATTAACGAAGATTCTAAGCTTTTATAGTTGATCAGTGAAATTTTTTTGGTTTAATCGGTGCATTATTAACATAAACTCAACCTTCAAAAGGATATAACTCATTTATTTAAAGCGATCATTTTTTATTAATATTCAACAAAGTTATCTCGGAGTTTATTAGCATATCCTCTAGAACAATAATCCTTATTGCAGCAACAGATTTGAGTAGTAAACACCTTCCCCTCATTATAGACAATTGTAGCTCCTGAGCAAAAGGCTGTATTTGATTCCAAGTTTTTCTAAAATCTGGTTAAATTTTAAATAAATTTCTCCTTACATTGCAAGTTTCCTGAAATTCAGTTACATTCAAGTCCTGTGAACCGTAAGATCTGGCATAAAGAGTAGCAGTATCCAGACATCCGATATAAACTCCTTTGAAAGTCTTTCCATTATCCTCATTTGACTCATAAAAGCCACAGGCTTGGCATCTTTCAGTAACCGAGAAAGGATTATTTGATGAGTAGCGTTGTCCGTCAACCTGATAATCCATATACTTATCGCATTTAAGACCAAAGGCGATTTGGAAAGAAATAATGAAAAGTATAAATTTCATCTTATGCGGCCAGATTAAAATATCAATATAAATTTTACACTTTTATAGTGAAATTAATTACACATCGAAAGTTAATACTGGAATTTAACCACACCTTCGTCTAAAAGAGAGTGATGTATGGAGTGGGACATCACTATTAATCAAATATGGCCTTAGTTCAAATTTCAAACATCATTAATTACTTTTATTGGATTAAAAAAATATATAAAGATTGATGTAGGAAATAAAGCTATTAATAATTATTTGATGTCAGCTGAAAAGTTGATTTTAAGAACTTTATTAATGTTTGCATGTTTTTAAGTTAAGTATAATTTGCTGGGATAGGATCATATCTGCAAAACATTCCTATTAAATAATCGGAACATTGTCTTTTACAGCATCTATCTATTAAACTTCCCACTGCGCTAGAATCCATTCCGTCTGGCAATGAGATCTGCAAGTGCTTAGTTAATAAGCAAACCCTTTTGATTCGGTTTCTTAGAGGAAGTCCGCAAATTCGGACTTGGAGTTCATTATTTTGTTCCTCAAACAAAGCTTCAGATCCAACTGGATATGGTGTTGTGGCAAACGTCAAACCAAAAATACTAATAAAATAAAACGCAAATAAAATAAATGGTTTCATGTTAAGAGTGCAACAGTTGCAACATTAATATTTCTTTTATACGTCTAATAGTTTATTTGAATTATAGGTCGTTTATATTATTTTTTTTATCACAGCTTATGCCCAAAAATGATTGCATTTAACAATCCTTCTCAAATTTCTTTTCAACAATCTCCGAATTGCATTTATAAAAAAACGTCTGTGGTGTTTGAAGTTAAATAATACTTTCCCATTTCATTAATTTTTAAATAAACTACGGAAGGTTCAAATGACTATACAATTAAATGATTCATGCCATTGAGTATCAAATTCCTGATAATTTTTATGAAACAGGTCTAATTAAACAATGAGAAAGCTTGTACAAATAAGGCTATTAAAAAACCATCATTTCCTGGCCACGATGCCTTTAAAGAAATTAATATGTTAAAAGAATGTTCAAACTCACGTAGGCGTTGGATGATAAATGCCTATATTCTAAAAAACCAATAATTTTTCTAAAAAGAGATTATAAATCTTGTTCAAGCATTTATTATGCTTATTTAATGAGAAAAGTTGTTTTTTGAATCAAAAACAATTCCACCGCGATGGCCGAGCGGTTAAGGCGTTGGACTTAAGTTCCAATCCCATTATGGGTCGTGGGTTCGAACCCCACTTGCGGTAGACTTTTTGGAGTTATAAAAATAAACATGATTCAAATACAAACAGATTCGTTCGTTATTTTAGGTTTTTCTGGGTGAACGTTTATTCAAGCGGGAGAGTTCGATGACATCAATCTTTATTATCTAACTAATACAAATTTGTCGCGGAAATATCTTTTATCTTTCTAACAATATCAAACTGTGTATAAAAGTGTAATTATGAAACATTGGGATCTTGACAAAAATGTAAAATGTGCAAAAAGTCTTTAGATAATTTCATATTTAAACGTTTTGAATATATAGAAGTTTATAGTTAGATCCTGATTTTAAGAATCCAAGACCTAAAATTACAGCAGAAGTGATAGTATTAAAATACTAATCTTTAAAAATAACTCATATAGGATTATTTTAGGTCCAAATCGTATTAACATTTAGCAGTTGAGTTTACTATTACTTTAAAATGTTGACTGTGCTACGTTCCACTAGCATATTTCTTGAATGGAATAGAGTTTGAGATGCTTTTATTGAAAAGTATAAAAAGTGGCTTCATACAGATCAAATGGAAGCTATAAAATAGCATTTTAATGCAAACAAACTGAATTATTTTATTATGGAATCAAACAAGGTGGTATTTTTGTGGATAAAGTTTGTTTTGTAGCTGATGAATCTGTTTAATTGGATAATGATGTAGTTATTTTTTAATAAAACTTCCATAAATAACATCTAAATTTAATTTTGCAAAATTTGAATAAATAGGCCTATTGCAAAATGACTATGTAATGACTCAAACTAAATAAAAATCACAGTCTTTAAAATGTCCAAACTCCTAAAAGCCTTTCTGTCAAATCCTCCAGCTACTCACTACCTTTCAAGATCTCTTACAACTAAGCGGAATCCTAACATACAAATTCGCATGTCTCAGGGCTCCGATACGTCACAAATACGCAAATTATTGTACGAAGACTTTTTGCAGAATGAACCCGTAAGCCAATTTATATTATCACTAACATAAAAAATATGACTTTGCTTAGATTGCCAGAATTCTTCAAATAACAGCCGAGGATTGCAAGGTTTATTTTGAATCTCTTTTGGGACACCCATTTACAAAAGAACACAGTATCTGTGCTGTTGATCAAGAGAAAGATAGGGTAATCGGGGTTTTGATCAGTACCCTTACATCCTCTTTGCCAAATTAAAACATCTGACTTTTGATGAAAATCTGAATACTGACGCTACAGTTGGAATTGACAAAGACTCTGACATAGGTAAATTTAGAGCGATTATCAAGCAGACTAAGACTGAAAGTACGGCTATTATACCTAAGGGTTGTCATACTTTAATTAGACATGAACTCATTTCGGTTCCAATTAATTATGGCGGCTGTGGGGTCGGCCAAAGAATGTGTACAGAAGGATTAGATATGCTTATTAAGAAGGTAATTTAAAATGGAAAATTGAACATAAATATTCATTTTTAGGTTCCTGAAATTCAATTCTCTTGGACAGAATCAACTAGTGAATACAGTTTTAAAGCTACTTCCAAGGTTGAAATATTCTGACTTTGGACTCAAAACTGGACACAATGGAACTAAAGCCGTTTATGGTGTTTATAGAAAGTATCAGTAAATGATTATTATTGCTAATTTGCGTCACTTTGATTTAAAAATAAGATGTATTAATAAACTGTTTTTATGAAATGAATTTATAATTAAAATCTTTCATAATAGGAATTTTGTCTTTTTAAAATTATCTTGTAAATGACGAATATTATCCCTATTACTAGAGCTGCTACAATTAATTTTGTTAGAATAGTTGGCCAAACAAAGCCATTCTCTTCACCTTTCTTTACTAATAAATCAAATAAATGAAGCTCTGATAATGAATCAATCCTTATCCTCATTTGAATTAGTTTTTTTTCAGATGACCTGTGAATTCTTCCTCCTGCATCATTTAGAATGCGTTCATTCCAGAAAATATCTGTTTCATTGAAAATTCCATCAATCATTCCTACCCAAGATGAATTTGGAGTCAATTTGAAGTCAAAAACATTTTTTAACTTCGGATCATACAAGTCAAACTTATTTTCAATTGAACTAGGATTTCCTGTCTTAACAAAATTAATAAATGGCTCCATCAACTTCCTTCTCATCACAAAATCAAACTCGCTAAAGATTCCTTTGTGGGTTCCAATAAAATACGGCATCATTTCACTATGCCCAGGTCTAATATCAGCGGTTAACTCCTCAACATACTCATAAGCTGTTCCATTATCAATATAAGAATAAATAAAACCAAAAACATTTTGACCATTCTTTACTCCAACTTCCATTTGATGCAAATATGGCAAGAAAAAATTATTGTCGTCTGCAATGTGCTTGGTCTTGTGCGCATTATCTTTGTACTCTTCTACGCACATTTCAATACCCTTTGATAGATTATGATATTGATAAGACGACATTGAGTATTCACAAAATAATTCCAAACTTGTCACATTAACTTTCTCTTGATTCAAAGCATCTACGTAAATAGCTGTTTGTCCTTCAACTTGTTCTCCCCTTGTCACACCAATCATCATAGGAATACTTGAAGGTCTTATCTCAATTTCCGTGATATCTCCATCAAAAAAAGACCCAATTCCGTTATCTTGAAACGGACCATTTATGATATGACCCATACGTTCTACGAATTGCTGACTTTCCAACAAATCATCAGCACTTTTACCCTTCATACACCGAATAACCTCCTCCACAACCCCCAAATCATCGTAATTCGTATCACCATTTGCACAGCCTAAATGCTCCGCAACAGCTCTACTAATATTTTCATTGTTATCAGGAAAAGTTGTGTGGTAACGAAAACCAGACATGAAGATTATTTGACTAAAAAGTGAATCTGCCTTTGTTGAAATAGAAATATGACTACTAAGGATCGACCCCGCTGAGTGGCCTGAGATTGTAACTCTGGAAGGAGAACCACCCAAATTGGCGATTTCACGTTGAACCCACTTTAATCCTTCGATTATATCGAAGAGTTGAATATTGTTTTGAGTGGAGGTATTTAGATTGATGTTGAGGTTTAATTGGCCCAATATGCCTAATCTATAACTTAGGGAAACAAAGACTATATTTGTTTCGTCATTTGCGAAGTTATCTACTATTGTTTCTGTTTCAGTTAAAGCCGGGGAATTTAATTTGAAAGAACCGCCGTGGATGTAAACTAAATTAAATCAAGTAAATTAAGTAAAATGACTTTAGCTTACCCAATACAGGACACTTGCCATTAATTAAACATGTCTTCGAGGAATAAACATTCGCTGAGAGACAATCCTCACCCATCGGAGCATAATCAGGCTTCAAAGATGTTGCCAATGTTTTCCAGGGACAAATTAAACCAAATTTAGTCGCATCTTTAATTCCAGTCCACGATTCAACTTCCCCAGCTTTCTGAAAACGAAGTTCATCAAGTGGAGCCTTAGCATAAGGAATTCCCAAGAAAATATATCCTCGTCTTCCGTAATGCGAAACTTCAGTTTGCTTACCCTCAACAAATCCAGTACTAAAACAAATTCATTTAAATTGATTCAACTAAACAAAACTAACGTCAATTTCCTCAAAGTCAAATAATTTTCCAACTTTCCTTCATTAGCATCTTGACATTTTGCAAAATTAATTAAAACAATAAAACTTACAAATATATGAAACATCAATATTTTAAAAAGAAAGTACTTCAGAATTAGTAACTAATTTTTTATCATCTTATCATAATGATACAAAGTATATTTTATTAGATAACATCAATATCAAAAAGAATACGTTTATGTCAAATAAAATACTTCGTGATTCAAGTGTATTTAAATTAACAAGCAGTATTTTAATGATACGAATAAAGATTGTCTTTTTATTAGGCAAATATAGATAATAGAATAAAAACGATGCTTATTCCAATAAAAACATGCTTACTTTGGAAAGTTTGTTTGCAGTAAATTAAATTATAATAAAACTATTTAATTAGTGTTTGGACAGTAGCAGGATTTTGAGTATAAAAGGATTCTTTTTTGTTTGGTGGAATAAATTGAAATGAAATCTACTTTATTTTTGGGTCTGCTTTGTGTTTTGGTTGTTGTTGGAAGTTGTGATAGACTTCATCCTAGACAATATGAGGAAAATACACTTCATCCAAAGCAATACTTTTTCTTGTTAAATCATTTGCTTGGAGGTGGCGGTTATGGAGGACATTGGAATAATAATGGATGGAATGGAAACAACAGATGGAATGGTAACAATGGATGGAACGGGTGGAATGGTAACAATGGATGGAATCGACCAGGCCTTCACTTTGGCATTGGTGCCGGTATCAATTTACGGAAGTAATTTAATTATTTCGATTATACCAAAATAAATATTTTTTCCTTAATTCTCGTAATTTGCACGAACCAATTTGTAGTTCCAAATTAATTAAAAATAATACGATGCAAAATTAATTAACACAAAAGGCATCCAAAACCCTCACAAAAAGATAGCAACTCATTATAAAATATCAATTCAGGCTATCTTACTGTGCAATTAAACGTGATTTTAAAGAATCACAACAACACTTCCTTAACCATAAATCGAAAAAAGTACATAAACAAACATCCACCATATGTATAATTTTTTATTTTAAAATAGTTCATCAAATTCATATAAAAAGTGTCACTGGTATAACCTTAATCATTATTAATTGGTAAAAAATGACCTAAAACAGGTTGTGTCGATCAAATTAGTTAGTATAAATGGAAGTAAATTCCTATTAATTCATTTAACACTTGCTTCGCAACATTTTGAGAATGGTTAGGCCGACTACTTTTGAAAGTTATTCCTATGAGATTGGGGATGTTTTGGGCTATATTGGAAAGTACTGGGGAATGGAAGAAGCTTATGATGTTAAGAACTTAGAGGGATTTACTTCTGAATTGTTAACTTCGGGAGATGCTTTCTTTTCAGAGGTTTTGAATGTTAATTTTAAATGGAAAGAAGGTTTTGAAAAGAATATTGAAAGTGTTGTTATGAAGGTAAGTTCGAACTTAATTTGATATTTAATTTTTGACTATTGTTTAGATTCCCGTTTTAACTGTAGTGGATAGCCAAAAGAATCAAGATATTTGCAAGACTGAAGATGCCTACATCAATCAACTTTTATCTGACTTCAGTTTCAACGAAATGGTCCTATATCAATTCGCATCCAAACATCCCGAACTCAAAATCCCAAAGTACTATTACGGGCATATGTATGATCGTTCCCATAACAAAGGAATCCTTATTATTGAAAGCTTCAAAAACATCGGCAAGACTGTTGACATTTTTAGTGGCTTGAACAAAAGTCAAATAAATAACACAATTATTGAAATCGCTAAATTACATGCTCTCTCAATTGTTGATCGTTCATGGTCAGAAAACATAATAACCTTTGATAACAGTGAGACATACACGGAAGTAGCTGTCAAAACAATGGATTTCTTACTCAAAAAAAGTCCTGAACAATTCAAACAATATGAAAATAAAATTAGACCTTACCTGACCAGAGAATCTTTCCAACAAACTATGTATTTGGGAGATAACTTTGGCTTTCCATCAGTATTAGTTGCAGGTGATCTATGGGCTCCGAACATTATTTTTAAAACTGATTTTAGCGGAAATGTTACAGATGAAGTTTCTGCCATCATTGATTTCCAATTACTTAAAAGTGGAAATCCTTGCGAAGACATTATTAGGTTAGTTGGAGTAAATTCAGAAATACTAAATAACAGAGAGGGAGTAAATGACGTTCTACAATTATACATTACAACATTCAATGAACACATCCCAAACAAATCCAAAATAGACATGAAAACACTCCTAAAATTATACAAACATGCCTTACCCGGCCATTTAATCTACTACCTTTTCGGTGTACAATTTTACTACCAAATGGCAGGTGATAAAGGCGATGAATCAACAAACCAACAAATTTTACTAAATTCTGTAGAAAGGAGTTTTAGAGAATTTATATATTTTTATGATATCTAAATAATAAAAAGATTACTTGATTATTGCTTACTATTTTACAATCTTTTAGGGTTGTGGCATGGTTGTAAATTGGTTTTATTGGTAAACAAAACAATTTTTTTATCAGTATAAAAGGTAGCTTGATCGAGGAGAAAGTATGCAATAATGAAATATCAATTACTTACTGCTTTTGTCTTGTTTTTTATTGGGTGTGCTTATGCTCAAGGTAATGCTATTAGTAATAGTGATGCTACTAGCAATGGATTTGGTAAGTTATTAGTTGGTGACTGGCATTTATATTATTTCAGGCAATGCTATTTCCAATTCTAATGCTAATGCTAGGGGACAAGGATTCGATCAAGGTTTCGGAAGACCGCAATTCGATGCAGGTTTCGATGGCTCAAGATTCCATGTTGATCCACGTTTCCATGGTGGAAGATTTGCTGACCCAAGATTCGGATTCAATGGACCAGCGTTCTACCCCCAATGGAGGCCAAACTTCCGTCCTAACTGGAGAAAATTCTACGATAACGGTGAAATCAACCAAAGAAGTCTTATGACCCTTGATTTATCCGCTGACGCAAAATCCACGGAGACAATAATGGCGATCGTGGCCGATGTAATTCCTCGCGTCCTCAAACTCATCGGCAAATTAGCTCCAAAAGACGAAGAGGAAAAACTCAGAGTCTTCACCGAATCAATCGCTCAACGTTATTTCGCAGGCAACTGGGAATTACATCTAACTCAACCACAACTTGAAGCAATCACCAAAGAACTTTTTTATATTACAGATAAAATTGTTAAAGCTCCAATCAAGGCTTCCATCCAAGTTGTTGCTTAAGCAATTGTTTTGATTTGCAATAAAAGTAAATGAAGTTTGATTCGCTAGTTATTTGTTTTGTGCTGATTCTATATGTCTTCATGCTTGACAAGAGACATTTTAGAACTTTCATTCTCTGCTTTTAATTATAATAATGAACAAGATCTTTAAGCTGCCCTCACATTTTGACCTAATTCATTAATTTTGAATAAATATTTACATCTTTCACAGCTTAATATGGAAGAAACTATAAGCTAATAAAAATCATATTAACTTTATTGCGATTGCCGCAAGCCATCTTACACTATGCTAAAACCAAACCAAAAGTAGTATAAAAGTTCAAACAATATACGTTATTCATTCAAGAAAACAATGAAGTATCATATTTTTCTAATTGCCCTTGCTATAGTTGCTACAGACTGTCAAAAACCAAAGTTTTACATCAAACAGAAAGTCCTACTTCTGATTTTGGAACTAACGAGTTTGTTTTGTTTAGAAGACCTCCAACTCAAAATGCTTTACGATTCAAAGCTATTGAAATGACCGATAATATTAAGCAATTGGATTTACCTTTTTCTGAAACTGTCTATTTCAAGTTTAGAAAATTACCGGGACAATATTTTCTTTCTGGGGCAATATAAGTTTCATCTCTTTGATGTGAATTAGAATAAACTTGTCTTGAAAAATCAATCTAAGCGCAACTTACTAACTTGACAATGCCTTCCTTAGAAAATAAAATGGCTGAAGGATCTACACTTCTATGAAATCATCTTTGTTTGTGCAATGACATTAACAAGTCAACGCTTTAAATAGTAATTGTGAAAGTCTGAAAATTTGATATTTACTTAATTCTTCTTTCGCAACACCGTCATCATAAGGTTTGGATTTGTAAGATGCTTCGTTAGTAAAAATATAACTGAACTTATGGTAAGTAGTTTGTTATTATATTTAGAGATACATAACCAATTTTAGAACAACAAAGCATAATAAAAAGTTTATGAATGCAAGCACATTTATGTAATGATTCGTTATCAAAAAGTAAATGTTATCTCATATAATTTAACGACAATGATTATGTATGATTTATTCACCAACCTCCATACCAACCTCTTCTCCAATCGACATATCTAGGAGCTGGGTAATTCCAACCATCATTTGACGCCGACCCTTGTCCGCTTGCTAAAGCAGCAGCTAAAACATCTCCCCCTTAGAGCGTGAATCCGATAGAGCAGCTGAATCTCCTGTTCCACCATTGTTAGCAACTGTATTAGAAATAGATTGCCCCCTGAGAGACTGAGATAAGGCATTTGCTGCTGATCTTCCTTTACCACTGGCAACATTACTCACACTATTAGAAACACCATCTTGAAATATTCTCTCCTGATAATTTCTTCTATACCACAAAGGGTGACCATCTCTCCATCCCCAACTCTCGTACATTATAGGAACATTTCCATTTTTCCAGGAATTTTCGATATTCCTCAATGTCTGTGCAAAGGTATTATGAATTATTCCAGTTACAAAATTATTTATGCTATTAGACAAAGATGCACCCAAATTCTGCCCAGCATAAGGCACGGGTCCATTAAAAAATACCTGGCAGCAACATATTCCAATCAAAGAAAGGAGAATTAAAAATTTCATCTTAAATAATAATTCATTGTTTTTGTAATTCCTTTTATACTCTCCATAAAACGATTAAATCCAATTACGATCTACTAATAAAAAGGTAGTAGCTTCTTTAATAATAAATTTTATATATTTATCTACATATTTTTGCAAATACTAGATGTTGATTTAACAACTTTGTTTGAATTTTAAATTTATACAATCTTGACACGAAAGTTTATACATCTTGTCAACCCACACGTCCAAACACATTGGATAAGTATATCTTCGAATGAAGTGCGTCAACTTCATGTATTTAATATTATATCTAATTAATTAAATCTGTTTATTTCCAGAGAAAATGGTTTTAGCTGATTTAGGAAGAAAGCTCCGTGAAGCTATTGGCAAGCTCGGCCAGTCACCATGTATAAATGAAGCCGAACTCGAGTTGATGTTGAAGGAAATTTCAGTCGCTCTTATCCAGTCCGACGTACCAATCAAACTTATCAAGGTGCTGAAAGATAATGTCAAGAAAGCCATTAATTTCGAAGAAATGACAGGAGGGGTTAACAAAAAGAGGGTAATCCACAAGACCGTATTCCAAGAACTCCTGAAGCTAGTTGATCCAGGCACCGTCCCATACAAACCCGTCAAAGGCAAGCCAAATGTAATCATGTTTGTTGGTTTGCAGGGAGCTGGTAAAACAACCACTTGTACCAAGGTAAAAGAATAGTCAACATTGAAATAATCTTACCCATCTTTTTAGCTCGCCTACTACTACCAGAAGAAGGGATGGAAAACTTGCTTGGTTTGTGCTGATACGTTCCGTGCTGGAGCCTTTGATCAGTTGAAGCAAAATGCTACTAAGGCTAGAATTCCCTTCTATGGTTCTCATGAAGAGATGGATCCAGTTGTAATTGCCGCAGAGGGAGTTAAAAGATTTAAGGAGGAAGGTTTTGAAATTATTATTGTTGATACTTCTGGCAGACACAAGCAAGAAGCTTCGTTGTTTGAGGAAATGCTCCAAGTTTCTAATGCCGTTAATCCAAACAATGTCATCTTCGTCATGGATGCTTCGATCGGATCTGCACTCGAATCTCAAGCTAGAGCCTTTAATGAAACCGTCGATGTAGGAAGTGTTATTATTACTAAATTGGATTCTCATGCTAAAGGTGGGGGTGCTTTGTCAGCTGTTGCTGCTACTGGATCTCCAGTGGTGTTCATTGGTACCGGAGAGCATATCGATGAGTTTGAGACCTTCAAACCGGAACAATTTATCAAGAAATTGCTTGGGATGGGAGATTTGGAGGGTTTGGTTGAGAAGGTATCTGAAATTGGAAATGCTCAAGATAGTGAGGAGTTGTTGAAGAAGATTAAGGGAGGCCAATTCACTTTGAGGGATATGTACGAACAGTTCCAGAATATCATGAAGATGGGGCCGTTCAATCAAATTATGGGCATGATTCCAGGTTTCGGGCCAGATTTCTTGTCGAAAGGAAGCGAGAAGGAAAGTGCCGATAGATTAAAAAGAATGATGACAATGATGGACTCCATGTCAGATCGCGAACTCGACCATCCAAAGGCTTGTGATTTGTTTAGCAAAGAGCCTACCCGTTACACAAGAGTGGCTAGGGGTTCTGGGGTTATCGAAACGGAAATTTACGAACTTCTTAGCCAGTACAAGAAGTTCGCTGAATTAATAAAGAAGATCGGAACCACAAAGAATCTATTCAAAGGAGGAGATATGAATCCAAAGAATGTAAACCCAAATCAAATGATGGCTCTCAACAAAAAGATGTCTCAAATGATGAACCCACAAATGCTCCAACAAATGGGAGGCATCAACGGAATGCAGAATCTAATGCAACAAATGGCCTCCATGGGGCAAATTCCAAATCTTGGCGCTTTAGGTGGCGGCGGAAAGAAGTAATTATTTAAATATTGTTTATTATTATAATGTACAAAAGACTAATATTGGAGCTACAAAATTATTTATTCAATTGTACTATTTCTTAAGTAATTGTTATTTGCAAGTAGATTTTTAATTAATTCATTTTTTAAATATATTTTAACAGACTTTATATTATGTTCTTTTTAAACATGTTGACTCATGCTATTATTTCGAATGCTTCGATAATAAATTATTAAACAAATGTTTAGAGTTGAGAAGATGTCAGGAAAAACAATGGTGTCAAGAATAGCCCAATTTGGAAGAGGTCTCAATCAGCCTACCCCTTATGGAAAAAGAGTCGAACGACTATCAAACAGAATATTCGGAGAAGTGACAACCCCCACAGATATCAAGTCCCAAAAAGTAGTTCGTTTGATGGCAGCCGAACCACTGGAACAACAAGAGCAAAAGTCAATTCAATATTACCCAAACCTTCCCATGTTTCATTACCTCACAAAGATGCTCAGATTCCACGGCCTGTTATTCGATCAGCACGTCGTCTGGAGACAGGTTCAAGATGAACTTAAAATCGCCCGTGGAAAAATTGTCAGGCCTGTCATTGGACAAGGTAAAAGAGCTCAGCTTCGTGGAAATAAAAAGTAAATCTCAATTAGATCGTTGTTAGTTGTACTTTGATATTAGTTTGTTTAATAAAATCTGTCATCGAGGATGTCACGTCTTTTTGATTTCATCATTTTATAATTTCAAAACATATCACCATTACATATACTGCCTATTTTGTTGAGGATAGTTTATTCCAAAGTGTCAATCTGAAATCGTTACGTACTATTATTTTTGAGAATTTAAGGGAACTTCGGCAGTTATACTAAAGATGGATTACTTAATACCTATTATCAACAAGTTACAAAGTGTTTTTAATGTAACTGGTAACTCAGGCATCATAGATTTGCCTCAAATTGTTGTTGTTGGATCACAAGTAAGTTGGTGGTAATTTTTTCTCTTTATTATTACAATTTGTTTGAGAGTTCCGGAAAGAGTTCAGTACTAGAAGGAATAGTTGGACGCGACTTTCTACCACGAGGTTCCGGTATCGTTACGCGCAG
This sequence comes from Rhabditophanes sp. KR3021, assembly GCA_963281155.1. Classification (NCBI taxonomy): domain Eukaryota; kingdom Metazoa; phylum Nematoda; class Chromadorea; order Rhabditida; family Alloionematidae; genus Rhabditophanes; species Rhabditophanes sp. KR3021. The sequence continues at coordinate 1,931,727 of CAUJLY010000001.1, forward strand.
GCCGTTAATCCTCCACTTAATTAACGTCAAAGAAAATCAAAAAGAGGCTAATGAATGGGCTGTGTTTGATCATGCTCCAAACAAGGAGTTTACTGACTTTGATTTGGTTAGGCAGGAGATTCAGCGAGTTACTGACGAAGTGACCGGGAATAACAAGGTAAATTGACTATTTCTAAGTAATATTATTTCTATTCCTTTTAGAGTATATCTGATCTTCCAATTGGTTTGAAAATATACTCAAATAAAGTGGTAAATCTGTCCTTAATTGATTTACCCGGGATTACAAAAATTGCTGTAGGAGATCAACCAGAAAACATCGAAGAGCAAATTACGAAAATGATAATGAAATATGTATCCAATCCAAATGCAATTATCCTAGCTGTAACTCCTGCAAACCAAGACTTTGCAACCTCTGAAGCAATTAAACTAGCTAGGTCTGTTGATAGAGAAGGACTTCGCACTATTGCTGTCTTAACCAAATTAGATCTTATGGATAGTGGAACGGATGCTATTGCTGTCTTGACTGGAAATGTAGTTCCCGTAAAGCTTGGTATTGTTGGTGTTGTCAATAGGAGTCAAAAACATATTAATGAAAACAAGACTATTGGCGATGCTTTGAAGGATGAAGCTATCTTTATTCAACAAAACTACCCTACTTTGATGTCAAGAAATGGAACTTCCTATCTAGCTAAATGTCTCAACAAAATATTGCTTACCCACATTAAAAAGATTCTTCCTTCATTAAAAGAAAAAGTTGTACGAATCCATGCTCAATTAAAGCGTGAAATCAGCATTATTGGGGAGCCATCAACAGACAAAGCCAAGACATTGCTGGCAGTTCTTTCTAAATTCACAACAAGTTACAATGCTGCAATAGATGGGACATCAACAAATATCGAAACACAACATTTGATTGGCGGGGCTAGAATAAGTTTTATCTTCAACAACATTCTTCCAAAAGCCCTGAATGAAATTGATCCTGGTGTAACCTATAGTCAGAGAGATATCTCAAATGCAATTAGAAATGCTTCTGGTACAAAGACCTCTCTGTTTGTATCCACGCAATGCTTTGAGTTGTTGGTCAAACAACAAATCAGACGTCTAGAAGATCCTTGTCTCTACTGTGCGGATTTAGTTTATGAGGAAATGGTGAAACTACTTCAACATTGTGGCGACGATTTTCAAAAGGAAATGGACCGTTTCCCGAAGCTATCTGATTCGATTCATAGCTTATTGAAAGACTTATTGAAAGCTAAATTGGATCCTGCTAAGGTTTATATTCAAGATTTGATTAATATTCAGGCATGCTATATAAATACAGCCAATGTTGACTTTTCAAGATCTATCAAAAATTATCTTGAAAGTACCGACGTTATGCCCAAGGAAAAGAAGTCAAAAACTAAGAATAATTCGAAGTTGGATAATCTAGTTGGTGAAACTGAACGTGTGTCTTTAGAGAACGGGACTGCAAAAGATAACGAGGATCAGAATGCTGCTGAAAATCGTAGTTCTTGGTTTTTCGGGAATAATCAACCTGTTGCTAAGCCTACCACCACTCTCAAAAACACGGCAGAAACAACTAAAATCCAACCAAAGAATGGTGTTCAAGTTTCCCATGATTCAGATGCCATTCATGGCGCTAAAGCTCAATCTCTCACACCAACAAAACAAAATTCTCTTGAAATGTCGAATAGCCACACTAATAGTAGTGACAAAAAAGACTGTGAACTAATCATGAAAGTGACTAAGCAATACTTCGAAGGCGTCCGCAAGTCCATCCTTGACACCGTTCCAAAAGCAATCATGTACTTCCTGGTCAACGAGGTGCGTTCAAATCTGCACAACGAATTGCTTCGCAAGCTATATGATCAATCTAAATTTGACGATCTTCTTACTGAAAATGAAAGCATCGAACAAAGAAGAAGACATTGTGTTGCTACCTTAATTTCTTTGGATAAAGCTGTCAAAATTTTAAGTGAAGTTAACGAGACGGTTTTATTGTGATTTATAAAATAGAAATTCTACAATATATTAGATATTTTTCAAAACAAATTGACTTTGTGCATTTTAAGTATAGCTAAATAAAATATATGCTTTGTGTGGATTGTAAATTAAATTCAATGAATGACACTCAATATTGTTTCTGAATTACTTTGAATGGAGCTTTTGTTAAAATTAACAAACTTAAAAAAATAGGTCTTTTAAGTGTGGTTGTTTTTATTGTTTATTTATAAATATCAACTTCAAATAGCTAATTCCGACTTCCAATTTGAATTCAATCCTAATATATGAGCACAATTTAAACATTACTACACCAAAATTTTAAACTCCTAATAACAATTTTGTTATTTAATTCTTAAACCAACAAGCACTCAAAAGAAATACCGCTTTATTTATCCAATTATTTACACCCTAAACGTATATATTTCCCCGTTTCCAAAACCAAAAATCACACCACATTCCTTTCACAACCATGCAACTGTTTTATATTTTAATAAGTGTCTTTTCTAATTTGATTATTAACCACATTTTATGCCAAAATACGTCGATGCCTATAGGTGGTGGATGGGAGACACAAAAAGTTGATCAGTACAGAAGTTCTGTGATCTCATCATTGAAGAAATGGAACTACCAAGAATCTAATAATATTAATTGGTATTATTTGGTGAAGATTATTTCAGTCAAGACACAAGTTGTAGCTGGTCTTAACATTAACATGACCTACATTGCTTTTCTAACAAAATGTAGCAAACAAATCTTAAAATATGGCAATCTAAAAACAGCAAAATGCGCCAAAAAAATGCCAAACTCAGCAATTGTTCAAATAAATGATTTGGCTAATTATCAACCTTGGATACTGGTTGAGAAGCATCAATTTAAAAGTAATGTGACGTTTCAAAATAGATGAAAATAGACTATATAATAATATGTATCTAATCTTTGATTACGCCTCTTCTATCCATATTAAATCTTTTATCATATACTCCACAATTACTTCCTTTAACAGCAAAGAATAATTATTACCTAATGTTCACATCAATAAAAAATAAATACACTCACCCTTCCAGTATACCACGACTACACTCTATTTTCACTTTCTTTTTTAATTATCCTCTTAAATAGGAGGGCTTAGAAAATAAATAACTATTTAAGGAAAAGCGATTCACTCTATTTGATGTACACACAATAACATTTATCAACTAAGGCTCTTTCGATGAATCATATACCTTTGGCCGAAACTCTTCTAGTTGTGGTATTATTAATTAGTTTTTTGCTCTATTATCTAATAATAATCTTCCTATTAATCGAGCAAGGCTGGAGAAAGAAAGAAATATTCCACACTTCCTTCATGATCCACTTCTGCTGCAACGGTTTCATAGACCTCCTTCAGATATCAATCATTTTAATCTTCCAAAAAATCCCGCACTGGAACATCCTGGACCCGATCTACAAATCCTCAACATGGCTTCCATTTCTATATTCAAAAACAATCTACCCAGCCCTTACAGCCGGCATCATATCGAATGTCATTTTATGCCTCAATAAATGCATCGCTCTTGCTTTTCCTTTTAAATATCAGGCACTTTGGACATCTAATGTTGCCTACTTTATTATATTAGCTCAATTTAGTATATCTATTTTAAGTTATTCTTTTCAATACCACGAAAAAAGCCATTACATCTATAATGATGATTTGGATTTGTATGTTTTTGATATGGTTGATAAGAAGACGTCCGTTATTAATAATTCTATCTTGGCCGTCGAGGCGTTGATTTGTTCGTTGGTGGCTATAGGGGCCAATTTAATTATCTGTTACTTGTATAAACAGTTGATTGGCAATTCGAAAATTCCAGCAGAGAAATCGAGGAAGATGTCATTGTTTATATATTCATCTGTTGTCTGTCTGTGCATGGTTGCTTTGTGCATCCATCAAGTATTAAGAGCAATAACTGCCTGGACATCAAACAGAATCCTGCGAGACTGTCTTACAAAATATTTATTTTACCTTCTTTTCTTCAACACAAGCATCCATCCCTACTTAATTTTATTCACCAGCAAAATCCTCCGCAACAAACTCTACAACTTCTATGGTATCAACAAAATCTTCTGCAAACACAAAATCCGAGAGCACACTGAATCCAGAATAGTCACTCAAAGATCCCATCCACATCCTCATAATACCTACATATAAGGGTGTGAAGTTTCAACATTAATCCTATTATTATTTAACTCTTATAAAAGTCACGTACTTGCAACGAGGAACTTTTACTTGCTTTTTCATAATAAACGTGATTAATTAAAGCTTAATGCATTTCTAAAACTTATTTTTGAACTTAACCAAATTCCATTATGTAAGGAAAGTGTGTTTTATAATGAACTTTTAAGGGATGTTTTGGCAATGATGGTATAATTATAGTGCAATTGATGAAAGTTAATTTTGATAATTTATTATATCAGAATGTTTTGTGCTTCTGTTTTAATAAATATTAAGTGCATTGTCTCCTTTTATAAATATATTGATATTTGAATTTGAATGTTCGCTAAGAATACCTGCGTAAGTAGTGTTTAATTAATACAAATAATATTATGAATGAATAGGATGATAACACACTTTTGTGAATATAAATAAATTGGAATTATGAAAACACGCTTATTTTGTCTGAAAATGATTTCATTAGATTCCCTTTTGGTGTTTTCAACAAGTTTATGTGCTATGATCACGAATTCATTAGCTTTTATTGTAACTTTGCATTATAAAAAGGAAGAACCACTAAATGGATACGTCTTAATTTTATTACTGCAATTCTTTTTCGCTTTTTCTTCTGCCCTGTTCTCCCTTTTCACCAGGATTCAACTACTCTTGGTTCCGGGTTATATGGTATTTCATCTAGACAATTCATTTTACTTTCCAATCCCATTTGAAGAATATAGATTTTCAGTGGCCTTCGAGTATGGAATGATTTATATAATGCTATCAGTTGTCGTAACAGTAATTGTGTTCAGATACTTACATGTATGTGATGTAATGGTAGTTGAAAAAAAGCATTCTCTACTCGGGCTTTCAGCAACTTTAATTCTTCCTATTATAACTTCTTCAATTATGTTTTATTCTTTCAAAGAAGATTTGTTCAACGATGTTCTCTACCAGTACAATTTAAAATACAACGAAACAATCGACTTTGTTGATCAAACTACGAAAAGTTTAGCTATATCCGTAGTAAGTAACTTTTATACTACTTTTAATTAGTTTCTTATAGAGTGATCCAATCTTCTACATAATGATACTTTCATATGTCGTTCTTTACTCAATTAATTATTCCATCGCTTTTCTAATTTGGAGAAAATACTCACAACACATGAAAGTTTTCGCAAAAAACTTAAGCCACAAAACCAGGAAGATGGAAAGAGAATTTACTCGTATTTTGGTGTTTCAAGCAATCTCACCCTTAGCTTTCTCAGGACTACCAGTTGTTATTTACGTTGCCCTCATATTAAAAGGCAATTACTGGAAAGATGGTGGAACTGTATTAGTCAGATCTCATGTAATTGTAACTTTGACGGATTCCCTAATATTCCTTTCCCTTTCCACACGAAACAAAGCAATTCTTTCAAAGTATTGGACAAAAGTAAAATTAATTATTTGCTTCAAAAAAGATATTAACGTTGTGAATGTGGTCTCACACCCACCTCACTGTAATTCTTCTGCTGCTTCAGCAAATAACAACAAACGTATTTAATTATGCTATAAAAATGGATGTTTATTTTTGTGACGCAAACAATAAAGGTGTCAAAAGAATTGATAACATTTAATATAGGGATACAATATTTACTTTTTTTAATTTATCAAATAACAAGATAGAATTAATGGCCTCAATTTTTACAGCACTAATTAGATAGTGCAAGTACAGAAGGAAATGTGGGTTTTTTCCACTGCACTTTCATATAATTTTAAACTTTGGGATGAGCATTTTTCTTGAACTCCTCGACTGCGGCGACCCTAGCACTCTTTTATTAGCTTATTATTAAATTGTTAACAATAACTGTACTTTTTTACACGAATAAAAGGTACGAGTTTTTGGTCTTGAGGTTAAGAGTGGACACTTGCATGGTGTCAGTGAGCCATGTAGTAACTTTTTGATCATTTTCAAACCCATAAGAACCTATTTTGACACTTAGAAACATGTTACAAAAAAATATTTTTTTGGTCAAAACTCACCTACACATATGGCCCCGTGCTCGGTTACTGCTTGTACTTAATGACTATGTCTTACGGAAGTAGAATGAACATTTCAAGCACTACAAAACTGTTAAGACCCATTTTTCTTAAACTTGTTTTTTTGAACCTCTCCGAGCACAAACTTAAATAAATCAACAATTCTAAGAATATAAGCAATTTTTGGGTCAGCAGCTTCTCTAGATGGATTTATAAAACTTTTTGGTCATACAGAAACACTTCAAATTAAAAAAATCTTTCGTTTACATTAGCAGTACCAAAAAGAAGCACAAATTTTAGAAAATTTAAATATTGAAGATTTAATTTTTGAATCAAGATTTGATCCATATTCGTGGTTCTATCATTTTGTGAAACATATTTCAACCATCAAATTTTATAAATATAAAAAAATGGACATTGAATTAGATGAAATGGCCTGTGGTAATATAGAACTAATGAGAATAATAATTTGTGCTAATTTCGGATCAGTAAATGTGGTGTTTTAATTTGGTGACTAATTATAGTTATTTTAAACGTTATAGATAAGACGGCTTTTATTAAATTTCGACATATACATTTATTTATTACGTAATTGCATATTACACTTAACTATCCTCAGAAGATTGAATATACAAAGCAATTAGCTTTTGGAGTTCCGCCTTTTGATTAACGTGTTCAAAGACAGTTGGAGAACTAAATAAAATTCCTATTGTTCCTCCGAGTGTAATGCCAAAGAAAATATACAGCATTAGACGATCTAGGATCATGCCAACGTACTTCCAATCATCTCTGTACATTTTGTATTCTTCATCCTGTTTGATATGATCGGTAATATATTCGATAGCTGAGATGGCATCTGCTACATTTTTTGTTAATGGATAAAAATCAGAAGTCAATTCATCTTTCCCTGTTGTTATAGGATTTGATTCGTAGACATGAATGGCTGGTAATCTCCAATTGTCGTCGTCGTCGAGGCTCTTTTTTGACATTACTGGGCAAAGTGGATGGTGGATATTTTTAGTTACATTGAATTCACCTATTCCTGGCAGTTTACTTGAGTTTGTTTTACTTTTTTTGGGTTTAATTGCAGAGATTATTTTTGGTCTTCTCATGCAGATAAAAATCGGGAGAGTATCTAAGAACACAGTTCTTACCCATGATGGCATTCGATGTGTGCTTGGGGCGCGAAAATAAACGTTGATAATGATAACGGTTGCTAGAATAGTAATTACATTTAGTACAAATGTTAATAATAAATATTTTGCCAACAAAGGAATAGTCGAACTTGTTGGTGGAAGGATCTTTGACACAACCAACAAAAAAAGAACAATTGAAAGAAGCAATGAAATTGTCAGGGTAATTTTCTCCGTTGATTCAGTTGGTAGGAAATAAACTGAAACAGATAAAAACGCCATCAGGACTACCGGAATTAGCAACACGATTGTAAAAAACAATGGCTTTCTCCTCATTCTAACTTGGAATTCTATTCTAGTTCGTTGGTTTACTAATGTTGCAGGAGCATCTAAAAATACATTATAAAATTAACATTAAAATTAAACCTATGATATCCCATATAGAGCTAGGCGAATATTCAGACAAATCAATGTATTGTGCTCCGAGGAAGTCTAACTTAACTTCGTTACTATTGTAAGTCCACGACCCAAAAATTAGAATGCATATTTGCTCGTCAAAGGGAAAGAATTCAACCTAAATTTCTAATTAATAATAAAAAAAATGTCACTTACATCTATAATGCAACTGCTTTTGTAAATAGCAGGAGGAACCCACAGAATGTCTCCTTTATTTGATATAATAACATTGCACATAAACGATGCCTCAAACATTCCATCCGCATTATTAAATAAGACAATATCCGGTGTAAAAATGCGATCTGCAGTGATTAATAAATGTTTAGTAGTTTTAGTTACCTGGCGACACTCGAACCTCTTTAATGTCTGAATAATCAGTTGGATTCCAAACTAAATTTTGGTCGTTCCATCTCAAATGAATAAAATTAATTGATAAAATGAATAGTACCTCAGGGTGATCCAGATGTTGGTTTGCATAATTTGTTCCTTCTCCATAACATTGATCAGCAAGACTAGCTGAATAGCCATTTTGATTTGAACGGGGATAGATATATTTTTTACTGGCCTAATCAATGGATTGTAACCCTTGAAGATATCGGAAATTAATGCTGATTCAGCATCTGACCCATTTGCTACAAAACATATATCAGCATTTATTAATATTTATACATACCATTATGAATGAAAGCACAAATAAAGAAAGATATAATAGCACATTTGTTCATATTAACTAATCAAGTCATTTGATCTAAAAAGCTAACAATAAACAAAATTAACTATAGCCGGCAAATAATTAAATATAAATCGACTAGACTTTGATTTTTTCTTCCTATCCCTAATCACATTAACTTGAACGAGCAGTAAGCACTTAGTTTAATATGTATTAATATGCATCACTGAAGAAGGCATCTATTTGAAAAGATCAATTGACAGGTTGTTTTAAATAAATTTTAATAAATGACAGGTTGTTTTTACTTTAATGTACATTATTAATAATGGGTGTGATGGTTAAAGAATTTCAACTTTGTATGAAAACGGTTCGGGTTTCATTATAATTGACCAAGGTGCTTTTTGTTTTGGCGGAGTTACTCCTTCAGGGACACTGATTTTGTATTTCTGTAAGAACCTTGTGCAAATCAAAAACAATTCGAGATTTGCAAGACCTTAAAAGTATTATACTAATTACATTTACTAATTAACTTACTCATTCCCATACATTGCCTTTTCCCCAAACTAAAGGGAATAACTCTATCAGTACTACCCTTAACAATAGCACTTTCGTCTTCATTCAAAAATCTTTCAGGCTTAAAGTCAGCTGAATCCGCGGAGAATTGCTTATCATACTTCATAACATTATAAATACAAAAAAAGACAATCGTGTCTTTAGGTATTTTATTACCATTTATTTCGGTGTCTCTGATAGCACGATGGGAAATATTGAAGGGAATAATATTAGCTTGACGTTGTAATTCGATGATTAAAGCAGAACAATATGGTAGGTTAACTTTGTCGGCCATTGTAATTAAGTTGTCTGACCCGATAACTTTTAAAATTTCTTTTCGTGCTTTGTCCTGTTTTGCGGGGTACAGTGCCATAAGATTGAAGAAATGCAACATAGTAGATCTTGTCGTGTCCATGCCTGCAAACCACAAGTCACTCACAACGGCATCTAATTCTTCGTCATTAATATGGCCTCCAAGAACTTCCATCTTTTCGAGATAAGCATGAATAAAGTTTTGAGGTTCTTCGCCCTTCACATACGTCTTTTTAACAGCAGCCACATCTTTTCTAACGGTATTTCCGAATTCCTTCATGCCCATAACACCAGCTGGTTTGAACAAATTAAAAAATGAAATTAACCATTCTTGGTCATTGAAATATCTATACAATGAAGGTAAAAAACGGCCAGACAATTTGGTAAATGCTTCGTCTAAATTAAATAAGTAATTGTTGATACGAGTTGTGTCCTGATAAGTCCCTTTGTATCCAAAAACAATATCACAAATTATATTTGAAATACAGACGTTAATGGGAAGTCTAAAGTCGATTAATTCGTTGTTTTTGATTTTGGGATTTATGTAGATCATTAAATCGTCAATGCAACCATTTATTCTGTCTTCCATCTTTGCTTTAGTCATTCCAAAGTCTTTTAGAATTTGGGTTGAAGCGCGCCTGTTAGCATGCCAATTTTCTGAGTCAGCGAAAGCGATTCCTTTGTGGACTTCTAATTGATAAAAGGTATCGGGATACGCATTTGACCGGCCAATAAAATCGTCTCCTCTAGTCACTAATCCTTCTTTTATGTCTTCATAAGAAGTAACAGCAACCATAGGATCAGGCAAATGAAGCGTAAAAATGGGTCCATAAATTTGAGACATTTCTTGAAACTGATCAGCAGTATATTCCGGATTCATCTCAAGACAATTACCTACCACTGGCCATGGACTTGGGCCTCGTGGGTAGCGAGCAGCATTTCGATAAAATTTAACGACATAAACAATCAAATAAATTGCTAATAAAGTGATAAATAATGGTAACATGAGTAAAGGAATAAGTATAAATGTACAGCGCTGGCTTACTTTTATAGTTTTGTGTAGATGTTAAAGTTTGTTCAAATAAACGCATAGATTAAAAGAGACTTTAGTTTGATAGCATTTTAGTGGTTAATTTTGTGGGTATGATTATCATGTTGTGTTCTTTTCAACTACTAACTACATAAAAAAGTTTTTTAATTGAAGTCGACTTTACTTTGATCGTCAAATACTTCACTTATGTCAATGACACAATATTTTGCGCTTTAAATACACAAGTTTACCATATTTTTGGTACTAAAAATAACAATCAACAATTATGTGTGCATTACGTGTTATTCAGTATATTTGTTGATTACTTATAAATTTTAAGAATATTTCGTTTCCAGAAAAATGTTTTTACATGATTTACATTGCATATGGGACCAGTTCCAATACAGGAAACGAAAGGTGTGAAGTTTAATCATGTATAATTAATCGAAAATATAGCAAATTAATTAATCTAGTTCCCTAATTTTATTAAATAAACTGAAACTTTATAAAAATTCATATAGTTCATTAATTTATTTGACATGAACGAAGAACTTTATGAATTATTTATAATTATTGCCAATTCTGTTGCTATTATCCTGAATTTTATTTCTGTTTTTGCTTTGAAATTTAAAGGTTCTAAGAAAGATGATTTATTAACGAATTATTTAATTTGGGGTAGATTAGGAGATGCTTTCTTTGCATTCAATACTGGAATTTTCTTGACAATCAGAATTTCATTCTCTCATATTGTTGTTGTTTCTAATGGCCTTTGCCATGCATTAAATGAACCGTATTTGTGCAATATTTCGCTATTATTATGGGTCTTATCAATTAGCTACAATTACTGTGTAATTGGATTTCCCTTATTTGCAATGAGAAATGTATTTGTACTAAAACGAGAACCAGGATACTTATCTAATTTTGAAAAAATTATTTTGGCATTTTGCCATATTGTCTCTCCAATAATAACTTTGTCCTTGAGTCATTTATTTTTAGTTCCTTTAAAAGAAATCGAAGATTTATTAGAAAAAGTAAGCATTCAAACTCAAAAGCATATAATTTTATACCAAAATTTTAGGATAGTGTGTTCCTAAGATATATAAATAATTCGGAATACACTGTTTTTATGTACGACACAAAACTAACATCAATTTTCATGTGTACTACATATGTTTTGCTTTTTAATTATTTGTTTGTGTTAATTTATGGCCATATTTATAATTATATGCCTATAAGGAAGGAATTAATTAAATCAAAAAAGGAAGCAAGAATGGAAACTGTATTCAAAATTGAACAAGCTTTGTTTAAAATTGCTACTATTTATTTATTTCCGATATTGTTTGGTTTTAGTCCGTTGATTATTGCATTTATTGGCTTGAATATTGTGAGAATTCCGGTTTCAAAAGAAGTTGAAAGATTGGCGGGAGCGTCTGTTGTCATCGGGCCTACTATTTATTATATAATGTCTCCCATAATGACCATTTACACTTTACGTGGGAACAAAAGTTTGGGTAAAACAATCATTGCAGTGAAGCCATCAAATCCTAAATAATTATCTTCGTTTAAATTGCTCTAGATTTGCTTACATTTGCGTATAAAAGAATTACATATTAACAAACAAATATAAGCTTTTTACAATTGCATAAATATTTATTATTAATTTACTCCTAATTTATATCAACAAAAATAATTAATTCTTTTATAAGAAACCTAAATAAAATGTACCGTTTTATTAAAACGATTCTTAATTTTACAGATTAAAATTATTTACATTTTCTTATTTTTTTGTAGAAGGTACACATAGATACACCGTTTTTGACACAAAAATATTTTTTATTTAAATCGACTTTTTTAGATCATCAAATACTCTACGGATGGCATGGACACAAAATTCTGCACTTTATATAGACGATTTAACTATAGTTTGGAACAAAACATTATCATATATTATTCTCATTCATCTATATTTTGTAAATTTTAAAAATAATTCGTTTTCGGAAAATATCTTAGGTAATTTGAGAAACAATTTAATTACAAAAAATGAAAGGAGCGAAGTTTAACCTTGTATAATTTAAGATTATTTAATGCACAGATGTTAATTAATCCACACACTTTTTTGAAATATACACAAAGCTTATACAACTCGCCTATTTCTTTGATATGAACGAAGAAGTTTACGACAAATTTGTTATTATCGCCAGTTCTATCGCAATTGTCTTAAATTTATTCTCTGTTTATACTATTAAATTTAAAGGCCCTAGGAAAGATGATTTATTAACTAAGTATTTAATTTGGGGAAGAATAGGAGATGCTTTTTTCGCATTTATTACTGGAATTGTCTTAACAATTAGAGTTACCTTTTCTCATATTATTGTTGTTTCCAATGGCCTTTGTCATTATTTAGGCGGACCATACTTATGTAACTTTTTTGTAATGTTATGGGTTTTGTCTATTAGCTTCAATTATTGTGTGATAGGTTTCCCTCTCTTTGCAATGAGGAACATATTTGTGTTGAAAATAGAACAAGGTCACTTATCTATATTTGAAAAAATAACTATCTTATTTTGCCATGTATCCGTTCCAACAACAACTTTGGCTCTGAGTCATTTATTTATAGTTTCTGAAATAGAAATTGAAAGCTTACTTAAAAACGTAGTTCTTTTCTTGTAAAAACATATATTTCGTTTTAAAATTTTAGGATAACCTGTTCATGGGATATATGAATAATTCAGATTTTTCTGTCTTTGCGTATGATACTAGACACACATCAATTTTCATGTGTACAACATATGTTCTAACTTTCAATTATTTGTTTTTGTTAGTTTATGGGCACATTGTCAATTATAGGCCTATAAGGAAAGAATTAATTAAATCAAAAAAGGAAGCAAGATTTGAGACGGTACTAAAAATTGAACAAGCTTTGTTTAAAATTGCTACAATTTATTTAATTCCTCTATTTATTGGCTTGAGTCCGTTTGCAATAGGATTTATTGTTTTGAACATATTCAGAATTCCGGTTTCAAAGGAAGTTGAAAGATGGGCAGGGGCGTCTATCGTCATTGGACCTATTCTATATTACATAATGTCTCCTATAATAACCATCTACACCATACGAAGAAGCAAGAAGCTAAAAAACAAAGTAATACCAGTGAAACCTTCGAATCCTAATTAATTACCATTACTCATATAAATTTATATTTTTCATATCTATGTGTGAAATGATCACACGTAAAAAACAAATATAACATCATGTTTGAATAAATATTTATTAATAATTTATTACCCTTGTTGTTTATCTCATTTATTATCAACAAAGAGTTAATTCTTCTACAAAGATATGCATAAAATGTACTTTTCATTCAAATTGTCCTTAACATAACAAATCACATTTTTCCTGCATGATTTTTAAATAATTCTTTTAAATTTCTTTGTACTAGGTGCACGTATACCTTTTTTGATAATAAATGACAGTATTATCTACAATGATTTTGAATGCTTTTGTGTTACATGCTCTTATAGCATTCCTTTCATTAAAAAGTAAAGGAAAGATTAAAAGTAAGCTTTTATTTACAGTTAGCTATAGAAGTCAAATTCTATTAAAACACAAATTCAATTCATTACTTCCGCCAAAATCAAATGATTACGACATTGTGTGTTGTTGTTCTATTTGGCTTGGAAGGTATTTTTACAGAGGAAACTTGCGTGGTAACTTTAATAATTTTGTATGGAAGTAATTGTTCGAAGATATACTTTCTTAGAGATCTGTTGAAGACAATTGCAATGACGGATTGACTCCCGTGTGATAACATCCAGGTAAAATGCCCGAAGACTATAAACTCCAAAGAAGCTGGTACAATATTGAAGATTCCATAAACTAAACTAGCGAAAAATGAGATAATGCAAATGATCAAGGACTGAACAAATAAGGTTCTTTGCAAACTGTTGAATTCTTTGGAATTTGTTTTGCCTGAAAATCCTCTGTACAAAAGAAAGAAGAAAAGAATATAGAGGATTGGAAGTATCACAATCATAATCAAGTCATTTATAGCATTTGACAAGTTGACGTAAACAAATCCTTTTTCAAGATTTCCTGAAATATTTGCATAGGGGTTTGTGAATAAGGCAAAACCAGCTCGGGCGGAGTATAATAGTGGAGGTGTAAAAGCGGCAAAGTAGAAGCCATATCCAAATGGTAGTAGAATCCAGAACCAAGTTTTGTACCCATCAAACATTAACACACTAATGCGTGGCTTCCATAAGTCTAGGATACGTGAGGCAGACAAAAGAACGGTCATGCAGCATGTTGTTGTCCATCCAGCTAAAGCAAATACTCCGGCCCAATAGATCAAGTCTTTGTGACTGCAATAAAATCCTCCGACAATGGTTAAATAACCAGCAATATTACTAATTATGATCAAAGTACAAAAATCAACTATCCCAAGAACCAACTAAACAAGAAATAAATAATTTTAAGTCCATCAAATTCTTACCATAATTTTGTAGGGAGAAAGCTTTCTAAACTGTTCCCTAGACATACTAATTAACACAGGAATATAAAAGAATTGAAAGAATACTCCAAACAAAATGTATATAATACCCAGTAAAACATTAGGTTCCATTAATTGCCTCCATTCAGATTCATTTTTTTGATCGCATGAGTAATACTCTTTAATGACTTCTTGGCTAAAGTAGAACATTGTTTAGAATGGTGGCAGCCAAGCAGAAGTTGGTTGAAATATTTGTATGAAGTCTTAAATAAAATGTTTTTGAGTTAAAACAAAAAGGAAAAAGTGAGCGTAAGTAATATAGTGAATTTATAATTACTAGATGTTCAAATCCTAATAAACAAAATTATTATTGTACAAATGAGTATTTCTTTTAATTATATACCATTCTCAATCACACGTTTCGATAGGAGGAGATGAGATTATTTCAATAAAAAGGTAGAATAGTCACACTGTGCCAACCTTAAAAAACAAGATCCTTCCGATTAGGAAATTGTAAAGTCAGTTTGAAAATGTGTATCACATGAACTCATAAAAAAATATACTTATTTTTAATAACAATAAAAACGGAGGCTTAATTTGTAGTCAGGAGCCTTTTAATTAATAACTCATACATATATTGGCTCGGGAAGTGCGTGTAGCACGTTAGTATACCTTTGAATAATAATAAATGACAACTACATTTGTTTAATAAACTTTTGATGATGAAATAAGCACGAAATCTTTATCCTAATAAAGGACAACACATTTCAATTCATTTGTGATTAATTAATTTGATCTAAAAAATGCTTTATGATAATTATATGAACCAAGAAAGCTAGTAAATCAAACACTATCATTAACACGAAATTAAAAAGGAAAAAATAAGTACATAGTAATTTTCCGCTTTGTCAAAGTTAATTGTTTGACAAAGAAGTATACTTCATTCAGCTTACAAATCCATCTATTATTTAAAGTAACAATTAAATTTTATTAATAAAAAGATTAAAAGGTGTTGACGATAATTTCTCTATATTTGTATGAATATTAAGTGTGTCATCAAATTTAGAACCTACGTAATTAAACGAGGAAATGAATGCAATTTCCCCCCTCTAGATTATAATAAAGAAGTGAATCAAAACATTTATTACTGACATTTGGAATATATTTTTGGGAATTTACAATAAAACAACTCAAAGCAAACTATATGAGAATTTTTAATTAAGCACTGTCTGAACCATTTCAAGAATGACCTTATATCTTTCGGCTGGGGGAGAATTCCAATATTTCATCTGAATTTCAGTGTACTTTTGGGCGTATGAGTTGCCGTTTGTTTCCCCCATATTCCGGTAATCTCCAGTTCTCCATAGATCATTAAAACTTAAGATTAATCTAGCTATTTCCTCTTTATCTTCAATTGCCTTGACGGGAGAATTCAACTCGAGATCAGTCAACATGACTTTTTCAAAAAGAATGACACACCTAAATGCAAAATGACCACCATATTTGGGGTGCATTGCTATTCCTATTAATTTCTTTTTTCCAGCACTTATCCTATCTTCATCTGATGGCAATAATTCAGGGCATTCATTTTTCGTGTAGTAATAAGTAGCTCCCGAGGCATGTCCAGCCGCCGCCATAATCATCTTAGGCTTTCTATTTGCGAGAAAAGTAAAGTCGTGAATGATTGTTGGTCTTTGATCATCTAAATCTCTGACAGCCTCATCAAAACATTCTTCGAAACACTGTTTAATTGGATCTGGATAAGCTTCTTGAAACTCTTCCTGGGTTAACACTTTTTCCTGCATAATTTGTTTAATCCAAGTCTGATATTTCCTTGGGAACCATAGTGGTGTGCTGAGTACAACTACCCCAAAGGTATTTTCATCATTAGGAAGGTGGAATTCTTTACCAACAAAACGATTGTATTCTCTTAACTAAAAAATAGTAATTAGATATCCTAAAATCCCTAAACTTACATTAATAGGGTAGATTTCAAAGCCATCTTCTTTTCTTAATTTATCATTCAAATGTTGAAGTATTTTAGATACTTGCTCTTTATCGCTATTGAACATGTCAATTAGGAAGTGTGTAGAGACAACTGATTAGAAATAAGCTGTGTACCCGTTTTTTGAATTGATGTAATTTGTCAGTTAACGCTTGCCCAATGGAAATAATTTTTCCTTTCGAAACACCGTTTTTTAGACATCAAAAGAATGACTAGGATATTGACCTATTTAAGCAAATAAACACCATTTAATCTTATCAATTGATAATCAAATTTTTTATTAGATTTAATTCCTACTAGGGGAATTCCTATTTAAAATAGTAATAAAAAGTAAGTGATTAAAGCTCTTTAACTTTATACTCTCCATTGCCAAACAAAGTTAATTGCTTTGAATGGAATTTACTAAGAGATACGGCATGACCAATTGATATGAATTCAATGTTCTTTTCTATTAACATATTGTACATTAGTTCTTCCATTTCGGGAGATACTGAGTTTGTTGCTTCATCGAGAATTAATAATTTGGGAGAACTTAAAATGGCTCTGATAAAGGAAAGTCTTTGCATTTCACCTGGTGTCAAGACGTCGGAAAATTCAAATCTAGGATAAGAATGTAATCCGCCCATCAAATCAACTAAATTACCCAAATCTAATTTAAACATCAGACTAGTTATATTTTTTTCTAGTTGGTCTTCCATTAAATAATCATTTGATGACAGTTTAGGGAAGGTTAGTTGTTGATATAAAGTCAAACCGCCAACTGGAAAGTAAGGTTTTTGCGGAAGTATAGAAATTTGAGATTTTGATAAAGTTGAGCTTATTGTACCTGAATCTTGTTTCCAGACACCAGATATCACACGAATGAGACTGGATTTTCCCACACCAGAACACCCTTGGATTATTAATCTTTCCCCGGATTTGACGATGAGACTTAATCTTTTGATGATTGAATGAGTGTTAGGAGTTGAAATTGTGATATTTTCTAAGTTTATCATGTCTTCTTCAGATTTTCCATGCTTTGCATAATCACTTCCTTCCATTCTTTCACAAATATCAAAAAGTTGACCGACTCTTTGAAGTACCCCAGCCATTTCACCTGCCGAAAAAGCTGTGTCAGTCAATCTAGTAAAACTATTAATCAAGTAAATATAGACAAAGGAATTATTTGAAAGAGCTGTTGCAAAATCTCCTGCATCCATTTTATCATACGTTCCAAAGATAAATACAGGTGCAAAATTCAAGGCATATGAGAGCATTCCCCCATAATAATCAAAGAATGTCTGGAAAAACATGGCTGGAGTTCGCCAAATCATCAAAAAAAATTGATTTTTAATTAGAAAATCAAATGACGAGGTAGCTTCAACCTTTTCAAATTCTTGACCCTGGTACATAGAGATCTGTTCGATGTTGTCTCTTATGGTTACATGTTTGTATCTGTAATTTCCCTCACATCTTTCGATTCGCGCACTCCATTTAGATAATGGTGAAATCAAAATCTTGTTAATAAGAGTTCCGATAAGAAAATAAGCATAAATAGTTAGAACTCCGTAAATACCGGAAGTTTGTAAAGTCTCCCTAGTATACCACGCCACAACAAAGGGACAAATTAAAACTGATGGCAATATCTTAGTAGCCAGCATATTGCACATCTTTTCAATATCCTGTGTAATTCTTTGATCAGGATTGTCAACGGACCCATACGAATTGTTGATTATTTTATAAGCGGTGGTTCCTTTGAAGTAGACTTGGTGTATAGCATTTGTTATATTTCTTCTTAATGCAAGGTATAAAAACCAAGAAGAGGTTGATATGAGAGTTATTACAAAGGTATTGGCCAAGTACATAAGTGTGCCTTGCCAAAATATTTCCCAGAATTCGGGTGATTTTTTTTCCATAAGAAAGCCGTACATTTTGCCGGGAATTTTTCCTGTGCGATATGTTAAAAACTCACCTAATTTAATTATTAGTTAATCAAGATTTAATTACGTATTGAACTTACTTCCGACACTAATTCCCGTAGTTAAGATAAACATAATCGGTACCCAAATGTCTTTTTTAGTGAAGAATTTGGGTGTCAATCTGAGGAGAGCTTTAAAAAACTTGAAGTCAAAGTAAAAATCCTTTCTTCCATCCATTTTCATGCAGACAAAAAAACGAAAAGTAGAATGATAATACTCTTAAGCGGTATTCCTATTAAATAGGGTCTTTATATTATTAGATAACAATAAATCAGTAGATAAGACATAAAAAAGGTGCTTAAATGAGTTTAGAGAACATGCAACGAGAAATTAATTTTTCTGAAGGTATTTCAATTGGGAAGATTATAGAAAAGGATGTTAAAGAGATGGCGTTTGCGAGAATATTTTATCTTTATGACAAAAATCAAAAGCACATGGTTGAAACAATATTTGCGTTGATAATGTATTAATGTTATTTATTAATAATAAAGATTACAACAAAAACAAACAGACAGTCAATATCGATATGAAGTGTATTTATGTTAAGTTGATGACGTACTAAATATTTTTATCATGACCTCAAATCTATTAGATGTTGACCAGAATTCGAGTTGATTCGTATCATATTTTTGTAAGTATTTGTAAGTTGGAGTTTCTCCAATGCTTCTGAATGTTCCGTCAATCCAATTGTAATTGAATGATTCAATCAAATTAGCTATTTCTTTTTTATTTTTAATAAAGTTATTCGCCTTGCTAAAAGTGGTATTTTTTAATATTACATCTTTGAATAGAATGATGCATCTGTAAGCAAAATGGCCACCGTATTTTGTATGCACCCCTACGCCGATTAACTTGGAATTACATAAGTGTTTAATTTCATCAATACAATCTTTTGCTGTATAATAATAAGCCAAACCTGCAGCATGTCCTGCTATTGCTGTTAAAACTAATGGTTTCTTAGTAAAATCAAAGTCAAAATCATTTATCAACTCAATTGAGTGTGTTGCAAATAAGTTTTCAATTTTATTAAATGATTCTTTTAGGCAAGTATCTACAGGCGAGGGGTATTTTGCCTCAAATTGTTCTTTTGTATAATTTTCTTTCTTAAATATATTCCGAATAAATGGCTCAAATTTTTGTCCAAACCATTTAGGTGTGCTAATCACCATTACTCCCAATGTATCGCTGTCAAATGGCACAACAAAATCGTTACTAACTGATTCATTGTACAACTTCCACTAAATAAAGTTAATTTAGATAACAAAAAAGCAAAAACCTACATCAACTATTCCCATCTCAAAACCATCTTCTTCTTTTAAAATTTGCTTCAATTTCTCTAGAATATGTTCCATTAGAAATTTGGAAAAGAATGAACCTACAAATCAATTTAACTTCTTATCAATAGGTACATTGTACCTAAAAAATAGTAATTTTATAAATAGATTTAGGTACAAGTGAATGGGTAAATTCCATTCAGTGATTAAGTTAGATTATTTGTACTTGAATGAACTTTTATGGCTGCACGCAAGGTTCGTTTGAGATAGTTGTTTGCGGTGGTGTTGAAGTAGTAGAAAGTTACGGGGTTTACGATTGTCAGGAGAAGATTCATAACCATTGTGAAGGTGTACCAGTAAAATTTGAGGTTCAGATTGATAGAAGACATTATGGAGTCGTTAAAATAGTCACAATTTGTGACTATCTCATAGAATATCGATATGAAAAGGCCTTGATAGAGGATTAATGCCTCATAATTGATTTCATTAGTTGAGTTACTGGTAGATGCTATAATGTGTGGTGTGCTAACCAGTGCCTGATTTGAGTTGCTTGGTAAATAAGCTTTTGGGACTGTATTGGGAGCAATTTGTTTATTCACATAACCCTTTATTTTTATGTATGACAAAATATACAAAAGCAGCAAAAACATTGGATTTCCAATGTACAAACCTCCAACGAATCTTTCGATTTTAATATTGAAAAAATTCAAATCATTTAATTTTGAGTAATCTTGAGATAGTATCAAGTCATGAGCATCATATACTCTATTTACGCCGATGTATAGTTTGATACACAAAATAATAATCGCAAATATCCATGAAAACAGGCAAAAACCAATAATTTGAAATAAGGAGTTTTTCCTAACAACTGACGGTGTAAAGAATGTTAGAAAACGATTGAAGGTGAGGAAAGAAATTAAAAAGATCCAAACCAAGAAGCCTAATGTGTTCATTTCGCAAATGATGAAAAATACTGCTCTTTCAGTGTAATCTAAATTAATTCATATTTTATTTCTTATTTAATAATTACCTTTTTCAGTTAATGAATCTGTTAAAATATATAACGGCAATTCAGTAGTTGCAATTGATATAATTCTCATCAAGTCTACGACAATCAAATTGTAGTAAATTAAAAATACGTGGAATCTTTTGAAATAGGCTTGATTGGCATGAAAGGTGAATATCATAAATAGACTTATAACAATGCAAATTAAAACAAGTATAATCATTGCTGTTCCGAATATAATTCTTTCAGTAGAATAAATTAGATCGTTCAATAATTCGACAGCAACCATTTTGCTTAAACACTGAAAGAATGAGTTTAGAATAAATTTAAGTGCATCTACATGTCTTTTACGTCACTAATTTAATTTGCCGTAATTAGCTTTATCACACTGGCAAATAACGGGGGACGAACTTTGTTTAAGTATAGTTTAGTGATAACTGTTTTCTATAAATAAAACATAAGCAAACGTCTATGAAGATAAACAAGGTAATGTGTATTATTAATTTGAGATAAGTGTTTTTCCAAGTGTCCAAAAACAAAAACATTACAGCATGCAATCAGCTGTCTAGAAAATCGAATAACTAATAATGAAAATTAATTAAATATCCATTAATATGAAAAGATACCTTGTATTTTATTTTTGTTTTTATTTTAAATGTTAGGATGTACGTACATACATTTTTACACTTGGTATATGAAATAATTAACTAATAAATTAATTCAAGATAACATGTACTCCATAGTAGGAGACTTAGGAATATTAAACTTTTTACTCGTCTTCATTTTCAATCCTAATATAAGGTGAAATTGACGTTTTTTTCAGACTAATAAAAAATAGAATCAATTGTCGTGAGGATATTCATGAACGTCTTAGTACCATCAGAATGTCCGTATTTATTTTACAAATGTCCCAACAAAATTTCCGAGTAATTAAAATAAAGGGTATTAGAATAGCATTGAATAAGATAAAGAATTTTTCGAATAAAGTGAACAAATATAGATTTCGTTTGGCAACAAATAAATTATACATTGCATAGTAAGGTAGGCCAAGGGAACAAATATGTCCATATGAAAGGAGTAAAACGAGCATAGCTAATATACTGCAAAATTCGGAACCTCCAATCGAATTGCACCATCCAGACGAAGTCATTCCAAGTAAAGGAAAAATAATCTTTAATTTTAGAAAGAATCCCATTAAGATCATTTCTACTGTACACAGAAATCTGTCCACTATTAGACATCGTGTTAGCGGGTCTTTCTTTTTTGAAGAATTTAGTAGAATCAAAATCAACACTATAATATTTGACACTAATCCAATAGAAGCTAATACCACTAAGATTAATTCGTAAATATTCTCATCAAACGTCATTTTAAAGAAAATAAACTTATCTTCAGTTTTGCATGTTTTCCAGATATTGTCAATAATAACAAATTTATTTCTACCCAAATTACATAAACAAACTTTTTCATATCAATTCACTTCAGAAATTACTGTTTATAAATTATGCATTTATAAAATATACTATTGAGGAAGATTTGCATGAACTTTGATTCGTTATTCAAACATTCTATTGTTAATATAAAAATAAGCAAACGTAAAAGTAATATTTAAGTTATGCAAAAATACCTCCTTGAAACCAATACAATTTAGATGTATAACCAACACGAAAACTCCCAACATCTGTAATTCGATCCTCAAAATATCCGGGATCTTAACTCCTAATAATTTTATTTTTACCGAGATAAGCACCATTAAGTTCTGTTTCGATGGCATTTTCACTGATTCCAATGATTTGATTTACTTGTAAGAGAGTATCTAAGTCGTTATAATTTTCTGTTGCAATTTCAACTACTGGCCAATCTAAATCAAGCATTTTATTTCAGTTATTATTCTGGTAACATTACATCTAAAAAAGCTTACTAGCTACTAGCTATTTAATTGCTTCCAAAACATTGATAGAAGAAGCTTAATAAATGATTCTTTCAAACATGCATCTACAGGCGAGGGGTATTCTTCTTCAAATTGCTCTTTTGTATAATTTTCTTTCTTAAATCCATTCCGAATAAATGGCTGACATTTTCGTTCAAACCATTTAGGAATGCTAACCACAACTACTCTCAATGTATCACTGTCAAATGGCACGCGAAATCATTTCTAACTGACTCGTTGTACAACTTCCGCTAAATAAAGTTGATTTAAATACAAAAAACCTACATCAATTATTCCCATCTTCTTCTCTTAAGATTAATTTTAATTGTTTCAGTATATTTTCCATCAGGGATTTAAAAGAGAATGAACTATAAACGAATTTAATATCTTACCACTAGGTACAATGTACAAAAATCACTAATTTTATAAATAGATTATTTATGCTATAAGTACAATTGAATTGATAAACTCCATTCAGTGGCTACGTTAAATTATTTGTGCTTGAGTGGGTTTCGATGGCAGCTCGCAAGATTTGTTTAAAATAAGTGTTGAAGTATTAGAAAGTTATGGAGTTTACGATTGTCTGGAGAAGATTCATGAGCATCATGGTGAGGTATCAGTAGAATTTGACGTTTATGCTGATAGAAACATTATGGAATCGTTGAAATACAAACCTCCGGGGATTTTTTCAATTTAATATGAAAATCATTTAACTCTATCAATTTTGAGTAACCTTGAGGTAGTGCCAAGTCATGAGCATCATATACTCTATTTACACCAAAAAGGTTATTTGAGTGTAATTTAATTTAAAGGTATTTGGTATTTACCCTTATATGTAATGAATTTGTTAAAAAATATAATAACAATTTAGTTGATGCAATTGTTGAATTCCTATCAAGTCCACGGCAATCAAAAAGACACCATGTCTTTTAAAATATGTTTGATTGCATGAAAGATGAATATCATAAATACACCTATAAGAATGCAGATTAAAACAAGTATAATGATTGCTGTTCTGAATATGATTCTTTAAGTCGGATAAATTAGGTCGTTTTATAATTCAACCGCAACTATTGTCTAAAGTTTATTAGAATAAATTTAATATATATTTAAGGGTATTTGTATATCTTTTACGTCAGTAATTTAATTGGCTATAATTAATTTTATGATGGGGATACACTTTGTTTTAGTATAGTTTATTGCACATTTTTCTACAAATAAACTATACAAAAAAATATACCAAGTAACGGTTATCATTAATATGAAAAAGTTACATTTTTTAAGTCTTCAATAACGAAAACATTTGAAGATGAAAACAACTGCCTAGAAAATTAAATCAAATTAATTGAACATCCAATTAGTATAATTGTGACATTATGCTTATTTTATTTCAATATTAAGTGCCAGCATCTGCTTGCATAAATTTTATTTTTGTTAAAATAACTAATAAATTAACTCAAGACAACATATATTCCATAATAGGGGACTTCGGAAAATTAAACTTCTTGATAGCTTTAAATTTCATTCCTAACATAAGATGAAATTGTCGTTTCTTTTCAGCATAATAAAAAATAGAGTCAATTGTCAATATAATCTCGCCATATTTTTGAGCTCCCTTCGTATGCCCATATTTATGTTGCAAATGACATAACAAAATTTCTGAATAAGTTTCTTTGGCTTTATTTACAATTTTAAGGCCTTCTTCTGTCATTTTTGAGCAGGTACCAGAACAAAATATGATTCCTTTTAAGAGACAATATTCTTCATGTGATAAATTTAATTTAGATATGGGTTGAACAGACTTTACAAAAACATCTATTTCGATATTAGTTGGAGATTCATGAACTTTAATTGGAGTCATGCCATCAGGATAAACAACACATTGCTCATGTGCTAGATAGGCATAAAAGGCATTCATGGCAATAATAGTAGGTGTTGCAACGTGTTTTACTAGACTTATTTGATCCTCAATTTTTAATTCATTCCAAAAACTCAATGTTTTGCCGTGATCTATTATTAAAATTAGATCGTGAATCATCCAATTCTTGTGCTTTGGTTTAACACAGTCTTTATTCCGCAAGGCATTATCTTCATCTTTTAGGATGTTAAGTTTATGTGGCGCCAACATCGGCATTGGCCAATCAGTAGCCTTAACGTATAAATTAGTTCTTCCTAATTCTGACTGTTTCAGGAATATAGAATAAATATCTGAATGATAAAACTCATCTCCCTGAAAATGGCTTTCTCTTATTTGTTTATATCTAAATTCAAGATACAACAAGTCAGAAATTGTTGTTTCCATTTGACTTTTCTTTCCAATTAACATATGAGGTAATATTCTAGCATTGCATGGATGATATTCTATTAGTTGCGAATTTATTTCTGATTCGATTTGCCTTTTACGAATACTTTTAATATTATTTTTTAATTCCTGCGATATATTCTCTGGAAGTTGAATAGCTATAATTTAATCAATTAATATTCCTTCTCTTAATTACTTACATTCAGGATTCATATGCATTTTTATGCATTTACCAAATCTGCAAGCTTTACATTTGCTAATATCACAATTGTTATCGAATTTACATTTGTACTTTTTGGCAGAAATAATACTTCTTCGAAAAAAAGTCTTGCTAAAAAGAATTTATAATTAATAATTGAATGCAATTAATGTTTCTAACCATCCATTACACGAAGGTATATCGTAATGTATACAACTTGTCGGTCCATTGCAAACATCACAATATTTGGGTGGATCATTAGAATGATTTAATTTTGATGTGCTTTGAACTTCCATTTTAAAATTATCTTTGTGTAGAATAATTCTAATTAAGTTAATTTTGCAAGTCACTAAAAGTTAATTCAGTAGATTAGATTGTAACAATTTTAGAATATAGTTTGATTTATTTGTTCTAGTAAATTGAGTTTATATAAACATGGATACACGGAACTGATCTTTGATTACAAGATTTTATGCACTTATTTTGATTACAGGAAATAAAGTCTATGAAAAAGGATCTTAAATGTAAATTCATGACGATATGCTGATAGATAAACTATAAAAATTATTTCTAAATAAAAAAGTGCGCATGCAAGCTTTAATGGAATGTATATGAGTGTAAAACCTCAATGAATCACCAAAATAATATTTAAAAAGAATTAAATTTTGTTAGTTTTCTGTGTTACACAAAATGAGTAGGACTGTTAAATGTTCCTCTATAATTACACCTGTGTACATTTGGGGAAATAGTTAATAATGAAGGGAGCAGATTAATTTGTATTTACATTGGACATGTATCGAAATATTGATAATAAAGGGATGCTCAATTTGGAGTTTGAGGTTTGTGCTGAGTACAATATGTTAATTTAGTAGTAAACAATTGCTGATTCTATTATTGTTAGCTAATAAAAATCAATGCATTTTGTGTGGGTATTATAAATAGTATAAACAGTGTTTTGTAATTTGAGTTCAATCGAAAGAAGATGAAAAATTGCCATGCTAAGAATGAGTTCGGTAAACTCAATTTGAGTTGAATAATTAGAATTCATCATAACCTTTACTTATTCAACAAACAAAGTTTAAGCAAAAGGAAGTAACTGCACGTTGTTAATAAATGTAAGTACTCTTCGTTTTATTTGTAGTTATTGTGGAGGTGTACAATGATTTTATCAAACTGTGTTTTGTGTACTTTAGAGATTCAACAAAAAGTTCGTTTCTTTTATATTTTATTTTAACATTTTACGATCATTGGAAGTTAGTTTTTCGAGTGATCATAGATAGTCTATGCGTTTAATTAGATCAAAAGTAAATGTGTCAAGAAGTTTATTACATACATGTTGATATTTGAATAAACAATTTTCACAGCATATTAAATTAATTCTTCATATGAATTATCAATACAAATGTGAATAGGTACTTCAATTTCTATATCTTTTTATTGTGCTGATCACAAAGTTTAAAACACAAATTTTACTATCGCTTAGCAAATATCTATGCTTTTGCATAAAGTAAAGATAATAAGTTTTTAATCGTGCTCAAGCAATTTCTATTTTCAAATGCACTAAAGGGCGAAATATTAAGATATATAAGTTCCTAATAACTGACAAAGCTCCAAGAACTCTCAAAATATCTTCAAACAATCATTCTAAATATTTGAACAACGACGAAACTTCCATCTATATGAGCAACCGATATCATCATCGGCGGATACAATAAAAATTTAATCTTAACATGGTACTTTGAATGACTTTAAAAATGTTAAACTTCAAATTTTCAAAGCTTGATTTAATGAATTTTGAAGAGGAAGTGCTTTAAGAAATATTATATGTATTGATAAACAACTACTTGTTATGATCAAAACATAAACAGTGAGCAGAATATTAGGTATCTTGCTAATGGGTCTTTCCTTTTATAAAAATCCAGTAAATTTAAAATAATACTATAACATTTGATACTAGTCCAATAGAAGCCAACATCACTAAGATCAGTTTATAAATATTTTCATCAAACCTAATTTTAAAGAGATGAAACTCATCTTTATTTTACCATAAGAAGTCAATAATAACAAATTCGTTTTATCCAAATTAGATGAATGAATTCTTTTATATCAATTAATATTACATATTGCTGCTCGTAAATAAAATGTTTATAAGATTGTACTATTGAGGAGCTTACTCGAACTAAAATTCATTTCCAAAACATTTATTGCTAATTCACAATTAAGAAAATTTTATTATGAGTAATAACTTAAGCAAAAATATCACCTTGATACCAATATAATTTACTAGTAGAATCATTAAAACCTTTTTCAACATCCACAATTCGTTCTTCAAAATGCCCAGGATCTGAACTTCTGATAAGTTTCATAAGCATAACTTTGTTTTTACCAAGATAAACTCCTTTCAGTTTAGTTTCACTTGCATTTTCAGTAACACCAATTATTTGATTTACTTGCAAAACAGTATCTAAGTCTTTGTAATTTTCTTTTGGAATTTCAACTGCTGACCAATCTAACTCAGGCTTTTCTAATTGACATGCAGTTATTATTCTGTTAACATTGCATCTAAAAAAGCCTATTAGCTATTAGTTATTTAATTGCTTACAAAACATCGGTAGAAGAAGCTGTACTTAAGTAATTCCTTATTTTGTTAAATCTAGAAAATTCACTGTCATCACAATATCTAAACTCCCCAAAAGTATTTCCACCTGGCCCTTTTTCTGCTACCAAAAGAAGCCCATATGTACATTTAGAGATGCTTTGACACTAAAGATTAAAAAATAAATGCAATGATTATTATCTGTTACCTTGCATAAAGCGTAGTAAGAACCACTGTTTGTGCAATCAGATACTTTTTCAATAATATTAAGACCGTTCAATTTTTGTAGAGCATTGTCAATTTGCATATCAAATGCAGCTTGATTAGGATAATTGGTCAAAATCTTGGTTTTATCATTTGATACACGGTTAAGAAGATCGTTTAAGAAAATGTAATCTGTTTTGGGTTCATGTGGCTGGGCAACGCCATCTTTGACTTCAGATTCATAGAAAAATCGCAGAGCATACCAAGCCCACTGCAAAAATTATAAACTAATTAAACCACTCCACTTACACTAGTCTGAACAAAACAAAATTCCTCCCCTCCAATAGTTTTCCCATAAAATCGTTTATCTTCACCGGCTATTCCAAATGAAGATATGTATTGGGTAATAGCTCTTGCAAATTTATCATGGGACATCTCGAATGTCAAAAAATATTTAATGAAATATATGGAAGTAGTATGTTGGTATGATATATTTCTGAGATAAAATTAATGTTAGGTGATAGAAAATAGGAAATAGTTATATTCAACTGTGTGCAAAGTCTAAAATAACCTCTTGTTTTTATCCTTTATAATCTCTTTTTCATGCCTTTTATCAAAAATATCTATTAAAAAAGATGCAATAGTGTTTATTGCCTGATAAGTCTAATTTTTGTATAAAAGATCATACGCAATTATTCATATGAAATAAAGGTCTGCTTGTATTTCTTGTTTAATAGCAAGTCATTGCATAAATTTGATTTTAAATCTCGTGACTTGTAATCAATTTATTTGTTGATTATCTAAAACAGCTGACAAACCACATATATTTGATTGAAATAATCATTTATAGAATTGCTGATGAACATTATTAAGCAATTGTAGCGTCTCTCTCCGAGAGATACGGGATAGTTGCTTAATAAAACAACTTAATTAAGAAGAATTTTATATTAAACATGAGATAATTACAATTTAAACACTAATGATTAGGTAATATTGATACTTAGCATTGGATCACTAAAAAGATCATTATTTGAAGACTGAAGAGTTTAAACTTAGGTCAGAAATTAGCAACTGGCCTAATAAATTCAAAGTTAGACTTTTAGTTTAATAGTTCGAGTAAATTTGTTTTTAAGGATAACTTTCGGAAAGTTTATTTAAAAATGCAAATAATGTTGTAAACTAAGAATTATTTTTAATTACCAATTGTAAAAAACCTTCTTAATAAGTTGGTTTATTTTATTAATTGTAAAAGACCTTATTGTTGTCTGAATCATTTTATTTTGTCTTGTAAACAACCAACCTTGATTTTTATAATATGTTGAAAACTATTGGAAATAAATTTAAAAACAATTTAACCAAATTGTATAAATTCATTTTTTCCCCTTTTGAATAACTGGTTCAAAAGAAAGTCCACCTTGTTTGCCAAATTGGATAAATGTGTTCTTTCTTTTTTGCACGAAACTCCACTTCTTCAAATGAATCGAATTTGGTGAAAATCCTCCTCGTTCTTTAATTGATGAACCTCTGACAGGTAAATCCTCAAAAACTGATTGTTGTTCAAACGCATTATCATTTAGCAAAATAATTTCGATCTCAATCTCCGCAGCCAAATATGCCAAAATCAGGAGAGCAACTATAATAGTCGCCGTCTTATTTTCAATCACCATGCAAATAAGTAGATTTCAAGAGCAAGCTCAGAAGAATAACATACCTTCCATATAAATCCTAGTCTTATTTATAGCCATCAAATCCTCTAATTATTTATTTGTTTGTAACCAACATCCACCCTCTCAATTATACATCACCTTAAAATGTAACGGATATTAAAGTTAGTTTTACATTAGCCGAATTAACTGGATGACAGTATTTAGATTTAGCTACTAAGCCGATTTTTAGAGTACTTCTTGTGTTGAAAGAGGCAAATCTTGACTTTTTATGAATATATTTTTCAATAGAAGTAAAATAGTTATAAAAAACTTTATTAAAAATCATATCATAAAAAAGGTAAATTATGTTTGTCTTGTATGTCTTAAAGGTTACTATTGACAATGGAATATCTTCCCCCAACCAAAAACAACAAAACAATCAACGAAGCAATGGTAGTTGCGGTAAATGAGACTGTTAACAAAATCAAACTATTTTTCCAGTTGGTGTTTCCTTCATTTGCTAGTTGTATTACAGCTAAAACAAGGGCAATTATGTTGAGGAGAAAAAGAATCCAGTAGTAGAAGTGATTGACGTAAACGATGTTAAAGAAGTTTCCAGAGATAGCACGAAGGGACCAACCAAGCAAAAATCCAGCTGTTAAAATGAAGAGAATGGCAGTTTTGGGATGGTAGGCGATTTTTTCAGCATTTGAAACATAAACGAAGATAATCACACAAGCAGCAATCTAAAACCATTGTTATCGTTTTTCGCATTAATTTACTTACCAATGAAACAGTCTTAATTACCCACAATGGCACAGTTGCCAAGACGGAATTTCCTGAAGTCGTAGTTCTAGTAGTAGTAACTTGAATAGCCATATTTTCTATTAAAATATCTAAAACAAAAAGTAACTTTTAAAGACGTAAAACACGCAACGATATTGATATAAATAACCATTTTTGTGTGGGTGTAAAATGTTATAAACAAAATCAATTGTTTAGTTCAAAAGTATAGATGGCAGCTAGGCAGCTGTTTCAAATCAGTATTATGATGAGTCAGTTGTATTAATGGATTGTATGAGGCATACATATCTTTAAACACAAATGTTGTTATACCTAATTAAAAATGTAAAGAAAAATAAAGATCTTTGGTTGCTAAATATGGAGTTGTCAAGCAATATTTATAGCAATACTAGTTGAAATATGCGACACGAATTAGACATCGTCGTCCTTTGTTTACCACAAGAGTATACATTATTTTTACACTTTAAAATTGGTATGTCACACGGGTAAATTCATTTTATCAATGAAAATAAATGTTAAAAGAATATAGATAGCACCATCGCCTACTTTTCATATTATTAATAATGCTTCAGCCTATGTTTTTCACCAAAAATAAGTACTAGTAAATGCCTTAATACTTGTTTTCGTGCTCTTTTAACTTGCTAATAAATATAAATAAAAACGTCCTTTAATAAACTTTATTTCATCTAATTAAAAACGATATCTCTGTAAACATCATATGTTTAAGCATTAGTTTTTGGAAGAACATCAGGCTTTTTGTTTGTAGGTTGTTGGACTCTGAATGATGCCATGTCAACCTATAAGTAACAATAATAACAATAAAATATTAATGCACTTACGTCTTTGTCATAAAAAGACCATTTGTTAAAATTAAGATATTCAATACATTTATAATCCTTGAAATCTTGTTGGTGTCCTTTGCCGATTGCCTTGAATTTGTTAGCATGCTCGATCCCAGTAGTAGTTGCTGGAGCGGCACTGAATTTAGTTGTGCCTGTTGAAGCAGCTCTGACTCCAAAATTAATAGATGGCAAAATGGTAGATTTAAGAGACAACATCCTAGAAAAGAATCAACTTAATTTTGTATAAATATAAATTAAAATTAAATCATATTTCCGAATAAACGCTTCTCCAATCTTCAACCAGCATCATTCGTGTCAAAATAATATTTTCAAATTGAATTCAAAATAAAGCATTAGCTGCTAATCAAAAATAATACATCCAAAAAATAATCTCCCAGGGAATAAGATAAAGTCTATTAAATTTATGTATAACCAAACAATTTTAAAAAGACATAAATGAAGAAAGAACTTGCCCACCATAATTGTTCAAAGTGCGTCATTGGACTTAGCTTAAATATGCTATTGGGACAAACTCATACACTTGTTCACACATTACAAAATAGAATTTCACAGCCCTACGCACGTACCTTCAAATTTACAATCATATTTCAGCCTGCTATCGTATTTTGACCTTTTAAAATATAAATATATCTGTTTCCTAACAAAAGGCAATTTCTTTTGTTTTTAAGTAAAGCCATGCACGTGATATAGTTCTAGTACCTAAAAGTCTTCCTTTTTGCATAGCCTGTAAATTGAGTAAATGAATTGTGATTGTTTGTTCTTTCCTCTCTTTTTCAGCTTATTATCGCTAATAAATATTTTTGATGTACATATTTACAGTCCAACTGATGACAAAGCAAGGCCCCCCACTAAAACAAAAATCCAAACCCTTTACAGATAATTCATTTCAAGAATCAACTATTTCCCCCTTACTCCACACCATTAATTAAGTTTTATCTTATCAAACAAACAAAAGCCATCCAACACTTAATTAATTACTACATTTTTGTTTAAGAGACCCCATGTCATGCTACTTTTACTATTATACCCCTTTGTATAAAAACTACATAAATGATACTCAATAAGTATCTTGTATTTTTATTATCATCTCCATTACCACATACACACACTCTACGCACTTCATCAAATTTCTCTAATGGGGCTATGATAGGTGCAAGATGCACAAAAAATCATCTCATTATAATTAATATATTTGATTGTTACGAACATAACATTGTTCGAAAAGTCACAGATAACGCTATTCTTTCTTTTTATGGCCAAATTAATATTATGTAATCTTGTTAAAATGTATACTTATATGATATCACAACACAGATAGTGGAGTGATAAAATGATTTATATTTAATAATCTAATTTTCACCCTTTAACTTGCTTAAAATTCATTGCTCACTCACAATCTTATTTGCCTTTCATCATATTTTTTGTTCTAACAAATAAATATCATATTTTTTATGAGGCATTAATATATTTTTGTGTAGACAGACTTTTGATGTAAGCCGACAAAAAATATTTACATTATATTAGATAAAAAGAGAACTCATTATTTTGGTTCTGAATTTAAATTGCGTTTTTTATAACAAAGGGCAGAGTAGACAGTCTGAAAATAATATAAGTTTAGCACCTGCTATAAACAGAATATGTCACATCTTCTTCTATTTTCGGTTCAGTTCCTTTTTGATTTTTTTGATTTGCACTTTTAGACACATTTTTTTGGTAACAGCCATTCCTTTAATGAATGTAGTTTTTTCATTATTTCCCTCACAAACATGCATACTTTAATTAATATTCCTAATAATTTATTTCCCTACAACTTAATTTTATTTGTAGAACTTTTGATATAAAACTAATTTGTTTCCTTAATGCTATTAACTTACCACATAAATCTCCTGCAAAGTACATACCCCTAGAAAAAATGTTCTGATAATTCTTAATAATCAAAAAAGCAAATTAACATTAGATGCGATTTAACTAAAGAACCTATATAATATCATTTTATATAACTCTGCCCTCTACCCCATACTACCTCCTTCTTTCATTGTTTAAAGCTTTAGGAAAACAAGAACAAAAAATTGTTCTGCTTATAACGCACTTACATCGATAAAATGTTGCTACTTTAATTGATGGCAATGTACACAATCTTTTTTTGCTAATCCACTCTCCATCAATTATAACCACCAAAAAATGTGTTAACATCTTCAATATACATCATGACTACTCATCGGTATATTTCTAGCTTCTACTCATGATCAAAAACATAAAAATTGCCTGATCTTATCTTTACCATTTCCACAACTCTTTACACTTCTGTTTGACAAGCATTTTGCCAAACTACTACATCATCTAAATACTCAACATCATCACATGTCCCTGACAATTTTAAAAATGATCTGTCAAGTTAGAATAAAGTTTATTTAAGTATCAAAAAGAGTCTGTAGCACCTACTTTTTTTATTTGTATTTTTGTCGACATTGTATAAACTATCTCACGCCAAAACATCCATTTACTTGTTGTTTTGACATGATATCTTGTAAGTGCTACATAATATTATCTATGTCCCAATCACTACAAAATAAAAAAGGTATTCAGATAGATTAAACGATACTCTATATTTTTATACATAGCGCCAAATGTTCTGACAATTAAAAGCTGCCTTTCACTTTTGTTTTTACTTGACGCCATATAAATTAGAGAGATGGGATTAGATGACCCACATCATATCTCACTATCTCACTTGCTAACCACGTTTTCCCAAAACGATAAGGAGGATTTAAACGATATGCTTTGCTGTTTCAGGGTGGGATCATCTAAGATGGCTTTCGATTCAAAAGCTGCTGACTCCAGTTCCAGCACAGATATTGCTATTGAAAAGATGGAGATGCTTGAGCAGCAGATGGCTAAAAATAGAGTTTACAAGTGTGTGATTTCTGGAGGGCCGTCTGGTGGGAAGAGTACGTCTATGGTAAGTTTAACTTTTATTTTTGTTAATTTCATTTTTTTAGGAGAGAATCGAATCATTTTTTCAATCAATCGGTTGGGCTGTTTTGAAAGTAAGATACTACTCAAATTCATAAATACGCAATAAGTTCAAAAATGTTATTATTAGGAGCACGCACAAATTTAGAAAGCAATCCAATTAGACGATTGACACAATCTTTCAAGTTTAGCGACTTTACTCTCCTTCATATACATTATTTCGTTTATGGACTAGACGAAACTACGTTGGCTAATGACTTGGGCATCTTACAAATAACGGAGTACTCTATTCCTAGAGCTCCATTCATATGCAATTCGTCAAGATAAACGGCGACAACTTTTTCGCCCTTAGCCAAATAGCTTTACATTTTACTTCTTTGGTATCTAAGGTAATTCGTGCTTGGTAATTTACTTCTGTTATGTACCGGTGACTGCTTACTCTATCTTGCATATCCATATCAGAACGAATACCGGTATGCAAAATATGACTCAGGAAGACTTCGCATGGAAGGCCTTATAATTAACATCTCCCCTAATATCCAAAAGAACACATGTAGAGTGATCACCTTCTTTACTGAATAAGGAGTCGTAGCAACTTTTAACTTCTACATTAAATTTTCCCATAACTCCTCAATTTCGAAAGTAAGATTCTTTTTGTAAATGTTTCCACTTAACTTTTTCAACTTATAAACTAACATGATCACTATGTTTTCATAATCTAGTGTTGTTGCGTAGGTGGCAAACGGTCCGATAGTTTCTAAACCCGCAAATAAAAGTAACGGCAACACTGCGATTTTATGGTTTAATTTAGATCTACTGAACAGTTGTTTCACAATCGCATGATTATAGTAATACAATCGTTGACATCATCTTTGGGTAATTCAGCACTCTGAGCTACGAAAGAAAGAACTCGGTATCTTCCTAGCTTATTTTCATCCTCTTCGACTAGTGGTTTAGCACTGACCTCTTTGATCAACATAAATGATCCATACAAATAAATCAATTTTGTGTCGACATCAAATTTAAGTTTTTTATCCTGAGTATACTTCAAAATGAGGCCCATATCACGGCGAGTACAATCTCCCATATATTTTTGAATATCTTACTGCCGACTCTATCCCTTCTAAAATATGACATGGTGTTCTTTTCTTCACCCAACACTGATTCACACTAATCATATGCAAGTGGTCCAAGCTTTGTAATAGAATTTAAAAAATAGCCATGACATTGATTTGAAAACATTTTTTCTTTAGTTACCCTACAAGAATCCGAAAATTCATGGTACTCCTATAGTGTATTGTTGTACTTTTGTAAGGTTCTCTCTTGCTTCACCAGTTGGCAGTTGATTAGTGTTTGTTATCGTAACACAATTGATTCACCTAAAATATTTGAATATTGTTGAAGTTATTTGGTTGTAGACAACCTTCAATTTATTGATGATTGCTTAAGAGTTCTTTTCGCTGCCCTGGCGTTTTGTTCAGTTTGGTAATCTTTTTAGGTGCTTGGTGTGATTCTTTTCTATTTTTTGTTTCATTAGTGGCTAGTTTTACCTGATTTCTATTTAATAAGTGGATGGTGGAACGAATAGCTGGCGTGAGCACAAAGTAAGATTGGTTTGTAATGGCTAGTTCCCCTATTTATAGACGAGGGTGTTGACACAGTATCATAATTAATGTAATGCCATACTTTATGACGAAACAATTAAAAAAAAATCAAATTATGATTTAATTAAACTTATACAAAAATATACATAAAATTTGGCTTTCAACACTAACACAAATTATTGGTAGGTCCCAGAAGCTGCCACTACTCTAATGAAGGGAGGCATCAAATTCGGCTCTTTAACTGAAGAAGAACAACTAATTTTCCAGGAAGAACTAATGAGAACGATGATGTGTCTCGAAAACACTTACTTTAGACTTGCTGATTCCTTCGTCGAAAGAAGTAATGTGTTGGTAATTTGCGATCGCGGTGCTATGGACCCATCCGCTTACATGGATAAAGATGGCTGGGAGGAACTTTGTAAAAGACTCGGTCTGGATACATTCCACCTCCGCGAAACCAGATACAATCAAGTTGTCCATATGGTTACAGCTGCAGATGGAGCCGAGAAGTTTTACACTGTCATGAATAACAATGCCCGTTCCGAGGGAATTGCTGAAGCTCTAGCTCAAGAAAAACTGACCAGAAAAGCTTGGGTTGGTCATCCGTACCTTGATATTATTGACAACTTCGAATGCAAAACATTTGAAGACAAAGTCCTGAAAGTAATACAAGTTATTTGCGATCGAGTTGGAGTTAAATATGGTGATCGTTTGGCCAAAAATACTCAGTACGTTTTTATTATTAATCTCCTTCTCCTCAACTTGATCATTTAGAAAAAGAAAATGGCTTGTGGATGAAATTGATGAAAGCCAATTTACTCAATATTTGTCATTCGATGTTTGTCATGATTACTTGGTAACACACAATCCTGGACTCGATGTTGAGGTTAGACTTCGGAAAAGAGGGGTCGGAAACAAGGCCACTTATACTTTAACAAAGTGCGAAATCATCCACGGTGAGAAAATCGAAACCAAGTGGAAATTGAACCTTCGAGACTACGAATCAATGCTCCAATTGAAGGACAAAGCACGCTGTACGTTGTTCAAGACAAGACGTTGCTTCAACTACGGCAACAACTACTTCCACATTGACAAATACGTCGATCCACTTCCCGTTGCCTGTTGTGGAGGAGCTCTAATGATCTTAGAAACATACACTACCATTCCTGCCTTGAACCCTCTTCCGAGCCTTCCTTCTTTCATGAAAATCCGAAAAGAAATAACCGGAGACAAGATTTATTCGATGTTTAGATTTTCACGTCTTGATGCTGTCAAGTTGCCACCAGCATAATTCTGTCCAACCTACATACACATATATCGAAGCCTTTGTGATTTCCTAACCTTATTGATGAGCTACTATCTTTGTATCACTTATCAGTTATTTTAAAAGAAGCCTTATTAGTTTTTGTTTTAAAAGTTGATGTTTTGTTTTAATCATAATATTTAAATAAAAATGTTTTTTTAAATCAAGATAATATTGTTTTAATCAAATAAAATTTATGGTTTTTAACAAATTTAAATTAATATACATCCTTGTTTTTTACAAATTTTATTCGAACCCAAAAAGAAATAAATTAAAAGGTAAATTCTTCACTTGAGTCGACCTTTCTTTTTTCTTTCATGACAGCTTTTTCTTCTGCTGAATCCAAAACTTCAACATCTCTTTCCCTTCGTGATTGGTATCTTCTGTCTCTTGATTGGTAACCTTCGGCTGAATCTGATTCCCGGTCGACACTTCTTTTGGAGACGATCAACTCGCGCTCTTCGGTATGGAACTTCGTCTCCATGTTAAGGGTTCCCAAGTCGTAAGTTTTCTTTGGAATTTTTCCGGCAGTTACATAAGAGTAAGGAAGTTCGAATTTGACTTTACGGGCTCCCATCTGTAAAAGTTAGTTGGGATTAATTTAGTTATTAACTTACTTTGAATGAATCATCACAAGTATGATAAATTTTCAACCAGAAATCGCAATTAGTTAGTTCTCTTTCATCTCCGGAAAGGAACATTTCTCCATTGGCATCAGTATAGCCGGCTTGTACCAAATCGTCTACAATCGTAATATATAATTATTGTTACGAAAAATTGTTATGCTAGCCCAAACTACAGACTAACAAAAAAGCAATTTTACCTGGATCTGGGCCACTATCCTCCTCCCAAAGCTTGACTCTTGCATTA
The DNA here is from genome assembly GCA_963281155.1 of Rhabditophanes sp. KR3021. Lineage (NCBI taxonomy): Eukaryota > Metazoa > Nematoda > Chromadorea > Rhabditida > Alloionematidae > Rhabditophanes > Rhabditophanes sp. KR3021. Next base: position 1,970,118 of record CAUJLY010000001.1, read on the forward strand.
GCCAATGGTTTGTCTCCACACATAAACTTGGCCTTGACAGCAATAGACTGTTGTCTCATAGCCTCTGTCCCAACAATCAAACCAACCAAAACCAAACAAATAGCAGTCTTCATTTGTCTTAATAAAAGTGAACTTTCTCCTTTCTAGCGCTTCCTTAAATATTCCAAAAACAATCACCTACCAAACCCTTATCATCTCCCCTTTTGACAAAATTTTAATAACACATCCTAATTTTGATAAGATGCGTTTGGTCTAACGTTAATAACAAATATTTTTGTTGATATACTTAAATTTATATTTTTAGTGTCCGTGATAAGGACACTCATTTTATTATCTTTTCAATAATAAAACAGGCCTTTATAAATATTGAGCTTTCCTTGATTAGACGCGAAGTTATGAGCTTGCTTTATTTTGTTGGATTTTATATTTTGATTTTGTCAGTTGAAGGAATAGCGGAGCAGCAGAGTTATGCCGTGAAGGGGAAGTTATTGTGTGGAGTTGATCCGGCTTTTAACGTGAGAGTTAAGTTGTGGGATAAGGATTTTGGTGAGTTTTTGAGTGCATGTCTGGTTTAATTTATTGCATATTTAATTTGCAGGATTTAATTTAAATGATTTGTTGGCTCAGGCTTATACGGATAATGAGGGGAACTTTCATTTGACTGGAGATTCTTTCCAATTGACGACGATGAAAGCTCGTCTTTCAATAATTCACGATTGCAATGACGCGTTGAAGCCGGGTTCACGCCGACTTATATTCGATTTACCAGATTCTTACATTACACCGGGAAACAAAGCAAGAAAGACATTTGATTTAGGGCGAATTAATTTAGAGACAAAGTTTCACAATGAAGAACGAGAAATGGTTGTCAGCAAAAAAAGAAAAAGAGACGTGGAATGGTTAATTTGATTTTCAAAAGTTTGTTAGAATTATGTGCATCTAAATATACTTTAAAAATCATTTTGTCTTTTAGATTATCACATTCGTTAACATTCACTTTGTCTTTGATGATTTTAAAAGTCAGTGACGGAATGATGCAATAAACCATCTACACATCAAGACTAAATATGTAGTTATTTAAAAAATGACTAATTAGTCAGGTAATAATTCACCCAAACAAACGAAACACTACCATAAAATAGTTTCAATGGTGTGACAAAAATTATTATTAATAATGCACATAAGATAAATTGTTGCGCAAACCAATTCAACACCACCCTTATTATTTACATTAAATGTGAACTAAGTTAGGAAACTATTTGCTTTACCGACATGATAAAAGACAAGTCATGATGTTTTTTAAAATCACCATGACATCACATCGTCTCTTTTTTTGCAGCATTCAAACTTTGCCATACCAGCGATTAATTAAAAATACATAATGATAAATGACTTTTCAAAAGCGCCTTGATCGTTTTCTGGTCTCTTCCATCTTATCTAGACTAACAAAAGAAGATTCTTGTTATTGCCCACCTTCTTAATCAAATTAATACAAATAAAAAAATCCACTAATTTATTATACATCTTAAAGAGATCAAAAATATTATACTACAATTTTTAATATAAAAATCTGAATAACAATCAACAAAACGGCAAAAAAAGTAAACAATCACAAAGAATGAGTGGACCTTTATTTAGTGGGGACTTATAGAGATATATTAAACAGTGATTATGGATGCCTAGCGAGTCAAAGAGACAAGCTGCTTACTGACTAAATTTAGATAAATGATATCATATACAATGGGTAACAATCAAAAATAGTTGTTATAAAGGGGTCAATTAGGTGTTTTTGGATGGTTCAGGTTGTTTTACCGGGGTCCGAATGTTTTGTGGTAAGTTGATAGTTTATTTGGAAAAGAGTAATCTGGAGCAAATAAGTTGGTAGTAGAAGTTTTCTTAAGATAAGATATCAAAAGTATAAATAAAAGTAGGCAGCAGCACTAGGTTGTTATGAGGAGGCATCGGGCGTTGAAGTAAGGGGTCTGTAAAATAGATGGCTTTTGTTTAGTATTCCAATGGATGGTAGGCTGGACACTTCTTGTACCAGTTGACACAAATGTCGGCTAGTTCGGAAGTTGCTGGTGGGTTACATCTCTGGAAGACGACTTCGTGAGTCTTAGCGCACTTGCATTCGATTGTACAATGGGGCAAGGTACAACCAGCAGTGCAAGTGGCCACAACTTCGGGGGCGATCTGATCAGCTGGGACATTATTAGCAGCAGATGATTGGGCCAATGGAAGAAGGGATCTGAGTTCGTCTTTGTCAGATTCGCTCAAAGGAACATCCTTCATAACACGATGCATCAACTTGTGGAGTCTATTATTTGGGATGCCTGGTGGAAGGACAACGGGCACGAGGGGAGTCTTGTTAGGCTTAACTCTTCCGTCATCGGCGAATTTCACTCTTGGGAATTTTCCATCGAATCTTTCTTCTGAACTTGCTACAGCATCCCCTGGAACAAAAAGATTATATACAAATAAATACATTTCAATTTTTTATGCTTTTAACACTTCAAATGAGAAATCAATCAAAGCTATTAATATCAAGACGCAGTTGGAGAATCTCAAAGGTGGCAAATGACGTTAAATGTATTTGTATGAGGCTATTCAATACATTCTAAAGTATTATTATGACTTTTTGTACTTTTGATTAATAAAAGGTCTGCAAAAACGATTATTTATAGAGTCTCCCTCGAAAACGTATTCCTATTTAAGTATATAAAAGTCTATCTTTATCTGTTTTGATTGTAAAATATCTAACAGTATCCTTAGATCATTGGTGGAGTTTCTCACATGTGTAAACTAATATATTAATCACTCGCGTAATTTGTTCGTCCAAAGTATGAATATTAGCTGCAAGCTATTTTACGTGTCATGGTTTTTAAAATCAAACTTTGATTAATTATTTATTTTAGTCGCTATCATCACATTCTTATTTGGTGTTTTACTTAAGCTAGCATGGATAACGAGCCCAGGTAAGAAAAGACGACAATCCACTTGTCAGATCATTAAGTGATACGTTGAGCCAAGCAAGAATAGTCACTCGAATGTTTCCAGAAAGGAAGGATGAATTGGGTCAAGTGATCTTCTAAGACATCCTAATGCTAATGAACGTGTGTTCAATAAGACCATCCGATGTATCTGATTTCACCATCTAATTTAATATATCTGAACCCCATTTTTGTTTGATATATTTGTATGTGATTGTTAAATACCTGTGTCCCTTGCACGGAAATTGAATTGACGTTGACACATTTCAAGCCCTGGATTACGGCTACAAGCAATTTCAATGAGTCTAGAACTTGGACTGGCTAAAATAAATATTAATTAAAAAGCCCAAATATTTAAAAACTAACCATTGGCAATTGAAACTAGAGTTGCGCTTACGAACGCGGCGTATAAGTGAAAGAGGATCATGATCAACAAGATATAATTGTGCAGCTTTTGAGGAGCTGTAGAGCATAAATTCTCTTAGAGAGATACAGGCCTATTTATGATTGTTCTTATTAGGTTGGGGCTCCTGCTTATATACATTTTCAAAAATTCAGATATTGGTACTAAAGACGTATATCAAACCAACGAACCGTACCGCCTTAATTTGCATCTTCATAAAACATGACGACGATTGACGTCGTGGTGTGTATATGTATGTGGATAGGGGTTGTCAACACAGCCCACTTATGATGCCCCTTTTTGTGAGAAAAAAGAGAGTAATGGTACCTCTTCTGAAAGATACAAAAAAAGTAGAAGTAGTTGTAGATCATGCTATCAGGCGGCCTCTTCTTTTGCATGTGATGAGCAGTTGGTTAGGTTAAGCTATTTTTGATTCCATTATTTTGATCAACCAAATTCCTCTTATTCGAACAACATAAGATTAACACAAAAAGAGCAGTCTAAAATTATGCATTCATATCTTCAAAGATACAACATCTTAAAAATAGAGACATCTGTGATGTTTAACTTTTTGTACCCGATTTTTGGTAAAGAAAAGTCGTCGTCTTTTTCTTAGTACATCATCCATCACTTTGATGTACCATCAAAAATTGGGAAAAGTCTATTTTTAGGAACCATCTAAACGAACCAAAAAGGATAGAAAGATTTTAAAGTGGAGATGGTTCAGAGAAAAAGATATACTTTAAAGAAATTTAACAAATTTAATCAGTTCAAATTAGGAAGCTTCTAATTTGCATGCTGATGGTAGTGAGTTTTGTGATAACTATCAACAACATATTAACTCGATGTTAATTAGAAGTGGTATTTGAATTCCAAATGTACATGTTGTGATGGCTTTGGTTGTTGATCATACAAAATTATATTTCATTTTGAAAAGATAATTTAAGTTGAAATTGTTTGTCCGGTGCTGTCACGCCATCAATCTTCTACTTCGCCGTCTTTTATTTCTTTTATGAAATTATTGTCAAAAGTTGTGCTATTTGACACGCTCTTTGTGCTTGTTCCAAATAGTTCGTGGTACAAGGCTAGGTTTGGTCATCTGGGTTTGGTGAAAGTAAGCTATTTTTAGATTGTACTTATTTGATTCAGATCAGCCCGGGAAGTGTCGATGTATTTACGTTACGTGCATTAGAAAGCAACATGTTGATGAATATTGTTTTAATAATGAACACCAATAAACTTTAACATGTTGGTTCTAAATTTAGTACAATAAAAAGTATTTTAAACTTGTTTTTGGATCTTATCAAGTTCAATGCAATTTGTTGAATAAATATGAACTTATCATTAATCTCAATCTTTGCATTACCAAAAGCAAATATGATGCACACTAAACTGAAACTTTAACAGCCGAGCCAGCACCTTGTCCGCAAATAATAAAAATTGGTGTCACGGCTAGCCTGGAGACAACCTCAGGACAAGTTAAACCAGGCCTATCATCAACTCGATGAACTTGTTGTTGGCAGTTGATTGGTAGTTGATGGTAAGAGTCTCCATTAAAGTTTGATGAACATTTGCAGGTTCTTGCAACCCATACTTGTTCACACTGCAAGGCACCCTGAAAACTGTCAGTCGTCGAATTCTGATGGGCAAATTCGCCTACACTTCTTTACTTCTTTAGGTGGTAGTGTATGAAGAGAACCGGTATCAAAAAATTGATATTTTTCATAAACGATTATTTATTACACCACTTCTTTCAATCAACCCATTTTGTGTGTCAATGAAGCTACCATACAACTCATCATCACCATCCATTAGAAGGCATAGTGGCGGCCGTTGACGTAAAGAACGACTACCACTGCAAAGAATCTTTCGTTGGTTCATTAATTTACAAAGTACTTTTGTTAAAAGTCACAAACTAACAACATTCCAATTTGTGTAGCCAAATGATAGATGAAAATAGGAAATCAGTGGATTTCAGGGTTTAAACTGAAACTATTTAATTAATTCAAAAATTGCTACAGTTCAATTTGGATGCAAACTCGTTTTTACTAAGATTATAAGATAACCTATGACATTTACAAAACTTCAAATTCCTTCTCTTGTTCCTGATGGCAATAATAAACATATACTGATATCTAAGTACATTATCATGTTTATGTCATTTCATCATTGTTTACCAAGAAGTTATATTTTTCCTTGAAACTTCCATCCTAATATGGATGTCTTTCTTCAATAACATCAAGCCTTATTTAAACAATTTCCATTTTATTTGAAAAAAGTAAATATAACATCACTTTATTTATCAAAAAGAATCAATCTAAAATAAGCTTTTATTGTCGTCCAAAATACAATGAAATAAACAGAATTGCCAAGCCTTTGAATTGTAATAATTTAATGGCTTTGTGTGCACGATATGATTGGAATGTTCTCGGTTTGAATCGTAGTCAAATAAACACATGCATCAACACTTTCTTTTGATAATCCAAAAAGAGAAGTGGTTAAGTGAATCAAGATTGATCTGCTGAAAAACAAAATAACGAAAGGTAAGATTTTTATTTTGAAGATATTAGGAATTGATGATCAAAAATGAAAATAATTCATTTTTTAAAGTAAAAGTTCCCTTTAGCTGGCTATTTTTAAGTATCCATCAGGTGGTGATTACTGATGACTACTAGAAGTACATTCCCGATTGTGATGTAAGGTTTAAGTCATTTTTTGATTTATTAAATAAATTCGAATCAAGCCACTTTTATTTGAATCAAAACAAGTTCTTTTGATAGTCTGTATCATTGATTTTGATGAACAGGCATCCATTACTCACTTTGGAAAGTCGTTAGAAAAGAGTTACCCATCTCAATTAATCAACTAAAAAGATTCTAAAAAAGAGGCCTCACTTGTGACACATCACAATGTACCAAGGTAACTTTTGATAAATACATAATAGGTTGTGGTGTGGTACAGACAAAAAGCACATTTCTGCCCCTTCTTCTACTCTCTCGGGATTAGCTTAAGGGTGTGGTTAAGGAAGTCAATTTTTCAAGATTCAGACAAGAATTATCACTTATTTTGATTTTAAAAAAAGCATTCATCTTCATATAAAAAACAGGCGGACCACTAACTACTGAAGATTCTATATAAGAAAAGCTAAAAAAGGAAATAAGTATCATCTTAAAAAATTGTTAAGAACTTCCAAAAGTATTAAGTATCATGAATCTTATTAATGTAGTAGCTATTCTTGTTGCATTGACTTCTATTAATGGTAAGTTAACTCCATTCCGACACTTTTAATACTTTTTTAGCTTCACCTGCTAACAGACTAATTCAAATTGCTTGTGAAAGAAATCCTGCCCTTGAGATGTGTGCTTCTCACTTCAGAATGCGGGATTCACCTATGGAACAAGAAAAACACCACAGCGTTCCTTTGGTCATTCCTCCAAGTGTCAGTGACCACGGAGTGTTCAGATCATTCAGAGACGTTCCCCTGTCTACTTCTGACAAGGATGAAATTAGTGAGTTAATTAAATCTACTCTTGGAGCCGCTAATAATAATCATAAGCACGGAAGAGGAAAACTCCCTCAATCTGTGATTGACACATGTACTCCTGATTGCACATCTCCTCACTGCACAATGGAATGCAAATGTGCTAAAACCCATCCAACAGTTCATGCTAAATGTAATCCACCTGCTAATTGTAAGTTAATGAGAAAGGATGGCACATCATTTTATCATTATATTTTAGCCGAAGCCGCTAGCAGTTGCCAAATCTGGTACAATCGTTGTACCATGTATGCCCCAGTGCAATACTAAGCTAATCCACTTCAAATATTAGGCTCCAATAACAAAAATAACCCTTATTTAGTATGTAAAAAGTAACTGGAATCTTTTCAGTATATTAATAACCATGTACAAAACTGTAATTAAACACTGACGATAAACTATTCATTCAAAAGGAAACAAAAATTGACTTTGGGATTCTTCCCACAAAACTTAAACTTAGTATCATGATCTCTAAAAGTGATGCTTTCAACTACTTCTATTACAATCTCCTGTCAATTTCAGCAATGGATACATTTTTCAAAATTATATTTTGTCATTTTTTGTATATAAACTATAAATAAGTAAATAAACATCAGTTTCATTAACCTTTTTGTTATTAAAGATTGAAGAGTATTAAGTAAGTGATGAATCTTTATTGTTTTAAAGCTTAAAAAGTATGACTTCATCAATTTTACTTAATCAAAAATAGTTTTGACAAATATGTAACCATGAAAAAAAATTTGACAAATAATTTTGACAAATAATAATGACGAACATTCCATCGTAGGCTTCTAAATTTAGAGTTCTACAACAAAGGAAGTAACTTTAAAAATGATAACCAATTTTAAAGTTCACATTAACCTGAAGGCTATTTAAAAATAAGTTGTCAAAGAATTATGCTCTTTTGGTTGAGAATAATTTAATCTAAATTTGGCATCACTTTTGATCTTTCCCAAAATGTCATCATCCTTATACTACTCTTTTCTCCCTAAAAACCAACAATAATTTTTTCGTTCACATTTTAAAGGTAATTTTGGTTGGTTCTGTCAAAGGAAATTTAAATCAAATTATAAGTGATCTCGGTATTAGATGGTTTGTGTTTAGATGATTAAAAATTAAATTAAATGAATTGGAACAAAATAAGGTAACGGTAATAAATTTCCAGATTAAAATTCACATTTTTTTGTCTCCGCACTGTTACGATCCAAAGCCAGACAGTGAGTAAACAATTTGTACTTTTGAACAAAAATATTAAATAAAGACAAAAGATATTGAGTCGAAAGACCTAAATGTTTATTCAAAAAAGTACTACATGAATAATCAAAATGATGAAGGATAGAAAAAAATGAATTAAAAGAACAACTTTTAAAAATCAAGAAATGATCCCAAAGGTTGATGAAGCTATTTATATCCAGAGTTGTGCATTTGATTGTTTATGGAATCTATTAATAGGCAATTTCCTGCCAATACAGCTACTCTATAATTATCTCTTAAAGGTCGCTTCTGATGGATCACTCTGTTTACCCTTTTTGGTAACCTTTTCAGTTAAATCATAAGATTACTTGATTTTTTATTCTAGTCTTTTCAACTAATTTAACGTCAAAGAATAGTGTAGAAGCATGTGATGGCAAAAAAAGATAATTTATTTTTAGATTTATCTTTCTAATTACTTTACTAGATAGATCACTTTTTGCTAGTCTATATCATATAGTATAGTAGTATTAGGTTATCTTTTTTCAGTGACGTGTTCAAAAATAGAAATTTCTAGAATATAAACTACTTTATTTTTTGTGGCAAAGATCAGTAATATATCTTTTACATCATTAATTAGTATGTAACATCCACTACCCATCAATCATTGCTTTTTAATAATAAGTTATTTATAAAAATTGCGATATGTATCCAAACTGGAAGTAATAAACTAATAACAACAAAACAATAAACCGAATGAATTAATTATTATCAAAAAGACAGCAAACTTCCAAAAAATCAAAAAGGTATAGCACAATGCTTTGTAAAAGGCAAAAGATAGATTTCTTTTGTTTCAAATTTGATGAGATAAATATAGACACATAAATTATAATTAGATTCGTTCAGTGTAAATATACATACCATTACATTTAGTGGTTTAATATTTAAAATTGACCAATGCAATAAAAGTTGAAAGAAGAATTATTAGCCATTGGATAAGTCTATGGCTAGTCATTTAAAATGAATGAGGTCTATTGAAGAATTATAACGACACTTTGATACTAGTAAAATTGTATAAAAGCAGCTCCGAATTCGGGAATATCATCAAACAGTTTTACAACTACTTATCACTTCAACATGCAATTCTTCACTCTCATCGCTCTTCTTGGATTTGCTTCATCTGCTTATGCTTGTGCTGCTACAACCACTGTTCCTTCTCCAACAACCGTCAAGGCCAGAAAACGCCGTGACGTTCAGGACGAACAAGTTGTTGCGGTCTTCGCTACCAAGGTGGATCAAAAGGACACTATTGGATCTATGTCCGACTTAATCAAGGCTGAATTCTCTTCTGTCATCTCCCAATCTCGTGTATCAATGTCTGATCTTGGGCCACTCGTCACTCAAAACAAACCCATCAACAACAAAGTTGGGACCATCTTCAAGTTCGATTCAGCTGGCGAATATTGCTCGGAAATGATCGGAGCCATCGGAACCATGCTCAAATCCAACTTATTAGTCGAATCCGTCAGCATCACTTGTGGAAGGGAAAAAACAATCACCATTTCAGTTTAATTCACATTCAAAAAACTAATTTACTAAAAACTTGGGATTGCTTGGGGTTTAAATGATCATTTAATTACACAAAATTGCTTTCATTAACTTATACCCAATAAATAATAAAAAACAACTTTTATTTTGTTGGTACAATCTTTAAAAAATATACTTCCTAAACATCTAATCCATCAAACTACTATTACTACAATACTTTTTAAAAGGATGTATTGGGTAAAGTCGACAAAACAATAAATTTTGTACAAAAGCCTTTCCACCTTGATTAATGACACACTACCATGAAATTAGTATTTTTCAAAAGTAAATGGTTTATTAAAATTGATTAGAAGACATCGTTTAATAAATCAAAAGATGGAACTTATTTTTATTCTGCAAAAAACAAATCTATATCGAAGTGAATTGACAAATGGGGACAATCGAACCTAAGTATTTAGAACAAACAAAAATTAGATCAATTTGATCAATATTACCTTTAAAAAAGCTTCTTATCTTGATCAAGATAAAGGTCCTTTTGGGTTTAAATGAGTATAAATATTACTGATGCACTCGTTTTATTACAATTTACGCAACATGCACTCTTTAGTCTTATTAGTACTAGTCTTTTCATTTTCATCAGTTTTTAGTAAAGCTGTGGTGGAATCTACTTCACTTACTTTTGTTACGAATATTAACTATGATCCCATGGGAGATAATGAACCTCTAGCTGCATCATTACATGATAAATTATGTGCTCGATTGTCTGAAATGGATTCAGCCAAGGACGAAATGATTGTGAAGCAAAATTTGGATTTTGATTTGAACGGAAAGATTGCTATTATCATGTCTGTTTCTCAGGAAGTTGTTAGTTGCGATGATGTGATCAAGACAGCTTTTATTTTAGTTAAGCAAATGAAAAATGTCAAGTCAATTATTACTAGATGCGGCAAAAAGACTCCACTCACTATTTCAGCTTAAATTTGTTATGTTCTTGTTGAATCTTTTGAATAAACTTCTTCTCTTAATCATGTATCAACAAATTTTTCCATAATAAATCACTTCTTTGTATATTTTAATGCAAAACAACTTTCAAGCAGACAAAACACAGACTGTTTAAAAATAAATTTACAACTGATTTGTGAATAATTTATTACTCAGACCAACAATTGATTAACAAATATTTAATTGAAACTGATGTAACTTAACATCACTAATAGTATTTTAATTAACCCATCTTTAAAAACTCGTGAACCGAGCTGTTTGTGATAATACCCATTTAAAAATGAAAATTTGTTTTCATCAATTTGATATTTTATTGATACTTGTAAAACAACTTTTAAAAAATAAGAAGATTTATCTTACTATTCAAGCATCCGTATGATCATTTTGATGATTAATTGTGGCAATTTACACGGAAATAATTATTATCACAAACTTATAAAATATTCATATTCCTTTTGGTAAGATAAGCTTTCAATGAAATATATGCATTCTTTTGTTAGGGTAAATATTGTAATTTATTGGTCGTTGAAAAGATACAAGGTCATTTCATTTTTGAAAGACATGATTTTTGATGTGCCTTAACGAAATTTTATTAACTTTAATGTTTATTTAATAAACAAAGGGAGTTATTTAAGGAATAAGAAGATATATTCTTACAACAAATATCAATGATTGATGGAGTTTTGATTCGAATTGTGGTGCTCGCCATACTAACTGGTTTTGCACTTGCCTGTGGAAATATTTTAGAATCCCAAAATTCGGAGATGGAACCTCTTGACTAATAAAAACATAATGTATAGATTAAATTCCTCGTTGGATTCTTTTTCTCAAACCGCACAAGCAATTCTTCCATTTCATCATCTAAATTCGAGGCTGATTCCATTGCTTCGCACATTTCACAAACAACTGATGCTCCCAGAGTTGCCTCTTCCAGATTATCGCGGATATCAATGTTAATAACGTGGACTCTTTCCCCGGTCAGCGATTTTCGTTTCTGCAAAAATTCTACTATTGTGACGTAGACTCTTTCCTCAAGACATAGAACAACATCGAATTCTTGGTTTTGGTTTTGGAAACGTTCCGGCTTGTCTTTTATTTTTCTGTTTCTGTCTAATATATTTAATAAACCATTTCTAGTATAAAACCGTCTATCCTTTGTTTTTAAATCGTTATAAATGTAATCATAGGTCGTTGGTCCAAATTCGTAGCAATTGGGCTTCTCGATTGTAGTACCGGGTAGTTTAACTTGGCTTCCACACCCAAATGATTCTACTAAAAAACCTGCACGTCTAAAGTTAAGTTAAATTAGAGCTATTTGTCATTATTGGTGACTTACTTCATGAAATTATGTGCTTCCATCGACCTATTCATATTAGACGAGCAACTAACGGCAAATCTGACTTTAGTCCTATTTTCAGGCATTTTGTCAAAATATTAATTATACAAAGTGGGAAATGTTAACAAATATCGCATATTTTTAAATGCTCCTTATTCAACTGGATAAACATTGGAGAAATGTTTACTTAATTCAAATATTAAACAAATCTACACATGCAACTATCCCGTTTGAACTTATATTGGAAAAAAAGTTTTAATTATGGCAGAAATTTGCATGTATCTGAGGTATGTTTTCATCAAAAAATAGTTCAAAATTTGCTTACAACAACATGCCACTTTATTCATATATAAAGGCCACCTAGATTATTACCATAATAATCTTATTTGGAGACGTTGCCAATTGCTCATTTTTGTTAACATTGCAATTCTGTCTTTTTATTGAAATTAATATTTTGTTTTTAGATTATATAAGAAGGCTGGTTTGGGACAATGCCGTATCATTTTTATTCAAATCATGAGGAACTTGGTGAAGAGATGATAATGGTCGATGATGATGTTCAACTTTCCAACAACAATGCTGAATGGATGGCTACTTCATTCTATGACGAGGAAGAGAGTAGAGCTGATATCCACCAACGTTCCCGTGCTCAAAGTGAGGACTTTTCTTTTGCTCATTTGAATTCTCCGATAGAAGCTCCAACCCAGTACATGCATCATCCACAAACGCACACCGCCAACAACATACCAACTTACTTTGGAACGGAGCATGAATATGAATTCTCGCCTGTCCCAACCTTTGACTCCTCTTACCCATTTGCCTATTCTGGAACTGAAAGTAGAGTTAGCATCAGTTCTTACCATCAATATCTTCCTCAAGCCAGTCCGTACAATTCGACTCAGCAGTACTGTAGTCAACCATTTGAAGTTGCTGAATATCCTGGTGCAACTCAAGAACAACAAACTATTGACGCCCCTGTCTCTGGAGAAGTTGGAATCAAGAAAAGGTAGGCAGTACATTCCGTTGCTCAATAATTGACTTACTATTTAGAAGAGGCAAAGCCTTAGTTCAAAGACTAAAAGATTTAAATTCAACTAGAAACCCAATCTCCGGGCTTCCTCTATCAAAAATACCCTCTTCTAGATCTTCTTCAGTTATCCACAAAACAACAAACCGAATCTCCAAAAAAGGAAAATCAACTAAACTCAACCGCAAGAAAAAGTCCAGCTTTCCATCCACTTCTCACTCCTCAGCCATCCTTCGTCACTACAATACCCACATCGCCGGAACAACTAGCGAAGAAAAAGAAATTTCAGTTGACAAAGGAATAAGCGAAGTAGCTGCCTTTCTCCGCCATCATCGCGTCATCATCCAAATGGAACAGATGACTCAAACTCGTGAAGCTATCATGAAATCCAAACAAGATATCCTAGAAAGAGAGGAAGTAGTGGAGTGTGATTACGTAGATGATTGTGACAACGTCAAAAATGCAGACTTATTAGATCTAGAGAACTTTGCTAATTACTTCAAAAGTACCAGAATCAAGTATGGCTTTACTCAAGGTGATGTAGGCAGACAATTGGGTTTGATCTACGGGGCTGAAGTGTCCCAAACCACCATTTCAAGATTCGAGGCTTTGAATTTGAGTTTCAAAAATATGTTGAAGCAAAGACCGTATTTGAATAAATGGTTGCAAGCTACTCATAAGTTGCTGTTGGATGGGCATACGCCAGATCAGATTTTGAGGAAAGGGCTTCATTTGTCTATTTCTTCTAAAGACATCTTGGCTACACCTAATGGAATTGTGGATAAGGAAAAAGAAACGGAGACTGTTGAGGAGATCGCGAAGCAATTGGTGCCACTGCCTGAAGATGTAAATTCTCCAAAGAATCATTATGGTTTGAAAAGAAGAAGAAGAAGAACTAATTTGGTAAATGAACAAAGACAGTTTTTGAATTCTATTTTTGATGAGGAGGCTAATCCGGATCACGAGCGTATGGATGAGATTGCTAATGAGCTGAAGCTGGACAAAGAAATAATCCGAGTATGGTTTTGCAATAGAAGACAAAAGATTCGTAGATTCGCTGAGTGCTCAGAAATCTTCTAAAAGACTAGTTTGAAGTTCTTTAGAATTAACTGTTGTAAAAAGGTTTTGTATATATTTATTTTGTGTATTATTTTGCATTTATGTATTTCGTCATGACTCGAGATAAAATTTATTCTTATTATTATGTGTCATAAAATTTATTATATTAACTGTGTAACAAAATTTATTATATTAACTGTGTGACAAAATTTATTCTTTTTAAATATTTGTCTTTGAAGTTGAGTTGTTTTTGTCAAAGACGCCCTCTGAACTTTAATAGGATTAATATTAAAGAAGAAACCCAACAAATTATCAATCAGCGGGACCACTGCCCATTGTAAACTTACTGTAATAAACAATTGCATATCATTAGTGTTTTTTATTCATTTTTTTATAAAAGTTCTTAAAAATATATTTTTTCTTTGGTTCCGTTGCGTCCCCAAGTCTAATTGTGGTCGAAACGATAATATGTATCTTGTGTGTAGATAGATAATGTTATACGGGGATTCATTTCGCACCATAATAGGCTGGACAATAAACCTTAGCAAAACAACACAAGTTTAGTTCATCCAAAAAATTTGATTTGTATTCAATCTACATTACATATTCTCCCAACATTTTATTCCTAATAATGACTTCAACAAATCAAAAGTTTGAAGAATTAATTAAATTTTCTCAGATAACTAAAGAAATCATCTTCTAATAAACAATATTCCCATTCTTAAAATTATAATGGACAATGATGAATGTGATTTATACGTTCATATCAAAGAAGACACAATAAATGGACACTTTCTTAATATTGATTATAGAAATGAAAATGAATTCTTAAATATGATTAATCAGCTGCCTAGTCAATTATTTGGCCATAATTGGCATTATTAATGCCAATAACCCAATAGGTCTGTTGTGGTTATGGACTTCAAGATGGACGCATTCTAAACCCTTTTTACTCCTTTCTATTTACTACTTATTCATATATGCCTTTTTATAATTACTGTTTATTCAAAAAATGTCAAAGTTATAAATCTCTTTTAAACAAAATATAAGCAGTTATATGTATAGTAATCGTATCATTAATTGTGAATAGTGTCCATTTATCAGTTAGCTTCTTTAAATATGGATCCTTATTGGAAGGGATTGAATCCGCCTTGGGTGGGTGGCATAGGCTGTTGTTGGCCCATCATTTGGGAGTTGTAGATTTGTTGGGAGCATGTAGCCAATTTGTTGTTGTGGTGTATATTGTTGTTGGGTGTAGTAACTTTGGTGCTGAAGACCTTGGTTCATGCCAATCGGTTGTTGAGGTCTTTGAGCAGCCATCGCGGCTGGGTCGCCTGTCCAATTTACTTGCTTAGCTATATTCTGCAGGATACGTTGCTATTGCTATTGTTGATATTATTGCAATAAACGCACCATCAGAAAAGGAAAAATCTTTGATCATCAAGAAAATTGTAGTGAAATATTATGGTAAGTTAAATTATTTTTATGATAGTTGAAATATTTATAATTGTAGGGAAATTATGTCTAAGGCATAAAAGATACAAATATCAATACAATTAATTTTCATTGATGGAAAACATGTTTTTTTCAACAATTGAGCTTTTTTCATTGTTTGAATAAATGATATGATTATCTACTTCGAAATAGTTCTTTGAAAGTTAGATGTATGACCCATCACAAATGACTTGCCTTTTCCCATAATCGTCTGGACTCTTGTAATATTCATTGAAGAAGCAATTGTCTTATTTCTTGTAAAGAAAAAGATCAACAAATTGTCAATTAATGGAATAACAGCCCACGCCAAACTTGATGTAAAGTATAATTGCAAATCATTTGTAGTCATTGGGGATATGATGTGAAACGAAACTAACATCATAACTTCGGATATATTATGCAAAGCACCCTGAATGTAAAATAAAACGTCTGCCGTTTTGACAATATTATGTATGCCGTGTGATTGTTTTCCTGTCCCAGGTGTTGTTTTGGTTGTAGTCCTGGACTTGTCGTCGAGGTATTTTCGTTTTATTAGAAAGTAGAGAGTGAAACAATCTATTGTGAAGCAGACTATTATTATTACTAAGCCAGTGAGGTAGTCGAACCACCACGCCATGAAATCTCCACAAGGCATCGGTTCGTAAAACCATATGAAGATGGTGGGGTCGTAGAAAAATCCACACCCGTCTAAATTATTTATAAGGTAATTTAATGGTTAATAATGGTTTTACCTATAAATTCAGGGCAATTAATTAGAATTGCTAATATGAAAGAAACAAAAACCACCTTTTTGACAAAAGCAGTTTGAAATAGTTTTAAATATAAAATTGGAATTGCAATTGATATGAATCTGTTAACAGTAATGTTAAAGGAAACAAATATTTGAAAATACCACCCAAGCAAAGCTAATTGACCCATTGACCTGTGCAGATAATTGAAATAAGTTTCTTCATAAAATACAGTCATTATAGTAGCATATGTTGCATTTATAACCATTGACAATAAAGTAGCAAATAAATGACACTTCATAAATATTCCAAAAGGAGATTGAAACTTTTTCAGTTTGAAAACAATTCTCAAATTATGAATGTTTAATAAAGTACCGAATAAACCAACACAAAAAGTAGTGACGGCTGCCACAAGCGAGTAATCATAAAGAGAAAACATCTTAATCATTTGATTGTGTATAGAACGTTTTTAAAATCTAATCAAATAAATATTTTCTTTAAAACATTACTTAAAATAAATAATTCCTTTCACTTACGTGTGAAAATAAGCAGTTAATACTGAAGTAAATAATTAATGTGAATTTACCTATACCTCTTACTTTATGTACATACAAAAAGTGTTTAATTAATATTTTCCGACTCAAAAACTTTTTATCAAAATAATATAATTTACACATAACCCTTTGATTGAAAATAATATTTTTCGACTCAAAAACCTTTCATCAAAAATAATGTAATTTACACATAACCCTTTGATTGAAAATAATATCAAAAATTTACACATGTTCTTGTTATTAAAGAGTTCAATTAATTTAAAACCGGATAAAATAGAAGTTTTATTTACAAAAAATAATAGTTTTAACAATGGTAGGATAAGAGATTGAATCTATAAAAATTAAATGAAACCTAGATAAAAAATTATCCTGAATAAAGCCTATCCTTGTCACTTCCTTATTTAGTTAAATCAAGAGGTATATTACGTTTACGTGCACGAACGATGACGGAATCTTCTTTCCTGACAGACAATCTGAGGAGGCAATTGCTCTTGACTGCATCAAGGACATGTAAGTAGCTAAACAAATTAAACTTCTTTTCATTTTTGGCCGCAATAATTGCTTTAGTGTTTATTCTCATTTGGTGAGTATCCCTTTCATATTTGTCTTGGAGATAATCAGTAAAATCAGTCGGCATTATTGTTTTATAGTTCATGGATTTCTTGTATATTTCTTGATTGAACATTTCTCGTTCATTTTGTAAGAGTTCTATTTGAAGCATTTGTTCGCGTACTATAAATAATTAATATTTTTCAACTGATATATTAGTGTCTCTTAACTTACTTTCTTCCTTCAAAAACTCAATCTTTTGTTGATTAGTCATAAAGCCATCCAAAATACCTTGAGGCTTAGCGCCATTTGTCATCATCATATTATTATTAAAGCAATTATTACTAATGGAGATTAGTAAGAATATATTTGCAATTCAAGCGAACGTCAGTTAATCTAAAATGCAAATTGAAATGGCGGCATTTTGTTTCCAATTCAATCTTCTCGAGATACAGTACTATAAAAAGAAACTGCTAGTACAAAGAAAAAACAAATTTAGATTACGTGGTGTCAAAGGAACATTGAAAATTACACGTACCATGTATAATAAGTAATTAGTACAAGTGCAATTAGTCACACTATGAAATCATATCACCCCAGAGTTCTCACGCTCACGGAACAATCTCTTGCTGTTGTTTGGAAGTTTGTAGTTGACAAATGGATAAGAGTTTTGATTCTTGTATTTACCATTTATATTGGCTACAGGATTGTCAAATGGGCGATTAATAATTATTTGTTTACGGCCTTTAGTAAGTACTTTGTTTTTTAATTAATTATTCAAATTTGTCAGAGCATGTATTGGGAATTCCGAGAATGTTGAGTGACGTAAAGACTATTTTAGAAACTCCATATGATGAATATGTGTGGGAGGATTATGAATTCTGTAAGGGATACCTAGATTTGTTTGCTACATTCAGGGAATTGAGAATTGCATCGAAGAGAAATGTCACTGGAGTGTTGGATGTCAATGCAATTGAGTTTGCTAGATTCGATAATATTAAACTTTGTCGGATCAAGAAGGAAGACGACAAAGAAGGTGAATATGAAAGTGATGCGGAATCAAATTATGTAGGAAGTGATTTAGATTAGAAATGTATTAAATATGTTTATTAAGAGGTATATAATAAATAAATATCAAACATTATCATTGATATCCATCTTCATTCGTTTAAATTTCTTATTTTCCTTGGGATCAACAAAAAATGGATTTCTTTCCTTGACAAGGTTTTCTAATTTATGAACTTGTTCCTCAGATTCCTTAATTTTGTGCCATACGTCATCTATTTCTTTGTCAAGGTTTTGGCAAGTTTTATCTAAATGCTTTTTCTGATTTTCAAGCTGATCAGCAACCTTTTTTTCGTATGCGACGATTAGCTTGTCATAGGTGGCATAAGTTCGGTTTACTCCAAAGTAAACGTTTCTTAGGTCTGTTACTTCGTCTCTCAAAGCTCTAAGGGTTCGTTCGTTGTCCATAACTGCAAAAGTTGATTGATAAATTGAGGATTGGTTTCTTACCTTGGCCAAGCAGTTCGTTGACTTCTCCAGAATCTAAATCATGATGTGCCAACATGTTCGATTGAGATATTTTAGTGTAATGGTTCATATTTTCTTTGTTAAATAAAATGACTCTTTAAGTAAGAATTCAAATCTAGATTACCCGACGACGAAAAATTTGCAACGATATTCCAATTATCAACAGCCAAAGTCAAAGCAAGACATGAAAAGCTTAAATGCACAAACACCGATAGAAATCAAAAAAATTTATTATTAAATATCCAAAAAAGTATGTTAATGAGTTCATAATTATACCAGACAAATAGTATGTATACCAATACGACTAATAATCGCTTCGACTTGATTTTCATTGAGTTGAGGATGATTTCCTATCCACTTTTCTTTTAGAAAGTTATACATTTCACCGGAACACCTTTCTTTGAATGTTGAGGGCATACTGACTGTGGCAATCCAGAAGGATTCTTTGCGAGGAGTTGTATCTATGTCACTGAGGTAATGTAACGTGAATGGTAGACCAACACGGAGTTTCTGGATGTCCCAAACCACTGATAATTGTCCGCTTACAATCCCCTTGCTTAATTGTTCTTCAAAAACATTCTTTTCATAATAATCCGCTAATCCATGAAATTATAAATAAGTTAAAAATTACATTTCAATTTTGTGCTTTTAAATTTAATGCAATCATTTCAGGAAGTCTAAAAGCTTTCATCCGCTAGTACTCAATTAATTGCTCAACTTATAATTGAGAAGATATTTGCCCTTAAAGTTGATGTCACTACTGGCTTTTAATATCTTTTTTGTATCTATTTTTTATCTTTCAGTAAATTTACCGGAATCCATGAAATTTGTTGTATTGTCTGAGATGTCTGCGATTGCTTCTACGTATGCTTTGATGAATTTTCTAGCATGAGTATTATTGTCTTCGTAAACAAACAGAATGATGGTTTGGTGATGTTTTTTTGAAACAACTTTCTGGGCAAATCTTTTTAAATCATTCCTGCTTGTTGGTGGAAACATTGAAGGTACACTAAGAAGGGGATTTAGCACCTTTGCAACGTATTGTGATGGACTATATTCTTTGAATTTATATTGGTGTGTAGAAAGAGGACTAGAATAGCTAGTTAACGGTAGTACAATCAGAAAACAGAAGAGAGTTACAATCACAAGTTTCAGTAGTCTAGAAGTTTCTATCGTTTCTTTGATTTTACGATAAGTTGGAAACACTAGAGGAGTATTAGAATCCCATATTTCCTCAATTTCTTCTTCAATAGATTCAAAACACTCGCCGATCCAATTATATGCTAGCAGGATTGGATTCACTTCCATGGTTCTTTTTGTTCTTTCGTTTGCTAAAAAGAATACAAGCTTAACTTATAAAAATCTTAAACATACATTGACTGGAAGTTGTGGTTCTGTGAATTGATGTTTCTAATATGTTATCAGATTGATCGAACACCGTCGTCCTAATGACTTTGATATTAGATTTTGAAGGCATAGAAAAATAGCTAGCTGACGCGAAAGGACTTTGTACCAATCTTTTTAAGTTATTTTCCAGACGAGTTATTCCTAATTTGAATTTTGGTTTGTTGATCTTATTTGTTTAAATAAAAATAAACATCATATGGCTAGTGGGGCATTAGACATGCTAAACAGTGTATTAGAAGTATGTTACTATGGCACTTTTGCATGTTAAAAAGTATAGTAAAAATATGAGATAAATTAGTCTAAATCAAATTCAAAGTTGATTTTAAGGCATGATCTGAATTATATTATGAAGCACTTTATTGTAATCATCCTTTATTCCAGAATACGCATATTAGTAAGCAAATAAAAAATGTTCTTGAATGTGACAAAAAGAAGATAAATTACAAAATGTAATCGCACTATTCCTATGATGAATCATGCAACATCGTCATATCAATTTAAAAAGTGTCTAATAAAATCTGGGATTCATTTACACATATATAAGGCAGTAAAAGATAGTACTTCCTTTCCCAAAAATATTAAATCACTATGACTATGAACGGTCTTAAAGCTATTGTAAAAATTAGAATGTTTAATATTGTTCTAACCATAATTGCTGCACTTTTCATTATAATTGGTCCAATTCATTGCACAAAAACAATAGGATTTACGTCTTCAACTTCCTGTAAGGCTGTTTATGTGATATTTGATTGGGACCAATATGGCATTTGGGGCCAAGTATTTATTATCCTATTTCCGTTAGGAACGTCTTTATTTACTTATTTTGTGAATGAACAAAGAAACTGCAGTCAACTAATTCATCAGCCTTCAAAACAAATTATGAGAGTACTTGGTGCAACAGTGGGTTACATTATTTGTGCCGCAATGGAATTCGTTTATGCTTCAGCTTTCTTAAGTCCACCTTCTTATCCTAATGAATTAGATGAGGTATCGGTTTTTAATGTTGGATGGTATGTTGCTGCTTTTATTTATGCTCTTGTCAGTATTTTATCTATTTGTGATGTCATCTGGGTCAAAGATACGTCTGATAAAATGTGTTGCAATTATTAAAATGACTGAAGTTAGGATATCATGGCTCAATGGTCTAGTTGGTTATGATTCTCGCTTTGGGTGCGAGAGGCCCCGGTTTCGACTGCCGGTTGAGCCCAATTTTTTGATCAATTAATTGTATATATTAAAGAAATCAAGTTTTAAAGTATATGTGTATGTTTTATATTTTTGTGTATTAAATTCGTGTTTTAACTTGTTCTCACTACATATTCTAAATAAATTTATGTATAAAGTCTAATTCTTGGTATTGTATGAAAGCCACATCATTAATGACACATTAATAAATTCGAGTTCTGGGAATATAAATAAAATTAAATAATAGCATATATCTCCCATGTGGTCTAGTGGTTAGGATTCGTGGCTTTCACCCACGCGGCCCGGGTCCGATTCCCGGCATGGGAATATTTTTTGTAAAAATTTAAAAAACACAAATTTACATTTATTTTGATTTGATGAAGTCAGAATAAAGTTAGTATTTATCATCACTATCAGCATCTATGGTGACACGGTCAGCACACGCACTTTCCAATCAGTGATAGAGATTCAATTCCTGTCAGACGCATTTTTTACTCTTTTACTTCATACATAAAATAAACACAAAATTTAAAATGATTAAAAGCACGAATGTAGCTGATCCAGTAGAATATGTACCTGTGATTCACCTTCTTACTAATTCATTCCTATCTCACCAAATAATCGCATCATTTTGCAAATAGATAACAGAATATTTAACTTCAAATACTATGTAACTAAATTTATTAACATATACATAAAATATTAAATAACTATTATTACCATGGCTCCTATTCCTAATTTTTTTAGAGGAGAAACTGCCAAACAACGCAAAATATGTTTCGATGATATTTACACGCGAATGAAATTTATCCAAAAAGTATATGCTTTCGTCTTTTTAACGCTATTGATTATCACGACAATGGCAACTGTCCCATTTGCTGCTCCAGACTTTCATTCCTTCGCCAATGATCATCTTTACCTTTATTGGATCTCAATCGGAGTGTATATTTTCCTTACAATAACATTTATATTCACTAGAAAATGTAGGATCAAAAATCCTCTCAATGTAATTACATTAGTTCTTTTTACTTTATCTCATGGATTCTTGACAATGATGATTTGCACCTATTTTCAGCAAATATCAGTTGTACTTGGCTTCGGAATGACTATGATCATGTGTGCTTTTATTTGCATATTTAGTACACAAACTAAATATACTTACTTTTCGCGTATTGGAATAATCTCAATTTTATCAGCTATGATATTAACCTTTGGAGTTACTGCTTTCATCTCAATTAGTGTGTTTGAAGTTAAATGGTCGTTAGTGGTTTATGCCGTTTGTGCAACTATTATAGGCACTTCAATAATGACGCTAAATACAACTATTTTACTTGGATTTGCTTTTTTTGAAATTACTGAAGATGATTATATTTTCTGTGCTGTACAAATATTTATTGGATTTCTTACAGTTATTATTGGTATAATATCCATTCCATGTCCATTTTTTTATGCATGTAGACGTTTATTCAAAAGCATAGAAAGCATCAAAAAGTAAAGCTATAATATACTTTAATAATAATAATTTTTCTTAAATATATTTTTATAATAAAATCTTAAGCATCAGGAACATGGTCTGTTTTATTATTAAGAGTAGGTAGAAGGGCATTATTATTACCATATTGAAAGATTGGATTTGGCCAGAACGGTTGACTCATCCCAGGCTGAGGTCCATTTAAATTCATTCCAACCTGAGGTGGAAAAGGTTGTTTATTCAGGAAAGAAAGCATTTGATTTTGTCTGAAGGGATCACAGTAGAATGGGTTATTCATCATGAATGAAGCCATTTGTTCTAACGGCCAGTAACGCATCGTCATGTCCTCTCTTTTCTTTTTCATTCTTCGGTTTTGAAAGTACACATAAAAACAAAAAAATTATACTTCTCTTAAATCCCCATTTTGTATATCTAGCCACTACAGTTAACCACATTTATCTACAGTCATTCGCATTTATTTACATTTATCTCTATCAAGACCTATTCAGTTTTTACAAAAACTTATGATGAATCATTGTCAAGACATATCAAAATTGATAAAGCAAAACACATAAGTTGTTCAATGGATAAAAGAAAGCATTTAAATTGTTGAATGCCACCACCAAAATTCATTAAACACTTACATTCATGCCCACAAGATATCTACTATTGTATGATGTTTATTTCTAAACTTATCACACTCCCTTGTGTATTAATTGTTATAAATTGTAATGGAATTTCGGTGGTAAGCATTTTATTTAGTGTCATATCAAAAGTATTTGTCTCGATATTTGATTGATAGTTTAAGGCAAGAGACAATAAGTGATGGCTGGTTAGTTTATCTTTATCTTATTATTACAGTACTTGTGTAATAAGGATCTTACTCAACAACAACATTATGCAGTCGTGCTTTTGACGGTAGATTAGACTTACTTTGATGGTACCTTCGGGCAAACCTAATTCAAGGGACAGCTCGCCTCTTCTAATTCGGCTAACGTAGTTTTCTTTTGAAAATTCCTTCTCTAACACATTAATTTGTTCTCGAGTAAAAGCGGTACGGTATCGGCGTGGCAAAGAATCTAAAAAGACAATAATTACCAATTGTAAATCATAAATTCGTGAGAAATAGCTATGGCTTACACAACATCCTCTAAGTAAGTCATAAAAAGGTACCTTGTAAAGAAGATGAATGGGTTACTGGGCCGGTGCCACAGTTATAAGAAGAATTTTTCTTGTCTTCATTAATTGAAGAATCCGAACTAGGACTAGTTTCATCTTCGTCTGATGTTGGTTCATTCATTTGGTGATGGTTATTATTCATTTTGAAGTTGTTAAAAATATTGGAATTGTTTTTGCCATGAGATTGGAAAAGAAAGTTGTGGTATGCATCATTTTGATTTGAATTTAATAATGACAGAAAGGGGTTTACCATAGGAGCATCTTTTAAGGATTTGGAATTAATTTTGCCTCCACCATTACTCTGATTTAGAAGGTGGCTTTTAGATAAAGACTTGAGGATCGAGTCTGGTGAGCCAGATGAAATAGACGATGCCGCAGGTGATTCTGTAGCTTTGGAACTTGATGATGAAATAAGATTTTCAATAGCAAAAGACGCCATTTAATCTAAACTAAAAATAAATAAATTAATAAGCTGTAATACAAGAGAGTCTTCTTGTATATTAATAATTAAATAATTTTGGCATCAAGATATTAGCAATCTGTTTTCTCTTTTAAACGACATTACACTGCCCACTAAACATCTCCCAATAATAAGTGTGGTTTCACAAAAAGAAAAGGAGACGGGCAACCACGCCTATATATGCGATAAGTTATGTAAATTGACATGATGGCGGGGTAGAGAAGTATATGATAGTCCTATTTATAATTCAAATTGGTAGTAATAAAGGTGAAAAAAGTGATCATTACAAGTTTATAGCGTTTTTATTATTGTACTTTAACGTTAATGTAATTTAAATTTAAGAGGATTCAGTAGTTGACACATAATCACTAGATTATGAGCAAGGGTAAAAATAATACAACTTAGAGTTGTAGCAAATAAAGATGTTTAAGATTGGTAGTAAAATGAAATTGATGTTCGAAGAAATGAATGAATTAATCAGTTCATATAGCCATCAGCTGCTGCTTCTTTGTGATTTTATATTTTTGGGAGTGAAGATTAATATCCACTAATAGATCAAGTGCTTAAGATAAGCTATTTAATTTGGTAGTAGTGCTTAATTTATCTAGCTTGTTGCTGGTACTAGTGCAATATTAATGAATATCTAAATATCCATTTTGGGTACATTCATAGTGGCGCGGCAAATCATTTATTCTTGCCAGTCTACAACAATTGCAGTCAAAGCAGTTCTTCAAATTTTTCAAGGATAAACTATTAATCTCATTACCATAATTTTGTCATTTGTTTAAGAGATTTATAAAGAAGGACACTTAAATTTGTTATTAAAATTGCCATTTTATTTCTCTTACACAATCAAATATTCACCAGGCGCGATACCTTTTTAAAGACGGCACAAGAAGTTTTGTTAATAAGTTTGTTGTTATTGTTAATAGTACTAAGCTTGTAATTAATACCGCAACTTTACAACACCATTGTATATCAGTACCTTTGCAATAACGTTATGAGGAGTGTTAAAAGACTAATATCGGTATGTTTCCTTTGACGATTAAAAACAACTAAATCCCCAATTACGTGTCAACTTCTTTTGACATGTTGCTTAATCAAAAGTATGCCTTCCACCATAAAAGTTGAGATCCTTTCTGTTTTGTTGTAAATTGTGTCAAAACAATAACAAGCCATAATCTTAAGGTCGAAGGCAAATTGACATTGTCTATAGATATGTGTCTCCACATCCATTTGACTGTTTAAACATTTATAACAACACGAGCAGGAGTGGCGGATTTTTGAAGATAATTGATATGATAAGGAATTTGAAGATGACAATAATATTTTCAATTCCATAAATATATGTATTATATTTCTGCTGTTCACTGTTAGTTATATACCATACTCAATCATAAAATGCTTTAAATTCAAATTATTAATTACACTCTTTTTTACATACACAGTATATGGTAAAAATTAATTAATTTGAAAAGTTAATTACACCAAACAATTATCTTACTGATAAGTATCGTACCACCAAAAAAGATAATAGTAATAGTTACTAGTAAGATGTGTAAGGTTGGTTGGATTGTGTCAGGGTGGATTATTCACATAATAAGTAACTAAGAAGAGACAAAGGATCTGTTTCCTTATAAATTACATATCATATCTTTACCGATTACGACTGTCATTAAAGTTGCATGTAAAAGCAAAAAAGGAGATGAATATGCTGGTGCCCCTAGAAATGAGTGTTTATTATGTTAATGGCGGTGCAATAAACAATAGACCAATTTTGGATTTTATTAGTTGTAATTGTTTGAAAGATATATTTAACTTGTTGTCAACGAGGTTTCTGATTTAATAATACAATATTAATTTTATCTACCACCACCAATTAATTAATTTGTTAACAAAAAAGAGTTGCTACGTCCTTTTGAATTAAATACACTTTATGGATATCATATAATTTGAAATAAGTAAAAGACAATTGATATAACAAAATAATTACCAAGACATATTATTTATACCAATACATATTATTTACACCAATACATATTATGTTTCGGAGCAATCATTCATCCACTACCATCTAGTATAGACCACGAATTTAATTGATACCATGTCATATCATTTATTCGGTTCATTTTCGAATAAATAGCTTTTGGCAGAACAATTAATTATCGCTTAACTCCATATTTCTGGCTCGTAGTAATACATAAATATGTCATTTTTTTTCAATTAACTTCCATTATATTTGTGTGAATGAATAATATGAATACCATCAAAAGATATAGGATATTAAGAGAAATTTAATTATTTTGGTAAAAGAAGAAAATATTTATAATTTAGGTGAACAACAATATTAATTAGATATAAGCTGGATATTATTTTGAATTAGTTAAAATATGATATCATTTTAGACCTGTGCTTTAACTTTTCCTTCGTTGGTTCTTTGAGTTACACTTATCTTCGCTACACTTATCTTTGATGTCCTTGTTACGTATTTGGCGATGAGTACATTTTGAACTATTTTAAAAGTGCAAGTAGCTCTTTTTCTAAATTCCTGATTGAGGAAAAAATAAACAAATAAGTTCATTGAAGACTTAAAAACAAGCATCCAATCAGAAGCATCCGAAATTGCTACATCAATCTGCATTTATATAATTATAAAGACAATAAAAATGAAACTTACTATTCCAACAAGAAAGGAACTTGTCAATGAGATTAAAGACGGCAAAGCAACGGTAATTGTACTTATTACAACAATTATAAATAAACTTTTTATCCTCAGCAAATTATCTTTGTTTTCTTGATTTCCGCTACTCTTTTTTAGCATTCTTCTCACTTTAATTAGGCAGAAGGTCGTGGCAAGGAAACACAGGAAATAACAAAACACATTACTGAAGTAACAGAAGCGCATGTAATTATAGGTGTATGATACTTTTCTTCCGCACCAAAATTTTACGCCTTCATCGCGATGTAGGAATGATAGGAAGAAAGCTATGAGGACGGCTATGATTGTATAGAATGTGCAAAAAAAGGTTAATAAAGTTGAGATGAGCGAAAATTTAGTTCTATAGATTAGAATAAAATGACTTGCTAGGATTCGTTCTATTGCCATGCAAAGGGTCGCCACAGCTGGTATCAAACTGCCGAATAAGCCTATCAAATCAAAGGCCATCCAGGCACAAGTCCAGTAGGTCTGGATAGGAACAATGTGATCGGCTAATGCTCGTCGGAAAATATTTCCTCTTTGGAGACCTTGAAGCATTATTCCTAGACAATTTAAGCAATCTCCTATAGCTAAGCATGCCATTAATTTATTTTCAACTAAATAAGCAAAGGAACTAAATAAAATGACTAATAGTGGAATATTTATCAAGGAACCTATCAAGCCTAATGCAAAGCCCAAGTCTTGGAATAGAATCAATTCTACGGTATTATTCTTCGAATGTACTTCATAACCTTCCGGAATTATTAAAAAAGATGTAGTTTCCATTATTTAAACAAATACTTAATATGTAGTCCAAATGTAGTTTATTATATCACAAAAAAAGCTTTATAGGATAAATTTTTAGATGAAAAATAATTGAAAGGTGCAAATAGTTAGTTCACACAAATCATAAGGGTGTGTGAGGCTTATTTTAAGAAGTTGTTAACTAAATAAGCTTTGATATTTGATGTAACTAATTATTTTGGTGGAAATAATTACTTCATTGTAAATATGGGTATATGTTTTGTTGAAGAGAAGACAAATTAGATTTTGTTTAAGACAGAATAGATTTATTAAAAGGATAATATAGAGATTATTGGTTGGATGTACTTTTATTCAATTATTTGATAAACTTGAGTTTTTGCAATCGCCATAATGACTTGTTTGAAGGCTTTAAAAAGAAGTTTATTAGTGTGTATAATTTATGAAATTACTTTAGATTTGTTTGAACTAATTTTTGTTATAGTCATTTTAACTAAAGGTTCTTTTTTTCTTGTGAGTATCCGTAATATACGTTTTCTAAATTCTTTGTTCAGGAGTGAATAGACGAATAGATTCATCGAAGATTTAAACACCAACATCCAATCTGAAGGATCAGAAATGGCTGCATCAAGCTATAGAATTAATTTAATTAGAGTAGCTTTAATTAAATAAATTTCTTACCTTTCCAAGAAAAGAACTAGCCAGCGAAACAAATGAGGGGAATGAAACAGTGACTGTTGATAAAATAGAAATCACAAACAAACATTTAATTTTTAATAAATTAGTTCTGTTTTCACGCGAACCTTTGTTTTTGCTGAGCACTTTTACAACTTCAATTAAACAAATTGAGGTTAATATTAGAGACGTGCAATATGCAAAAACATTCATTGCTGTTACGAAGCGCATGTAATCAGCTGAATAAG
Organism: Rhabditophanes sp. KR3021; assembly: GCA_963281155.1. Taxonomy (NCBI): domain Eukaryota; kingdom Metazoa; phylum Nematoda; class Chromadorea; order Rhabditida; family Alloionematidae; genus Rhabditophanes; species Rhabditophanes sp. KR3021. The sequence continues at coordinate 1,999,155 of CAUJLY010000001.1, forward strand.
CAACTTTCTTCCCACAATAGAATCTTACCTTTACATCTTTGTTGATGAAAGCTATGATGAAAGCTGCCAGAACCGTAAGAACACTATATAAGATAGAAAAAGCTAAAAATAATGTACCTCCATTGGCAAATTTACTGCGATAAAGAACAGGAAAGTTACTAGCTAATAGCCTTTCTACTCCCATGCAAAGTGTCGTAATAGCTGGTAATAATGCTCCGCAAAGTCCGAACAAATCAAAAGCAACCCAAGCACAACTCCAGTAAGTTTGAATGGGTACTATCTGGTTTTGAATGGCTGTTCTGTACATATTTCCACGCTGCAGCCCTTGGAACATTACTCCCAGGCAATTCATTAAATCACCTACAGCTAAATACGCCAATAACTTAAAAATAAGAAATAATTAAACAAATTGGAAAATAAATAAAGAATAATTAAAAAGTTAAATGTAACTCACTTTATTTGCTTTTAAATACTTGATAGAAGAAAAGAAAATAATTAACAAAGGCACATTAATTAGACTACCAGCCATACCAAGCCACAGCCCTAAATCTTGGTATATGAGTAACCTCTCCAAAGTATTGTCCGTATTCCTAACATATCCATCCGGAATAAAAATATATTTGAAGGTAGTTGTCGTAATAGTAGCCATACGAAATAATTATGTGTCAGCACATTTGGCACCTTCATGCGTATTCATTCCTTAAAGTCAATTAATATTTTCTAAGTATAAGTTAAATGTCTTTATTAATCAAATTAAACTTGAAATGTGCTGCATTTGTGAAAGATTTTATTGGTTAAAATTAATTCTGGGAATTTATGTCTTAATTAGAAAGTGTATTTCGGTTTTTCACATAAATTCCATTTATTAAGACATCAGAGGCATTTTTTTGTGGTAACTTGTGGCTGAAATAATTTAGGTTTGAGATGGAATTATTTTAGCTCGACTTGCACTTATTTTTATGGTTGTTTTTTCGATCAGTTCTTTTTGATTGGTGACGATTCTCACGATACGTTTTCGAAATTCTTTGTTTAGAAAAAAGTATACAAATAAATTCATTGAAGATTTGAAAACTAACATCCAATCGGATGGATCTGATATAGCTGCGTCTAGTTGTCCAAGAAAGGCAGAAGCAAGTGAAACAAATGAAGGGAAAGAGACTGTAATAGTTGAGATTACTGCAATAACAAATAAACTTTTGATTCTCAGTAAGTTATCTCTATTTTCCTTGGTTCCTTTGCTTTTGTTTAGCATCTTTATTATTTCATAAAGGCAAATAGAAGTGAGAATTAAGGATAAGCAATAAGTAACCACATTCATCACATACACTCCTGTTAAGAATTCTTTTGAAAATGACACTTTTCTGCCACAATAATAGCGAACTTTAACATTTCTATTTATAAAAGAAATGGTCAAAGCGGTAAAAAGAGTAATGAAGCTGTATGCCAGGGAAAATATTAAAAATTTTGTTCCACCATCAGCAAATTGCTTTCTGTAAATCACGGGGAAGTTGCTAGCTAATAGTCTTTCAATACCCATTGACAGTGTTGTTATGGCTGGAAATAATGCTCCGCAAAGGCCTAGGATATCCATTGGAATCCAGGCACATGACCAATACGTTTGGATAGGGACAATTCTTTCTTCCATTGCAACTCTGTACCATAGTCCTCTTTGTTGGCCTTGAAACATTACGCCGAGGCAGTTCAAAGTATCCCCAATCGCTAAGTATGCTAGCAGCTAAAAGTCAAATAATTTAGTAAACCAAATAGTCAAAAAATAAAACAAACCTTGTTCTTTTTTAAGTACCTCTTGGAGCTAAAGAATATAAAAAGCAAAGGAATATTAATCAAAACTCCTGCAGCTCCTAATCCAAACCCGATATCTTGATAGATTAAAAGGTCTTTCAAAATACTAATATCCTTAATAGTTTCATAGCCTTCAGGAATAAATTTACTTACTGTAGTAGTCGTCATTTTGTAAATAAAAATTAACTCAAATAATATTTAGTAAAGCCTGAGATTATTAAGCACGGCTTTTTATGTAGTTTGGCAATAAATAAAAATTATTTAATAAGGTAATTGGATTTGAGAACAAATTTAATAAGTTTAACAAATTCTTATTTCTTATCGGATTTTTGTGTTTCTAATAAACACTTGATTTGTTGACAGTTGTTCCTCATTGCCAATTACTTATTTGAAATGCCAAATATAGCTATGGGTAATAAATAAAGAATAAATTGTTACCCATGACATGACGTGTTTCACATGTTATAAAAAATTGAATTAATTGCACATTTTGGATAAGACCAAACAGCGTAAATATACTTTTGTTAACAGCCAATGCCTTGCTAATTTCTGTCTCATCATCAATCAAACAATTTGTTTCAAAAGTTACAACATTAACAGGGTCACACCTATTAATTAACGAACATATCAGTTCTTAAACCTACATATTAACAACGTATTTCGTTGCAAAAGAAGATTACCTTGATATTTGTAACTAGTCCACAATTATTAATTACCTCATAGACATATTAAGTAATAATTGTACTGATTCTTAGAACTTCAATAATAGTTCATAGACTAATATCTTTAAAAAGGTAAATAATTAGAATGCAAGTTGTTATATTTACAACAGACAATAACAAGGTGACCTTTGATTAATTAAAAAATATTTTGGAAATTAGATAGTAATTCCGTGAAATATTAAATATCGCTTACTCACACTTGTTTTTATTGCAATCATTACTAAATATAAAAAGGATTTGGACTAATTGTTTTTGAGGCTAATTAAAGGTGAGGGAATGTTTTTGTTCTTCCTACGCTTTAGAATATATGATACACATCACTCATAATTAAAATTCACAAAGATAATTGGCTTGTTGGGATGAGGTATTATTTAATTTGGATTGCATTTATTCTTGTTATTAAGACTGAAGAGCGATTGAATGAATATTTGGTCTTTAGAAAAGTTTCGTAAGTTGAATAATTCTTTTTGATTAAACTATTCAAAAATCGTTTTAGCAATGGCTTTGTCGAGGGAACAGTTTCTCAATATTCAACTGAAATGTTTATATTTTTTGGCTTGCCTTACGCAAAGCCTCCAATTCATAGCCCATCAAACAATCTGAGGTTCGAACTACCTCAACAACTTGATGATAAAGATGATTGGATTGATGTGAGAGATGCCACTAAGCACCCTAGTATTTGCTACACAACATCCGAATCAGAATTCGAAATGTCTGAAGATTGTCTTTTGGTAAACATTTATTCTAGCAAAAAGTGTTTATTAAACAAAAATTGTTCGATTCTCTTTTATGTCAACTCTGACACATTAACTTTATTTGATGAACAAATAATTTCAGATAATTTTGCTAACAATGACATTGTTGTTGTAACAGCGAATTATAGACAAAACCTATTTGGGTTTATTAACAATCAAAAGAACAATTCTTTTCCAACCAATTTAGGTTTGTTCGATTGTATGGAAGCATTAAAGTGGATTCACCAAGAAATTGCAACCTTCGGGGGCAACCCCTCCAAAGTAACTATTTCAGGGTATTCAAAAGGAGCTGCTATAATAAACGCCCTTTTATCTTTCACCTAAATCAAAACATTTATTTGATAAAGTACTTTTGATTTCGGGTGCACGTCCAATCTCTCTTTATACAGACAAAAACTCTCGAGCCACTGTCTTGACCGCTCTTCGAGCAAATTGCCTACTAGGTACACCCCACCTAAACGAAACAGACACAATAAAGTGTCTAAAAGGTACGGATGCCCTGACACTGGTCAATGTTCAACGAAAACTAGAGTTAGATGGAATTTCGATCGACGCATATGCTCAAGATTACGGAATAAACTCGTTCTTCGAAAGAAATATCAATGAACTATCAGAAGAAAGAGATGGTAAACCACTGATGTTAGGAAACATTTGTCATGAACCAATGTTGATAGATCAAAAAGAGATAGAAAGTAATGGAACTTTAATGGAGATTGCATGCAAGTTCTTGCTGTCGCCGATGGCCTTTAAAAATCATTCACTGGCGGTTAAAGTTTGCATGGAAGAGTATTCACAATATCCTGACCGGATTCGGTTCATGTTCGATGAGCTTGATGTTTTTGTTCCGCTCTTAAGAGAAGCTGTCATAGCTCAAAAAGTTCATCAGAAAACGAATCACGCAAATGGTGTCAATAATAATGTTTTTCTGTTTACGTATGAAGAATATAACAGACATCAATTTATCATCAAATCATTCGCGAATTTCAAAGAATTTCCTTCCTATACTAGTTACAAGAAAGACGTTCCTTTCGAAGTCAAAAAAAGAATCTTTATGTCTTTTGCTCATTTTATCAAAACAGGAAATCCTAGTTACGACCATTTGGAATACGAACCTTTTGACCCTATTTACACTAACTATTTCGACATAATAGATGGTGTAAACAAAATTGGGTACTCATTCAGGTGCAAATATTTTCTGGGTGCACAAATTGCATGAAATGGTTGGTGATTTCAGACATCAAATAAGTGAACACTGGGCTGTTTTGACTAAAATGGATTTATATGTGGCTAGAAAGCCTTTAAATCCAAGCAATAAAGAAAGTTACTTGTGGAGGAAATTTAAATTTAGCAACAACAATACATCGTTTTGTAATTTTCGATATGGTCCATTCAAAAGTGACCCTATCATTTTTTTGTGGTTTTTCTGCGGATTCGGTATTTGTGTGGTTATCATGTGCATCTTTTGCAAACTTGTAAACATCGAAAGGACTGAGTATGAGATGTTTGCATAAAAAATACAAATAAAATATTTATTTTTACCGATTCAATATTCAAATTTACAAATTAAATAATTATTGCAAACTTTGGAATACGCTTCTTTTGTTGTATGTATTTTGCCAAACAGTAAAGATCAAACAAATAAAATAAATTCCTCCGGCGATAAAGCATTGCATTGCGTTCGAGTTGTACTTTTCGATGATTTGTCTGGAAAATATTATATGATGACAATAAAAGTCTTACTTACTCCACTGTCATTTCTTCTCCTTCTTTTTGGTTTAAATCAACGTCTGGGTATAAGGTAACGGCCTGTGTTTTGAAACATATTCCAAGTATAGGGAGAAATACACATCCAGAAAAGCATAACAAAATTAACCAGGCTGATAATTTGGGCCCAAAGAATGATTGATTGAGTAGCATCACACTTAACTTTTAATTAAATAAAATCACAACGATAAAGCTGTGTCATCTTTGGAAACACGTCCTGTTCTTTTTTGCATGTATATAAATAGATTAAAAGTGATATGATGAGATATTCAAAAAATCAAAGGCAACATGTTTGTATTATATAATAATATCAATCATTATTACATGTATGTAAAAAGAAATCTACCTTTCATTAAAAACTTTAATTGCCTTACTAAATGTCAAATCATATCATCATGGAAAATATAATATGTACTGTTGATTTATCAAATTCTCCAAATAAAAAAACATTTTATTTAGAACAAGTGATATCTATGTTCATTAAACTTAATAAAGGACATTTTATTACCGTACGAAAAGAAGAAACACTCTGAATGAATGACTCCCTGCACGTACTTTAAACGTTATGCCCTTAACCCTTATCTACCCAATTTGAGATATCATTGAGCCATAAAAATGTAATTTATTGTTTCAAGTGCCAGTATATATGGGATTGATCTCCTGAAATCGGTCTCACATTTCAGATATGAAGATTACCGTGTTATTCGCACTTGTCTCAGCAGTCTTAGCCGTTGCTAATAAGACTAGTCTAAGTAGGGATGCAACGCTTGATATTGTGGAAAAAAACAGAATAGACAAGAATACTTATGAGAAGGTACAGCGCTTGCATAAGGGATGGTACAATCAAGCGCTTAATGGGTTGTTAGGGGCTCTGGGGAAGGAAGTCATTTCTAAGATGACTAATATGTAGGTTTGATTATATTCTTTGATTTATTTCTTTGTAGACATGAAAAACTGGCCTTCTTGCATTGCCTTGAAACAATAGACTATATGAATCAAGATCCTAAACAAATTTCTAAATGTTTAATTAAGGCTAAAGACAAGAACTATAAAATTAGACGTTTTAAGAGGCAATCCTTAAGGTTTAGAGATGAAGACGAAAAGAAGGATGTTTTGAAACAATCACAATATAAGGTTAAAAAGGTACATTCACTAGGAAGTTTGAAAACTAAAGCTGAAGAAAATACCTTCTTTTCAGCTGCCACCAAATTCATCAGAAATATGCTTTCCTTCTTTGATGTAACTAAAGCCAAAAAGGAACCATGGAAGGAGACGTACAAGAAGTTAGAAAAGCTACAAGAAATTTACGACAAAGACAAAAATCACGAAGCTTCTTATAAAAGAGTTTTCGATGCTGTATTGGAAGGCCAACCTCCAAATATCAGAAGGTACGCTAGAGCTATTAACAGACCAAAGTCATTAGAAAGTCAATTCAATGACATGATCTTTACCCTCGAAAAACACTACGGAGACAAAGATGGTCCTTCTATTTTATCCCCAAGATTCGGTTCCATCATGCCTAGAGGTAAAAACCGCAAAGGAACATCAATTTTATCTCCAAATCTGTTCCCCATGCACGACGCTACTAGTGAGAATGACATTTTACCGCTTCCTGCTGTGATGAATGAACTGGGAATGAATCAAAAGGACAAGGATTCCGTTCTTGAGTTAATCATGGACATCAGTGGAACAGGAGAAATTATGGATAATGTGGAGAATATCATTAAGAACACTGGATTAGAAAATGAGTTTGAAGGAGTCAATAACCTGGTCATGGATATGTTTAATGGAGTCGAACAAACATTTTCACACCGGCAAAAGAGACATTAGTAACAGTCAGTTTTCTTTCTTGTCTAGAAGACAATTAGAAAAAGTGTACGGGGAAGGAAGTCCATATCAAGTCAAGAAGGAGGAAAATCCTATCAATCTAAACACCTATTCTAGAATGACATTAGTTGATAAGAAAAGAAATTTGTGGGAATCAGTCAGAAGTTTAGCCGGAATGCCACAGAAGAAATTCGTCTCCAGGAGATTGAAGAGAACGTATGAGTTGGTTTTAATGAAACCTACGTTTGGTCTATTTGCATTCGCTCCAGCTTTCCACAAGTTCAGTGTTTTGTCGCCACTTGTTTTGGGTAAGTCTAATAATTACTTAACAAAATAAACTCAATATCAACCATTTAACGCTTTTTTTGGTAAAGTCATCATACTCAGCTCCAATTTGTCCTCCTCCTCAACAATCCAATACTAATATATTATTTTCAGCTCCCAATTTGTTCTCGCCATCAGTTAATTCACCTTTACTTATGTCTTTGCCGCTTTTTTCACCACAGGTTTGTTTTTCTTTAAACTAAGTAATAATTTTTTCAGGTCGGAGATCCTTTGATACTATCGTAAGTTGTTTTATTTTCTTATAGTAATTCAGAATTTCAGACCATATTTACTAGGTAATACTTAATTTCTTTCTCCAGCGCAGAAGTGTATATATGAAAATTGCTATTGCAAAAACTATTTGTAGACATAGGTTTTTAAATCACAAAAAGGATTGAAAAGGCATATTAATCTAGTTTACAATTAAGTTGATGTTGTAACAATTTCAGCAGCCTAAATCACATATAAAATAATGTGCTATCACTTAGATTCGAAAATTATCCTTTCAATTAAAAATTAGGGTTATCTAAAAATGGCTAATCAGTGGTATTAGAACTATAAACACATTTTGACTCTATCAACCAAAATTTATTTTTTGATTATGCAAATAACTGATGGGTTTAAATGTAGTTAGTTTAAATCTTTATTAACATATTTTTGACATATTATATTAAAAATTTTGAAAAAAATGAATTTTTTTGCGAACCACGTGGTTCTCAATGGCTATACAGTCTCACTATAGTTTGTGATATTGTTAATTATTAATATAACTATATTTGCCTGATATTTGTGCGTTATAAACATATTTCCGCGGAAAATACACTTCTGCGTTTCCAACATGATTCCTGATCCCTCGAACCTGTAACACGCATCTCCTAGGCCCAAATGTGTTTTCGCCCGCAGTGTTTAATGCTTACGTGCTAAGCCCTTATGTTTTAAGTCCTAACGTCGGTAAGAACGCCGTTTCGTGAGATTTAATTATTAATTTTATTTCATTTCAGTGAATCCATACGTTATGTCGTAAGTTTATCATCTACCAACTTCAATATTGTCAATATAAGCCCACGCATTGGTATTGGTGTTGTTGTCGGGGATTTGGCGTGATATTGATAAGATACCGACCCAAAATATTTAAATTTTCCCAAAAATAGTTTTGAACGTTTGGTAAAGTCCCAAATCAACTATACTAACTTATTTTCCGTAACCGGGTGCCTGACCAATTAACAAATCTATTGTTTTACCAAATACCAAAAAGTTTTGTATGCGTAGGCTTAACTGTCTAATTACTGCTATCCTATTAATCCTGTTACTCCCCTAGGCCTCTCATATTAAGTCCTCACGTGCTGTGTGCTGGTAAGTGATTTTATCTTGATTAACATTAATTAATTCCTTTAGATGTTCTATCCCCAACAATCTTATCAGGTAAAAGATAAATTAAATACATTTAATTACTTCTAAATTAGGAGCTGTACTGTCTCCATCCGCTGGTTCCCCGTCGATTCTCAGTCCAAGTGCATTAGCCGCGAATGTGCTGTCGCCGTCAATCTTCTCAAAGAAGTGATTCAAGGAAAATACGTATAATAATAAATAAGCCAAATTAATAATATAAAATAGTGCCATTGAGTCTGTACATTTAATAGAAGTATCATTTATTTAGTAAACTCTATATTAGTCCGATCCATTTTATATATACTTTCCAATGATAAAAAAGATTATTGCATTGTCTGTTTATAAGAAAATATTTTATTACATTTATTTACTAAGCAGTGTTGGTGACAAGACATTCGCTGCAAGGGCCGATTCAGTTGCAATAGCAGGGCTGCCAAGTGATGGCGATAATACTGCGCCTTTAATTCAATATGTATTATGTGAAAATGTAAGAACTTACCGGAAAGAACGGTGGGTGAAATAATATCTGAAAAATAATTTAAAAGTGATTTAAAATAGGTTTGGAATTATTGTTCAAATTAAAGTTGTCTTAAATCTTACCTGGGCATAAACCTAAAGGAATCGTATTAATTATGTGACAGAATTTAAACTTACAATGAGGACTGAGAATTAACGGCCTAACAAAAATATGCAAATTACTTATAATATAAATAACTTACGACAGCGCGTAGGGATTCACTAAAAAATGTATTAGCAATATGAAATGAATAAACTCTACTAATATTGGGTGACAGCAGGTACGGAGAAAACACGTATACTAAAGAGATCCTACTATTTAAGTAATGAGGCATGCAACAAACCATTCATAGCTGCGGCAGATCTATAAATTACCGATATTAATAACAAAAGCGTTTTTTATGAACAAAAATGTTTTTACAAACCACAAATTCATTACACACTATTTTAAAACTTACCCAATATTCGGAGACAAAATATATGGACTAAAGGAATTGCATTATAATATAGTTAATTCACCTACGAGATAATCAGTGGATTTGCCAGTTGCGGACTCATGATTGGGGGGGACATCGTAATTAAACCCACTAATCCTGGTGAAAACATACCTAAAAAATATATTATTTTCACTCTACTGACTTACTTGGCGATAATATTATGGGAGCCAATAGAGTGTGAGATCTTAATGTCGGACTAAATGAGAAGGGACTTAATATGACACTTTTTCGGATTCTTCTTGAACTCTCTACTTCGGCCATCTTTTTAAGAACATTAATTAAAGCCATTTTTTTCTGAACTTCTGTCCACTTTTCATAATCATCTAAATCAAAGGGCAAAGTGTCCATATTATAAATCCCGTTTTCCCCAAACATAAATTCCAGTTGCTTCCTACTCATGAACGTATACTTTTTCTGATCTAACTCCCTTCGCTGTCTTCTACTAAATGTATTACGCAGTGTTTTAAATACCTCATTAAAAGAGTTGGTGAAACCGTCAATTTCAGGTTCCAATTCACTCTCATTGGTCCCTTCTAGTTTACCCATTAGCATATTGACATTTTCCGAAACACCTGAAACTTCCATTAGTAACTCTAGTAAATTATCACGATTTTTTGGTTCAAATCCTAATTTTTTTAATATAGTCGGTACTGGAAGAACATCCTGCTTATTTTCTCTTTCCGACTCGTATAGCGGGAATAGATTGGGTGACAATATATTATCAGTTCTCTCAGAATCCATTTTTTCATAAATTGAAAAGAATTTGGGGGAAAGTACCTTTGTGAATGAAATATTTGAGCTAGCCTGAACTGAGTCAAGCAGACCATGAGCCATTTTCAACCACATAGGTTCTTTGAGCCCGTATTGTTCACTTAAACTTTGACTGATTTTGTTCGGTTTTCTTCTAATTGTTTTACCAGTCATCATGAATAATACTTTGTCACGATAGTTGTCTTTGTTCCTGAAGTTTTTGATGTTTTCGTCAATAGCTTTGATTTGGGAGTGAACTTTTGCCCATGGGGTTGCCTTTTTTGTTTGATTGGCAACAACGTTTTTGATGTTAACGAAAAAGTCCCTGATATCTTCAAAAGTGCTTGAATTATAATGTCTACGAGCATCCAACATTCCAGGTGCATACTGTACATGTCTTACATTAAATATTTCACGTTTATTTATGACATGTCCTTGTAAAGATCTTCTGAATAATTTATACTTTTTAATGGTAAAAGAGCGAACACGAAACAATTTGTTTCTTTTGATTTTTAACGTCTGAACAAATTTTTTTGGCTTTACGACAAGACATTTAGCAATATCTTTAAGACTATAACGTGATTCAATTCTTTCAACGCATTTCTGCATTTTCCTTTTGTCATGCCTATTTTTCATTTCATAAATTTCCTTTCCAACAGCACCCATCAAAGAACTAATAGCTGAATTGTACTGATAATAATGAGCGTTTTTCACCTTTTCGAATTCCCCCTCATTCATCTTTATCTTATCAAACACTTGATAGTCTTTATTTGTGGGCAACTTGCAATAAACAAACTAAAAAATGATAAAAAGCAATAACAATACTTACTTACCTGAATTGAGATAACAAAAATAAAAACAATCATCATTAGGATTAAGATAATGATGATCCATCAAAAAATGACTTCTTATGTAAAAAAACAATTTAATCCGAAACGACATGTCACAAACATAAATTATTGCAACCTAGGTCACCTGTCACAACTAACTAAACAATTCATTAAAGTGTCACAGGTATTATAATGTTCTTACAGTTATTTTTTAATTGTTTTTACAGATATTTTTAACTAATTTATCCAATTTTACGAGTATTATTTTTGATTTCTTTATTATATTAATTTGGAAGAAAGAACAATGATTTATGTATAAAATAAAAATAAAGATTTATCTACGTTATGTTCTAATGTTCAAAATGTATGTAACTTGATGACTTCGTGTCAAATAAGGTAATCACACATTTCATATCATGAGTGTTTTTTATTTAGCAGCCAAGTGATAGTACAGTTCGGTGATTTCCTCTGACTAGTAAAGTCGGCGGCATGTTGTTGGTGAGTAACTCTAACCACAACATATACAATGGAGATAGAATAACCGATTCATGAGCAATAGGCAACGTCATAATAATTAAATGAGCTGCCGCTGAGTGTTCAAGCAATAACTCACGTAACCGCAAGTATCTGTTTGTTTTTGATTTATTTTGTTCCAGCATTTCACTTGAAATAGTAACTTTGCTACCATTTACTGGATTAAGAATCTCCAAAAAGGCATTATACTCATCTGTTGTTTCTCTATAGAGACCCGTGTCTTCTTCAACAATAACTTTGACAGCTTTGAAACTAATTCTCAACTTAGTCAACATCTTTTCCATGTTAATTTTAATTTCATTTGGATTAGATGTACTTGAACAAATAACAAAAATGCGTAAATTAGCATTGCACAAGAATGAATTGATGTTGCTTGATATTAAATGGGACATCAGTAATGTTAAACCACCATCATCATACAAATACCAAACATCAATTTCGCCATCCTTAATTTTGACGCGGAATTTTTTGCCCAAATTATTGCCTGAACTTCCGGAATATATAACATCTGAATTGTTTTTGATTGGTATTGGTTCGGGAGACTTGGCTCTTTGAGTTAGATTCAACACGCTTGAACTAGTTTGCAATTTACTATTTATCCTTTGAGCGTGTTCAATAGCTTTCCTTGGGATAGTTCCAGAAACTGGCCTTGCTTTCTCTACTGCTACTCCTCTTACAAAGTCATCATGCAAATTAGATCCGGCATCAGACAACGTTACATCGGGTAATCTTAGCAATAAATTATCCAAGACATCTCTCATCGAACTACTGTTATCCAATTTATCAGTCCCATTTCTAAATATACAAAGACTCATGTCAGATTCAAAAGCATCAAGGATGACCCCCAAATACTCATCAACATGTTTCTTTTCTTCAACTCGGATACTTTCTTTCAACCAATTTTGTTTGAATCCCATCATCAGAATATTAGGCTGCATTTTTCCTAACCCGACAGTTTGTAGTAATCCTTGAACTCCATTCCTCAAACTCTTATTAGCAACTGAACAATAGAACGCTTTTCTTTGTTGTTCCCTCAACCAATCAGTCATCTTTGCATTCAACTTTCTGACACATGCAGTTGCAGCGACTGAACTACTATAAGGAACCACGTGCCCACAGATCATTAAATTCTTTCCATCACTTATACAATAAGCGAAGTCGACAAGACACTGGCGAGAAGCTGGATTGCCAGTGAGAACTAATATTTGTGGACGATAATTTTTGACGTGTTCATCGGTTCTTGACAATTTCAACAATCCCATTAAAGCAACACGGTATCTGTTTGCTTCGGCTGATGATCCCCAGGAAACTTTCTTGCCCGCGTGTTTTAGATAAAGATACAAAATTGAAAAGATGAAGAAAGTAAGAAGTGAAAAGATCCATGATAAAACGAACATGCATACAATGCACAAAACAGCTCCGAATAGTGACAACCATTTGTTGTAATACTTGAAACCTGGTCTGAAGCCGGGAGAATTACTGGCTGTAGCATCAAAGCAGGCGAAATTTGTAATTGCAAACGCTGCCAAGAAGAAATTTGTAATAATCTCAGCAATAGCATTCAAGTCTCCAATTAAAATTACTCCACAAGTCAGCAGAAAAGTCAAAATATAAGCGGGGAAAGGTTCATTAGTTGGCCCTCTTCCCTTGCCGAAAATCGAAACTCCTGGGAAAAGTTCATCTTGGCACAAAGCTTGCAAAATTCTAGGAGCTCCGATCATGCACCCCGAAGCTGAAGACAAAGTAGACGCAATAATACCTGCTACAATCAATGGTCCGTAAACAGATTGAGTCATTGGAATGTTGTAATCATTGGCTAATCCGTATTTACAGGTGAAGTTTGCCTTGCAACTTGGAGGAATATATAGACCAGTGAAATTGTCATACATTGGGGGATCAATTCCATTGGAGTCTCTTACTGTAGCAAATGCGGATAATAACATGGTTGCGGAGTAAACACAGGTTGTTACGACGATTGAAACCATCGTTCCGATGGGGATGGATTTGGAAGCGTCTTTTAAGTCTCCAGACATGTTGGCCCCAGCCATTATTCCAGTCATAGCTAAAAGAGGTTGTGGGTTTAAAAATGTAAAAAATATATAAATAACCTGGAAAATATACACCGAACATAGTGATGAAGGAGTTGTTATCACGATAATCAGGCCACATATTATCCCATATCGTTTGCATTGAAAATCCCGTCATTCCTTGACTTATTTGCGTAGTAGACAATGGCAAAAAAGCTCCGATCGTATGAGCAGCAACTGACACACAAATCGTAATCAACAGCAAAATTTGAGTCTTATTTTCGAATTCAGTTCCCACGAAGATGATAAGTTGCAAAATCAAGCAAGTTGTAAGAGCAAAAAGACGAATGTCATTAATCCCTCCATCAAACAAAGTAATTCCTTGTTCCTTTAATAATCCAACCATGGACTCAGCCAATCCCACGCAGTTCATTGCACCGTTTATCATATTTGCTATATACAATATGAGTCCAATTGAACCACCAAATTCAGGGCCCAAACTCCTAAAGGATGTTATATTGCGTGTTTAAACGTTAATCTTAAGTAAACTGTAGAGATGTTACATCAATCTCCTCTCTTATCATATTACACCTATGGTTGTATCTTGTACAATTGTCGTTAGCACATAAGTGAATCATTGTTTATATTTAATCTCTTCATGTTATGAGATATATAGGCGCTTAGGACATCAATGCTTCTACATCTTAATCTAAGCATTCAAGGGACAAATCACTAATTGCGACCATGGCAAGTGTTCTATGCCTGACATCTACTTCCTCAGTCATACGAATGCATGCGCTGTTGCGGAGATCTTAATTAAAATGATATTCGAGCTTAAGATTACTTCTGACGATTAATTTTAATATTTTGTTCCCTCTGATAATTTCCATTGGATTTTCAATTAAATAAAAGCAACTGACCTCGATATCAAGTAATAACAACCTCCATTTTTTACCTCCCCATTAGTCGCAATAGCTGACATTGAAACTGAGGTGATTACAACAACGAGTAGAGACAACAAAATAACAACCATCCCAAGAAAAATTCCTGCTTGGCCAGCAATCCATGACATACGCAAATACAAAGTAGCTCCAATAATGCATAAAATACATCTAATTAGAACTCCCTTAATCCAACCAAATCCTTCAAATGCATTTAAATCTTTTCCCAAGTCGGAAGTTGCATCGACGCTCTATGATAAATAATTCATCTAAATTAACTTATTAATATTAGCTTTACAAACATACAGATAACGCATGAATTTGATCTAATTGCTCAGTAGGATTTCTCTTAATTAATTCAGACAAGGCAGGTCTATCGTTTCTAGCAAAAGTATCTACTGAATTAGGAAAAGCCTCTTCATCAGCACTGAAGCAGGAATTTCGATATCCTCTTCTTCCAGGAAATTTATCTGATTCATTTTCACCTGGGGCCACAGAACCATCATAGGACAAACAAACAGCTAGGTGTTTGTTATCAGCCGCCATAAGTAAATAGTTCAAATAAAGTTTTAAACAATTTAACACTAAAAATAAGGCTATAAAATAACTTTTAAATAGTAATTTGATGAAGGCAAAACCTAAAACATCACCAAACTTTCTTTCTACCCACAAGACAAATGTACAATTTGTGGTAATAAATTTGAACAAGTCTCAAGAAATCAAGTTTTGTCAACTCTCTCCTTATTCGACTTTTATATATGTAGGAAGAAGCTATTTTTGCTTTAATTGCTATCAATTAAAAGAAGTGACACGCATTTTTGAACTATCATAATATATTAAAAATTGTTTGGTTAAAATAGCCTTTTTGTGTAAAAAGATTTTTGATGAAATAGATTATTGGTGGTGGGGAAATTATTTAAATAGAATGCAAAATGAGTAACAAAAAATAAAAATTCAAAAAAGATAATAAGGGTGAGAGTAGCCTCGGGAAATGATATAAAAAAGATGTGAACAATAAATTTATACTATTGTACTATTATTTAACTATTTGTTTAGTTAATGCGGATTAAAAAATTAGTCTTGACTTGAAAAGCATTCTTCCTGATGTTTTGAAAGCTTGAATGTTAATCTCCAACTGAACTGTTTACCAAAAACAACCATGTAATTTTGTTAAGATGTTATTTATAACTCATTTTAACAAATAATGACTCATTAAAAATACTGTGTTTTTTTGTATATTTACTGTTCAAATCATATTTATGAGATCTAAATTAAAATGAGCCCACTTTGAGCTTTTAATATTAGTTTGATAGATCATTTCATATCTGATCAAATCGTTGTGTTTTAATAGTGGATGGTGATTAATAAAAGATATATAGTTGTTATATTATATTGTATGTTGTTGGTAGTTGTTAAAAGTTTTTATTGCATTTCTTGTAAGGTCATATTTTTGTCAATTATTGAAGAGTAGTTTCCGATTAATAAAACTTAAATGAAATGCAAATCTAAACTCCAATTAAAACTAAATCTATACAAATTAAATATATAGAAACAAAGGAAATGATTTTCTATAATATAAAATAATTGTGCAATTATTCAATTACAAATTAAAAAATTAACAATCAAATCCAAAACCAAAAGAACCCGTAGTATATATAGTATATAAAATTTAATATACAAACTTAATGTTATGGAATGAATTTTTATATAATTCAACATCAGTTAATTGTTTGTTTGGTTAATTTATCCATAAAAAGAAGATAGAACAAGTTTTTGGTATCATTATTTTGTTAATTTATTAAATAGTATCGTTAAAAGTATAATGGATGTGTTTTTATATCTTATTTTATGATTTATTTGTATTTTATTTACAATTCGATGAAAGGAAACTTTTTTATTGTATTTTCAATATTTTATTTATTATGTGATGGTGGTGTTGATGGTGCAAGAAGGAAGCTCTGGAAACCGTATGGCTTCAATTTACGATGCAATAAAGTTTTAGGGAATGATCTTACGTATATTAAGAAGGTTAAGAAATTTAAGTGGACTGACAAAATGAAGTTGGGCATGAGCTGCAAGGAAATTAGAGCTCGTGGATTTTATCCGAACGCTCCTATGTCCAAGGCTGAAGCTGAGTTTCCATTGGCGTATGCCAGGAACGTTTATACGGTAAACATTGCACACTTTAATTAATTATAAATTATAAACTCAAGGACTACGAAACAATAGAATTAATGTTGTTAGTGAGCTATGCCCCTCAAAATCACTATTGCTTTTCAGTAGACAAAAAACAACCAAAAATGATTAAAAAAATGAAACAACTAGCCTCATGTTTCAAAAACGTGTACATTTCCCCAGTCTATTTCAACATGCTAAGCAACGGAAACTACCTTCCCGATGCTCATTACGAATGCATGAAGATATTAGTGAATAAAAAATTTCGGTACCTTTTTAATTTATTGGTAAGTATAAATGACATAACAAATAACAAATGATTGCTTTTATGGAACGATGACTTTCCCCTTCGAACAAATGGTGAATTAGTTGATATAGTTAAATCAATGAACTTAGCTACTAATATTAAACTTCCTGTTATTGTGACAGGTCTTGATAGACGCATTGATTTTAAAAAGGATTGGAGTTATGGTAATTTAAAAATATTTAAAAATAAAAACATCAGAAGATCTATTTTGAAGAAATCGGTGCAACACAAGTATGGTCTGTCATCAGTTGGTCTTAGGAAAGGAGCAGTGTCTTATATTGTGAATGCAATTAATGTGACAACATTTATGCATCAACTTACGACCTGGAGATATGCGAGTGATGAAGTATTTATGGCTACTTTATTAACAGATAATTATTTAAAGATCCCAGGATATATCCCTGCACAATGCATTCCAAAATATTACAACAAGAACAGTTATTTAGTACGAAGAGTTTTATGGGGCGTCAAACGTCATTGCCCTAGTAAAAATTCCAGGCATTCTATTTGTTCAGTTGGAGTTGAAGATGTTCATAAATTAGTTGATGCCAAACAATTCTTTGCGTATCGTTTTGATCAGAAACATGACTATGGAGCTTTATACTGCTGGTCAAAGTATGTGTACGAAAAGGCGTACTTTAATAAATCCAAAGATAGAAAATTAAAAGAATATTACAAAAATCTACCAATGTCGCAATTAGCTAGATTAATGAATCAAGGTAAAAGTATTAATAAAATTTGTCATTGATAGGAGTTTAGAAAATAAAAATAATTTTCAACAATAGTCATCAAAGCAGCATCTCTATATTTTTCAATTAAACCAGTTAAAAACAATTAAATAGAAGTCATTTTCCATGATTTGGTGCATAAAACATTGAATATTTGAGCTTATAATTTATGTACTTTTACTTACAACAAATAAATGACTTGTAATGTTTTAAGAATGGCGTGGTTGATAAGTTCGGGTACAAAAATGTTGTAGAAAAGTGACGTGATACTACTAAATAGTTAGTAGGACTAAAATGAATGTGTTTATGAAGCTATAATTAAGTTAAGATTTATGTGTTTGAATTTTAACGATTTCGACTATAATTTAGTAACAAAGTGTTAAATTGAATGTAGTTTTGAAGGAATTAATTACATTTTTGAACTTGTGTATTTGTCTAAAAGATTTATGTATTGTATGCGATCATTCTGATACTAATTTTTCCTGATGTGAATTGTCATTTTGAGTTTACATTTTGTCTTGAGGTTATTTGATTTTTATAAAGTTTACTTATGTTTTAGATTTGTTAAAAAATTAAAATGCTATATTCAAAATATAGTTATTTATTGTCTCTGCCAGTGTTATACCATTTTAAATATTTATTTTTGGAAGAATTGGAGAGGTTTTCATCTGACATTTCAAATATGCAATTTGTTCATTGAAGGCATTATGATAATTTTGGAAAGATTAATTATAATTTGTTTATTTTTTATAAACTATTAATATACACAAATATTTATATAAGATTTGATCAGTGAAAGTTTATGTCATGTTGATTTTAACTTTTTCAAAAACAATAAATATGTATTTGTGAATCATGTGTTGGTCAATAGACTTATTTTAAGGGCAATTCAATCAACATTAATCATTAGATAGATATACATTGAATATTAATCCTATGTGTCCTCTACGTAATAAAAATATGTATTCAAATGTCAAATAATGATAAATGGCATAATAAATTTATTCCCACTGAAAAATGTACTAGAAGTGAATGCTCTTTTTGTTGCCATCATTACTATGAGGAACACGAACCACGCGTACAGGAAAGCATATGAATTAATGCACTCCACCCTGAATATATTTAACTATTCGAATACTCAGAAAAATTCTGTTTATGCCGCTTTCATAATAATTGGTATTATTAAAATTGATATTTATTTGCCATTTTTGCATTTGGAGATGAATGGCTCAACCGATATATCTATTCCCTTTTGGCGTGAAGAAACAATAATGTTTGCAACAAATCCAAATCAACTTGAGCAAATAACTTTGTCTTTTTTCAAATTCTTATTGCCTATTCAACTTTTTATCAATATTATTTGCGCTATAATTGTATTTTATTTATATTACTTCATCTATAAATTCGCATTATTACATGTGAATTTTAAGGTATTGCTGTTCATGTTTGGATTATTTTCTCAAATTTACAATATCCTTCAATTTATTAATATTCTTATCATACTATGTGTCAGATTTGATAAAATGATATCATTTCTAATAGAAACAATAAGTCTTTCAGCTGCTTTGGGGCTGACGAATATGTCAGTTCCGATGTTAATAGAACGTTCTATGGCTTATAAATATTCTTCGAACTATGACAATTCAGGCATAAAATATAGATACATCGTCATTTCAATAGTTGCATTTATAGTAGCAGGGCTGGACATATTTAACTTTTCTATTCGTATGTTTGTTGAAGCGATTATGAATTATAATAAGTAAATTTTATTTATAGAGTTCATATTTTATGCATATTCTTCAATAGCGTGGATGTCTACAACGATATTTAGTACATCTGGACTAATTATATTATATTTCATAAACAAGAAGTCGCTTAAAAAGGAACAAAAACTCAAGGAAAATATCAACAAAAGGTAATTATTTTCAATAGATGTAACTTAATAGTTATTTTTGAAGATTCCAACTTAATGAAAATGACAACAGTATATCAATTTTGGTCTTCATGAATATTCCATTGTGCGTGACAAGCGTAATTGTATTTTCGAGTCTTTATCTAATTAGACTTGGTGTATTTAATGCCGCACTAACGTCATTTTTAATATTCAGCAGTGTTTCAACTTTTACAGTCACTTTTCCATTAGTTATGATACTTTACTTATCTTCAACAAGAAAAGCAATTAGACACATGTTTGCAGAACAACGAACTCCGAGAATTGAAATAAATTCCGCTGACAGACGCGTCAAATTATACAACGAAACTGAAATTTATTTCCGCGAAATTACTGCAGGCTGGTAGCAATTACACATATATAAAGAGTTTATTTTTTCCCATTTAGTTATTTACCAAAATTGTCAAACAATATTTTTTGTATTAATGTATAATATAAATTTGTTCACCAATTTTTTGAAGCATAACAAAGTTGGCACTCCTCTGAATATAATTAAGTATGAAATTATCGGAGCTATGCCTAATGTTTTTTTTGTTACTCAAAGTTAATATTTAGTCTATTAATTCATTAAAATGGAAGTAAATTCTTCCTTGTATATTACTCTTAAATCATGGGCTGATGATACTATTATGTTTTCCGTTGATCCTAATAAGTTTCCACAGTTTGATCCTTTTTTTACAAAAATACTATTTCACATTGAGCTACTATTAAATGTGGTTTGCGGCGTGATAGTCGTATTTTTATATGGCTTCATCTATAAGTATGCTACTTTGCATCCTAATTTCCTATTTTTAATTGGGATATTTGGACTGTATTCGGAAATTCTCAATATATTTCAAGCGATCAATGTGTTTAGTGTAATTTTTTTTGAATATGACAAAGTCTTATCATTTATTTATGAATGTATAAGTATATTCGGTGGTTTCGGATTTACATTTCTGTCAGCTCCAATGTTAATTGAACGAGCAACAGCTTATCATTACTCTGATGTCTACGACAATTCCAAATTCAAATTCAGATACATTTATTTTTCAATAATTTGCTTTTTCATGGGTATATTTGTGACGTTAAATTTCTCAGCTCGTAAGTCAACATATTCATTGTTTGAAAGATTGAATTTTACTTTTTTAGAGTTTGTTCATTATGTCTTTTCTCTGCTAATTTGGGTTTCTATAACCTTATTTAGCACAATTGGATTAATAATTTTATACATCAAAAACAAAGATTCTTTAAAGAAGGAAAAAGCTCAAAAGAAGAACATTAATAAGAGGTAGTTTAATTTCCGTATTGCATACATGCCAATTTATTGCCAACATTGTTGCTAATAGTATAATTTTAGGTTTCAACTAAATGAATTGAAAGAGTCAACTTCAATTTTGGTTTTTATGAATGCACCTTTGGCTGTTACTAGTCTAGGAACTTTTTTGGTACTCATGTTTGTCCAACTAAATTCAACCCACGCGGGTTTTGCTTCATCGTTAGTCTTTATGAATGCTTCAATTCTTTCAGTCATATTCCCTCTAGTTATGATCTTTAATTTGACATCAACAAAAAGAATTGTTTGGAGAATGTTTGGAAAGAATTTAAATAAGCATGCTGCAGCTCAAACTAACAATTTCCAAGGACAGGATAAACATTTAAATGAAACGGAAGTTTATTTTTCGCAGTACACGTGGACTTAAAAGATGAATTTGTTTTGTACTAAACAGAGGGTTTATTTCCATTAAATGCATGGACCTAGTTAGATAAATGATTATTCTATTTGTATTACGAAATCAAACAAATTGAAATATTTTTTAGACCAAACGTCTTCAAACTTCAAGTCCTTAATTTGGTGATGAAGAAGGTTTTGTTATATTGCAATTGATTGATTGGACTGTATAAGGCAATACTATCTTTAAAAAATAAAATTTGAGGTTCATAATACGTTTCCGGAATTCCCACCAACTCTGGTAGAATTGGCCTGGGGTTAATATGAAAAATCTCTATTAACAAAATATAAATTAATAACGTGGTATATAAAATTAATTGGTGAACACACCTATCTGAATATTTTCATTATTTCTTACAACTTCTGGTTGAACGATATTTTGAAAGTTGTAAATATTATCATGCTTTCACTTCCTTAATTTTTAATTCTTTATCTTTATGCAAAATGTTTCCCTTAATGCACAAACATTTTCTTCATTCATTTAAAATTTTTATATTTTGCATTCAAACTCTTTCTTTAATAATAAATTCATTTTAATTAAATTGTTGACGCATTAACCATTACTATGAGGAAATTCTTCAAGTTTTACGACTTTTAAAAATATCAACAATTTCCTTCGAATCAGGACGATTATTAGATTTTTTGCTAATCTCAAAACCTATATTTCTAATATATGTAATTTGCAATAAAGCGAAAAAAATGAAGTCAAAAGTTGCAATGCAATAAAACACGTATTTAGCACTTGGCAACTGTTTTTATCTAATGTTCAAAAGATCAATGTTGTAGTGAGATTACTTTGTTATGTAAATATCCAAACAATAATATCATATTAGAACTTTGATCTAATTGTCACTTTGATTTTGTTAGTGTAATAGCATTAATTAGTAAGGGATTTAAAAGACATACTTTTAGAATGATAAGAAATATGGACTCTGTATGTCCTCAACAGAGTAATGTTTCTCACTGATTTTATACGTCATTAACTAGTCAATATATTAGTAAATATCTTAAAGCATACAAATACTTTGAGATAACAACATTGCCATTGGAATCTTAAGCAATCAGATTGATAGTTTTGATCGGGATATAAGAATTAGTCAATTACTTGAAAATAAGTTACTATTTATTGAACTTAAAGATTACCTTAACAATCCAAATAATGTGAAAACGATATATTTGTTGTATTTTAAATAATCAACTTTAATCATATCCTTTAGTGATGATCTTAAATTAAACCTTAACAAGGCAAGTTGTTTTAGGGAATGTTAGAAAATAATCTATTGCTTAAATGAATATTTATCGATGACAGATTAAACGTTAAAAGGAGTATATTTTCCACGATACAAATTGGCTTAATTAGATCAATCTTTATTTCCCAAAATATACGAGGTCCCCGTACAATTAATGTTTATGCTCTTTTATCTTATGATATCAAGCAGAAGGTTATTGTCTATAATATAAATGGATTAATTTAGATTTACTTTTTTTTCTTGGATTGAAACATATTTGCAGTATGTTTTTTATTGAAGATTAATAAACCTAAAATCTTTGAATTTGTTGATTTAGGAGATGGCGTTTGACTGGAATATCCAGAATCAGACTTTGTATTTGGTGATTTAGGAGATGTTGTTAAACTGTAATATACAGAACTATTTGTTGGGTTGCTTATGGCAAGTGAGTTTGGAACACCTATTGTATCATCTAAAACAATCACATGTCGTGGTTCAGGTCGTTTAGAAGGATAATTAACCGTTGGTGGGTGATATTGCATATTACCTATAAATTAATCACATGAGCTTATTTAATTATCTTAAAACCTTACTGATATGATTTTTTTCTTCGATTGGCATGATACTTAAATATCCATGCAGTTTCTTATGTTTATCTAATTCCGCTTTTAATTCATTTATTTCATCTTCCTTATTTTTCAATTCATTTTCTTTTTGTAGTAATTCGTATTTAAATTTCCAAACGTCTTCCTTAGTAGTTTGAAATTCTGATATTTTGCATTCAAGTTCTTTTTTCTCTTTCTTTAATGATAAGCTCATTTCAATTAAATCAGCATCGTATTCATTATTATTAGGAGGCAATTGTTTAAGAATAGTTAGGCGACTTTTCAAAACATCAATAATTTCCTTTGAATCAGGACGATTATCAGAGTCTTTACTAATCCCAGGTAAAATGAATTTGCCAATAACGTCTGGAGATTTTAATAAATGCTTCTTCAAGTATTCTTCTTTATCGGAAATTAATTTGAAAAACTCCGCTTTCTTCTTAAACAAAACCTCAGTAGCAGCGATGGCAAAACTATAAATATCCGAACTTTTCGAATAAATGTCACTCTTTTCAATCTCCGGAGCTTTATAACCAGACGTTCCACATTTCCTAACATTTTCTTCCTTTTCTCCTTCAATTTTGGACAGTCCTAAGTCGCATATTTTAATCACAATTTTAGATAAGTCAATCTCTGGATCATCATCACGAGATTCTCTTTTTTCAAAACAAGAACAAATCTGTTTTTCAATTAAAATGTTTGCTGTTTTGATGTCGCGGTGTAAAACTGTTTGTTTGACTCCATCAACATAGCAGTCATTATGCAAATAGTTTATTCCCTCAGCCATTTGTAGCAGAACACTTATTTGCTCAATTTCTTTCAAGAAAATATGTTCATGGCAATCATATATCAAATGAAACAATGTACTACCGCTGCAATATTCTAAAACAATACCTGAGAAACCTTCAGTAACTCCAATTAAGTGTATGATACTAGGGTGTTTAGTCCATTGAAGTAGGGAGATTTCTTTTTTGAAGGTTTTAATACTTTCAGAGTTAGAGGAAAGTTTATCCAAATTGGTTTTGTAAGCTACTATTCTGTTCTCACAAGAATTCTCAATTTTGCTTTTATAATGAGCTTTGCAAACTCTTGCAAAAGCGCCTTTATCAACATGACCTCCGAGTGGTTTAATCTGATTAGAGTGAATTACTAATAATTTCGACGTATTTAGTACGTCCATTATATTAATAAAAATATAAGTTGATTATCCTATAAATCAGGAGTTATATAATAATTTGAGTAAAAATATGCTTAAACAACGAAAATAAAACAACCCGTCAAATAATAAGAAAAAAGTAATTGGGATATCTTTTTCAATCTTGAAGGGGTCAGTGTTATAAAGTGTAATGAAAATAGGAAGTGACGTAACAGTCACTTAAAAAGGAAGACACCACTTTTACTTAATGTCACCCAAAAAAAGTGACGCCTAAATAACTTTTAATAATTGCAGTTATAACACTGAAACGCAAACAAAAATACTAAATCTTTTCCACTAAACATCGAAATATAAGAAACCAAATACACAAAAATTGTTGTTTGTGGGGATATATCATAGATTTTGATAAAATTTCAAATAACTTCGGCGATATTGTTACCAGTTTTTATTCCTTTAAATAATTTCAATATTAAGAGAAGAACACCCTTTCCATAAATTCGAGTACTCACTCCAACAAAAGATTCGCGTCCATTTGTCAAAATATCAGCGGAAATTGACAAATAATAACATTTTTGAGTATGATTGTTGATTGCCATTTGAATTGCATTTTGGAAAGACAATGCCGCAGATTCAATATGCCCACGCATAGTTAAACGATTATAATGCTTGTAATTAAGTAATTTAAAAATTTTGATTAAGTCCTTCTTAATTTGATCATCTTTTGCATTAGTGAATCTAAATTGTTGTAGAGTTAATGTACCAGAACTTTTATCTATTGCTTGTTTTAAAGATCCTCATACTGCTTCATGCTAAACGTTTCAACAAGCCTTTTAACAACAGTTGCAGTATTTATCAAAAAGGTAGGCTTTTGTTGATCGCTAAACTTGCTTTATTAAATTAAATATAACCACCAAAGTTTACATAAACAAATATATTTTACCTTATTAGAAAGTTGACTGCCTTTCTCTATTCCATCCTTTAAAATGTTGGAAAGCCATCGATAAACATTTACGTTATCATTTCATTTGAAATTAGTCGATGTCATATTTTCAATCATACATTATAAATGAAATTAAATGCTATTCATTTTTTAAACAAAGGTGACTTTAAATGGTTTTGAACATAAATTCTTTACTAGAAAAAACACTTTTACATACAACTGAAAGACGTCACTAAAGTAATTGTCACCTTTTAAAAGTGACATTAAAATTTCCAAATAATTGAGGTGACTGACAGTGACATGTCACTAATGACACTTTGCAACACGGAAGAGGAGTATAAAAACATATTCATAGAATAAATATGTATCAAGTTTATTAAACTAATTATCAACTTCTTGGCCAAGCTAATTATATACTTGTTTATTTTGTAATACAAAACAAATATTGATAAACTAATTACATGCCATGATAGCTCAGTTGGGAGAGCGTTAGACTGAAGATCTAAATGTCGCTGGTTCGATCCCTGCTCGTGGCAATACCTTTTTGCAATAAGTATTTATTTTTAACTTTCGAGGAAAAGCATGTGAATCGTGACCATGCTTAAAATTAATAACAAGCCATGATAGCTCAGTTGGGAGAGCGTTAGACTGAAGATCTAAATGTCGCTGGTTCGATCCCTGCTCGTGGCATAACTTTTTGTGAATCAAGACATAGAATAATTTTATTATATTAAAAACATTTATTTAGAAATATCTTATTAGCTTTTTGAGTTGGTAATATTTATCTTGGGCCCAACAATAATCATATTCAATTTTTTGGGTTGTAAATAATTCTTCATTTTCAAAGGCAAATAGTTTTCAATGATACTTGTTCTAATTGCTTTATTAAAAAATATAAACACCAAAGCGTTGTTGCCGTGCATTGCAACCCAAACAAAATGTACAAAAACAATAAAAAAGGGACCAGGATTGACGTATTGAATTATTATATAGAAAAGGCATGAAAGACAAGTGCTACAGCAAATTAAAAAAGATTGCAAGATCAAATTCCTCTGATAATTAGAAACTGTTATATTTACTGATTTCATCATAACATTGCAAGACACTATTGCATAATAGACCGAATAACTTACGGCCAAAATAGCCGGAGTTGCTATATTGTTGATAAATTGAGCTGGGGTTGTGTAAACATAATCGGTTCTTATTAATTTTGGATTGTGAATATCTGGGAAAGGCTGGTACAGGAAAGTAAAAGCTTTACTTGAGAAAATGACCGGCGGTGTAAATAAGACAAAAGAAAGACCATATAAAATAGGAATCATTAAAAATATGCAGGTCCTTTTGCCAGAAAATAAAATGTGCGAAACCTTTGGAAAGAGCGAATCACAAATTCGATGAAAAGCGAGTAAACAACTTGTTGCGCAGCAGGTAAACCATACAAAAATAGTATACCATCCTAAAATTATCATGAATACTCTATGAGTGCAAAAAATAGATCCTTCAATTATCAAAATCCCACTAGCAAAGCAACTTGTAAACAGTCCATTAAAATCAACAAAAATAAGAAAAAGCATTATGTTGTATGCAGGTTTATTAAGGAATTCGGGTCTTAACATTACACGGATTGCTGGAATATAAAGCAAAATAAATATTAATCCTATGAATATAAAGGAAGATCCTAAATAAATGTTAGGATTCATTTCCGCTTCCCATTCTGAGGTGGTTAAGCCATTGCAATTGTAATACTTGTCAAATTTCTCCTCACTATAATACATCACGAAACAGAATTTGTAGAAAACTAATTTTTCAAGAATAATAATTAAATCAGTCTAGCCCTGTTGTTAAATAATAACTGTTCTAATTTTAATATGTTTACGTCTTATTTTTTGTATATTTATTCAGATATAATTGGCAAGTAATACATTATTTGGCCCAAATATACTGCCTATTATCCTCAAAAATATTAGGTACATTAATTAATGATTCTTTTGAATTTTGTGTAACTAACAGCTAATTATAAATAACATTTGATTGGAGCATGAAATGTATCATTACAGTAATTTTCTAGGAATAGCTTTAATCAAAAATTAAATAACAAACCAAAGTTTATTAGTACTTTCGTAACCATTTTTTGTATTAAAACTTTCAACTTGTTGATGATTTTATCTGTTGATAACGAATTTATGATTCATCTTTATATTAAACATGTAATGTCATAAAACGTCAACTCTCAATAAATATGTTTGCACTTGATATTTTTTATTTATAAAAAAGACATCGTTCTGACTTTGCGTAAAAAATGGAATATTCTAGAACAGACTGGGGAATAAATAGACAACATTCGCATTCTTTTTCTTCGACACAACAAACGCTCTTACAAAAATGTTTACTATCTTAGACACAATAATAGTGCCAACTGAAAACATTATTCTCTTAATTCTCTCGCTATTCATATCTTTTTAACATTTTGAAATATTTATCACGTAATTCATTTGAATTAAGATTACATTCTCAAATAAAAAAATTCCTTATCATTCAATTCCGACTTTTAACTAAATTTATACATCTACATTATTTAGTTCTCGTAAAAGAGCACACATTTTTCAGTCTAATACTGTCTTACATCCGCATCCATCGATTTTAGAGCACAGATACATGGCCAGAGCCAAATTGCTATTTTTTGTTTACCACTATTATATAACCTTACTTTTCGTAAATAAACAGACATATATTATTGGTTTTTTCTAGATATAATAATGGTTTCTATTGACGCTCAGGAGAAATTTAAGAGAGAACTTGAAGAATGTGCTTATGCAAGGTTAGTTAATTATATAATTTCATTAAGCTTTATTTTTTAGCAAAGAAAATCATTCATCAAAATTTCATGCTGGAACAAATTTGGAACATTTGTGTAATTTAGATATTCGCGACTTTCCTCATATTGCTAGAAAGACTGGCATTATTTGTACAATTGGGCCATCATGTAAGTCTGTTGATATGCTTGAGGAAATGATCAAAAGCGGAATGAATATTGCTAGAATGAATTTTAGTCATGGTTCTCATCAATACCATACCGAGACACTAGAAAACGTAAGAAAAGCTGCTGCCCGATTTACTGACCATAGATTGGTAGCCATTGCTTTGGATACTAAAGGACCTGAAATCAGAACTGGATTACTTGCTGGCGGAGGTTCGGCTGAGGTTGAACTTGTTAAGGGACATACGATCAAACTAACCATTGATGAAAAGTTTAGTGAGATTGGAACTGAGCAAATGGTTTATGTTGATTACAAGAACATCACTAAAGTCCTCAAGGTTAAGGGCAAGATCTTTGTCGATGACGGGCTTATTTCTCTGATTGTTGAACAAATTGATGAAGATGGCGTCGTGTGTTCAATTGAAAATGGTGGAATGCTTGGTTCTCGAAAAGGCGTTAACCTCCCTGGAACGGCTGTGGATCTTCCTGCTGTCTCAGAGAAAGATAAAGCCGATTTAAATTGGGGAGTTGAACAGCAAGTCGACATCGTCTTTGCTTCCTTCATACGAAATGCTAATGGAATTCACGAAATCAGAAAAATTTTAGGAGAAGAAGGGAAAAGAATAAAAATTATTGCTAAGATCGAAAATGAAGAAGGTGTGATTAATGCGGATGAAATCATCGAAGCCAGTGACGGGATTATGGTCGCTCGGGGTAAGTATCCTAAACATACAATAATTAAAACTAAAAAATGTAATCACAGAAGTAGTTTAAAAAATATTAAGAAATAAGTTTAAAAAAATGATTGATAAAAATGAGGCAAAAATTACATGGCATTAAATAGATTCCTCTTCTTTCTTTTCATCTTCAGTTTTAATGTTTTTTAAAACAGAACGTTCACCAGCGTCAAGAATGACTCTTTAAAGAGCAACCTAACACTTCATCATTTTTCTCTGGGAACATTAGAGAAACTATTTCATAAGATGGCTCCCAGAATCACTATTTTTTGTTACATCACTGATGTAGCCAATAAGAATTGCTCAACATTCTGAGCATGTTTCTTTGAGGCACAAGTCATTTTTAATTCATGATCTTTAATGGGTGGATAAATAAGTAGACATAACAATCTTTTCTAGTCACACCACTTTTTTTGCCTCGCAGCCAAATTCATCTTATCAGGCTTATTCTTGATAACAGCGCACTAGTCTTTTTGTCGAAGTTTTTTGCTTTTTTAAAGAGAACTTTACACCGTCTATATTCGACATGTTTGCTGAGACAATTTTGATTTAAAACATATTTTTTACACTCTAAACATTGATAGTCTATTTCACTTGCTATGTAGTTTCCCTTAGAAGTGACGTAAGTGTTCCAATTGCTGCTTGAAACCTTTGTTAGGAATCATGTCCATAAAATACAATCCCATTTCCTGAATTAGATCAAAAGGAAATAGGCTAAGTATGTCGTCGGAAACTGTGCCAACAGACAAGCACTCACACCTTGAGAACATCCTATTAAACATCTTTTGATCATGCAGGCATATCTGTATGACAAATTATCCCAATCAACAATAACAGCAACTCCATTTTCACTTATAAAGTTTTCCACATCTCAACTACCTTTTTTACATTTGGAAGCATCTAAATTTACTTCTCACAGTTTCCTGCTTTTGTTGACTGAATCCAATTTCTTTATCACTTGTCATTCCAATATAATAGCATTTTTTTCATAAATACATAGACACAGTATTTACCTCCTTTAATTTGTTGTGAAATCTTCAAAAAATGTGACATATGTTTCTCTGGATTGAGTCTTATCTTTGACTCGAACAAACCCATCTATCTCCTTTCTTCTTCAAATAAACTTTGGATTTGTCACATCTGAAATGTACAATGTGTTTTGGATCAGCACCTTTATAAACACAATGAGAAGACTTATATTTCTTTTCATTACGAGCAATCTTGTCACTTGGAAAATAGCATGGAATGACTCCCAAAAACGATCAGTATATTCATAATGTGCTTTGCAAACTAATCTATTTAGATTTTGACTTTTGTGCTGCTCCGTCACCGAACCTCTTGAAAAGCCTTGAGGCGGCAGTTTTCCCAAAAAATATAGCTCGAAGTTGAACATTAGTACGGTCTTCGTCATATACTCTTTGTTTTAGCAATTCTCCTTCAGCTGCAGAAGTGTCATGTGTTTCGATACTGGTAACTTGTCTGACCAATTGAAAAAGCTCTGCTGTTACCTTACTTTCGTTATTGTTCTCAATAACATCAGGCTGTTTAGGATAATGACTGATACAGTTGACCTCTTGCATAATCTCCGAAAATTCTAATTCAAACATTGGATCCACACTACATGTGTGAGCAAGATTAGTAGCTAAATCTTGTTTGAACTTTATAAGTGATACAAAAATAACGTTGCAACTGTTTAGGTGATCTTGGAATTGAAATTCCATCTGAGAAAGTTTTCCTGGCCCAGAAGATGCTTATTGCTAAGTGCAACAAAGCCGGAAAGCCAGTCATATGTGCCACTCAAATGCTTGAATCTATGGTTAAAAAGCCACGACCAACCCGTGCTGAAGGTTCAGACGTTGCAAACGCTGTGTTGGATGGTGCTGATTGCGTAATGCTGTCTGGAGAAACCGCCAAAGGAGACTACCCAATTGAAGCTCTCAAGATTATGCATTTCATTTGCAAAGAAGCTGAAAGTGCTTTCTTCCAGAACAAATTCTTCGATGAATTAATCGCGAATACTCCCAAGCCAACGCCGACTACGCATACGATTGCAATTGCTGCCGTTTCAGCTGCTGTTTCCTGCAAGGCAAGTGCTATCATTATTTTGACAACATCTGGGCGCACTGGACATTTGTGCTCCCGCTACAAGCCTCCAGTTCCAATCATTACAGTTTCTCGTGATCCCAAAACAGCTGCACACCTTCATCTGTATCGTGGAATTTTTCCACTCCACTACGACAAAGAAAGAGCCGAAGATTGGTTGGAAGATGTCAACAATAGACTTGATTTCGCCATTTCTGTAGGAAAAGAACGTGGCTTTATTAAAAGTGGAGAAGCCATTTTGTTAATCTCTGGTTTCTCTCGCGGATCAGGACACACAAATACTCTTCGTATTGTCAATGCTTAATTTGGCACTTATTTTAATGTTTTATAAACTTTGATATTTCATGCTATTTTTAGAATGATATCAATAAAGCGAGTACTATAATATTTGCTTACGATTATATTACTTTAAAAATGTTAACATTTTAATAACTAAATAAAACATCAAGTTAATTTTAATTGCGAAAAATTATATATAAAACAAATTCGATTAATAGTTTTATTAAAGTAAACAATGAAACTTCATATATTTCTTATTATCAATAACATCCTATTTGAAGTAACAACAAATTCGTAACAATAATTATTTAACCTTGTGTAAGAATACAAGTCTGCAAATGAGAAATTTGTTAAAGGAGAAGCTTTACGTTCTGAACTATTCAAAAATGCTTGCCTTAATTAATATTGAAAGGACAAATTGTGCTTTCGGAGAAAGTAGTGAGTTTTATTAAGCATGTTTTCTTAATACCATGAACAACTTTTTCTAATTATTACAAAAACTAAAGACGTCTATTTTTTATTATAAATATGCGTGCTAAATATTATAAGGTTCATTAAGTAGAATGAATCTGGGCCTATATTCTGGTGTCATGATATTTATTGGAATATTTAGCGTAACTTTCAACATACTAGCTTTTCTGTTAATGCACTATAGACCTCCAAGAAAAATAAATGAATTTATTATCATATCAAAATGGACCCGGCTTCCAGATATTTTTTATATTTTCATGATAACAATTGTTTTTCAGCCATTAGTAGTAGGTTCTGAGCCAAGTTTAGGTTCCAAGGGATTGATTAAATACATTGATAGTCCAGAATTTGTAATGACACTTGGCGGAATTACTTTGTTTTTTATGCATTACTTGACTGGAATATCAATTCTAATCTTTATGGCTCGCTATAATGTATTCTGTAGAAAAAAACCTAAGTTTTATACTAATGTTTATGAAAAAATCATTTACATAAGCATTTATTTAATTTTGCCAATTGTGACGACGCCACTATTTCATACTATGGTGATGGAAAAGAAAAAAAGTGACATTATTACACATAAAGTAAGTAGAACAAGATAGTTGGGATTAATTGAATTTATTATTTTAAACAGATATTAAATGAATCATTAGAACTACGAAATGCCAACTTATTAATCATAAATGTAAATGTGGGGTTAGAAAGTCCAATGACGATTTTAACTATTATAAATGGCATAACTGAACTTTTGTCAGTCTTCTTTTCAACGAGATTTTATTACTATGCAGTAGAAAAAGAAATGAAACATTTAACTGCTGGCGTCAAATCTGATTTAAGAAGAAGATTAGAAACTAATATCAGAGAAATGCGTTTGTCCATGTTGTTTCCAATCGCATTCTTTTTCATACCTTGCTTTTTAATTATGTTCCTGGCTTTTTATATTAACATGATTTCGAAGAAAGATGAAGTTGGAATTTGGGAGGTTACATGGTTGCTAGTCTACACACTTTCCTATTTTGTTTTTGTGCCTTTTGAAAAAATTTATTATGTATATGGATACAGATTCAAAAAGTTCAAAAAACCAGCTATTACATTCAGAGAAATTAAAAATTCTCTTTTTAAAAGCAGTTAACTAATTGAATCTGCGAAATTAATTAGCAAAGGGTGTTATATATTTAAACCAGCTTGTTTTATCTTCAATAATATGAGTTGCTTTTGAGACAATTTCTGATAAATTAATATCTTAATAGTTTAATAGACATTTAGTATTTAGTAAATTGTTGTGTAAACTCAGATTTTAATTGAAAAGATTGGCTATTAAAAATGATGAAAATAAATTTTTATTCACTTTGTCTTCGTCTTGAAGATGTAATTGGATGTATTTCAAATATCTTGGCTTTTTTAGTATTAGTTTTCATCTGCCGAAAGAAGAGTTGTCTATATGAAAATATAATTTATCCTTCTTGTTATTATAGTTTTGCCTCAAAGTTCAATTATAAATAAATTTTCTGACAGTAATAATTCAACAGGACTAGACTTATTCTCATACAAAACAATTTATAAACTGTTAATCTAAAGATTATAACAATAATATTTAGTTTATTTTAAATAGAATAATACTTTGTTTTTGAAAAGTTTTTACAATCATCTGCACGAGCAAATCCTTGATCGAATGAACAAGTACATGCATCAGCTTTTTGTAATTTGATACAGCGATGTCTCAACATACGTGTATCTCAAGTTCTTTCACAATCATTTCCTAAAGAATCCCAATTTTCGTTTGTATTGCATACAATAACTGGATTAAGTTCACCTACAGCAATTCGTTTTGGACGGCTTTCAGGACAACCAGCTTTTAAAATACATTTGCCATTTTCTGTCAAAGCGTGATCACCCATACAATAACAACCACCAGGCATACACATTAAAATACAAGGCATAAAAGCATCGGGATCATTGCATTTTGTAGGACAGGCACTTCCACACGTTGTATAAGTCAATTTCCTGAACATTCAGTAGCAGCATCATCTATTGTTGGTGTATGAATGTCTGAAGTAGCAACAGTCAAAGCAATCAAGCTCGCCAAAATTATCTAAACAAATTAATTATAAAGGTACAACTCAAAACTTACAATTTTCCAATTATTTTTGAATTTTAATAATTTTCCCTATTCTTCTCCTATAAATATCAAAGAAAATGAATGCGTTTCATAAAATTTGTGTGATAAAAAATGATTCAAATAGCATGCTAGCCTTTAATATTCTATTTGCCGAATACTCATTAGATGACGTGCAATTAATATATAAATGTGTTTATATTTAATAACATTGATGATGAATAAATATATGGTGTAACAACAAAAAGAAGCAAGGTTGAGTATAATGTAGCTTTTGTTAGATAGACATGTATCAGTTGATAATTCAGTAAAGTAGATGGATTAAATAGTGTGAGTGTTTATTTTCAATGAGTAATCAAGTGAATAATTATTGTTTAAAAAATTGAAAGTAAATATTCCGTGATTTTAGATTATAGTACAAGGAAGTTTATTTTAAAAATAATGTGATATGACAAATACTTAGATTACCAATTGTATACAAGACTTGTTCAATGTTTAGTGGACAATTCAATAGCCACTTTTAAAATAAACTTAACAATCAGTTCTTAAGATGCATTTGCCTCCTTCCTTGTCCAAAGCATATTCTCCGGTGCAATAACAACCAGCAGGATCACAAACTTGGGGACACCAAACGTAACTACGTCCGCA
Source organism: Rhabditophanes sp. KR3021 (assembly GCA_963281155.1). Taxonomy (NCBI): domain Eukaryota; kingdom Metazoa; phylum Nematoda; class Chromadorea; order Rhabditida; family Alloionematidae; genus Rhabditophanes; species Rhabditophanes sp. KR3021. The sequence continues at coordinate 2,033,967 of CAUJLY010000001.1, forward strand.
AACATTTTTACAAGATGGACCGCATGTCATATAAACTTCATTTTTTGGACAATCTGGAATTGATCTCTTACTTTTACCGCAATCCGTTTTAGGTACACAATTTCCCCGACTATCCAAAGCAAAATCAGGCTGTGGACAATAACATCCAGCTGGGCGGCACATTGCTGCACACATCATAGGTTCAGTGTCCGAACATTGTGCCTCACACCCTCCGCAACTACTCCAAACCTTATTTCCCGAACATTTTCCTTGACTAATATCTCGTGCCATCAAAAAACCAATCAACGTAACACCTAATACAATCTATAAATCAATTATCATAAAATGACATCACCTGCACAACTTACAACTTGAACCTTCATAGTAATTTAGCAAAGTAATTTAGATTAAATGAAGCAGATTCATTCTCTTTAAATACTATTTTTAAAAGAGGTGTGTTTAAAATTTGTGCATAATCAAACAAATAATATGATCGTAAAGTTTAAATAAAATGTCAACATGAAATGATATATAGTTTAATATAAAGATTCAATCAAAAAATTGTTTATTTTGAAGGATGAAAATAATAATATTAAAAAATGTTTGTGATTAGAAATATGTTTTAATCAAAAACGTAAAGATTGAAACAATATTTAGAAGAGTTATACTATTTTATGTATTACTAAAGCTATAAATCCTTCGGTACTCGACTGGGGTCATCCCTTGAGGCTTCGCCTCTGCGATCTTCCAGATTTTAATTTAGCCCTAACATATGATACTCCAGTACTGCATAGTATAGTAGTTATTAATGGGAACTAGTATGATCTGGACAGTTCACACTTCCTTGTAGTTATTTATATGAAGTGGTATGGTCTTGGATAGCTCTAATATTGATGATGCCCAGTTGTCCTCACACCCTAATTTGCATAATGCTTACAAAATTATTAACGTTGAAATTTGCATGATAGAAGCTTTAAGATATAACATAATTTAATTAAGGAAATTATGAAAGAGTTTGAAAATCTACTCTTTTGGATTATTTGGCAAAGATTTCTATTTTCCACATTACCATTAACCAACTAAAATATTTTACTAATAAACATTTTAAATTATTTTTGTAGGTTACTCATTTTTATTCATTCCATAACCTAATATTAACTATTTTTTTAAATGACGAGTTGTCTTTTCACCCTAATTTTATACCACAATAATTTCCTTATAATTAAACCTGAAATTCCGTAAATTAGTAAATTAGTAAATTAGTCTGAAAGTTTTTTTTTGTGAAAAATTTAAATGCCTCCCCTGCCCAGCAGAAAACAGATATTAAAGATCTGTTTAATGAGTTAGGTATAAAAAAACCGTGGCTTTCAAACTGCACCAACAGAATTTTTATAAAATATATATTGCTCCAGGGGCATAGAGTTAAAGGGTCGAAGACCTTGACTTTTCCCAGACTTGCTCCAGGAATAAGCCCTAAACTGATATTATGAAAAAAATGTTACCCCAGTTTGTAGAGCTAGAAAAACTGAGTCTAATGGCATATTTATAAAATCAAGGGCTTAAGGGGTTCACTCGCTAGGATGACAAATAAGGGGAGAACACAAGTGGTAAAAAAATATTTTTTTGTATTATGTTTATAAGTGTTAAAATAGATTTACATTAATCAACGCTTTTATGTAGAAAAATAAAAGCTTATTTAGTTAGGGATAGGCCGCCTGCAAGGCAATGATAAAGAAAAAAAGTCTCGAAAAGGTGTATTCCGAATCTGGTAAGATATTAAACTAAACTATAAATACATTTAATTGAAATGCTTGATTATTTTCATGAGATCTTTAGTTATTTAATTATTTATACAAGACTTTTAGTTTTTACATTCACCGTGAACTCAATAAACCTTAAATAATGCAATTCAAATAAACAATATATATCATCGGAAAGTTTATTCAAAATAAGTTAAATAAGAGGAAACAGTTAGTATTGTAATGTTAACATTGATATTGTTGTTGGTTGAGATTATGCTTTGATGCATGAAAAGAAATGGCTGAATTTGATTTTCCCCGAATTCCACCAAAAAGAGAAGTGTAGCAAGAACTATTTGAATCATTAAAGGCAGAATCAGCTCCATTTGATGATTGGAATTTATTGATTTGTTGTTCTTGAATTTCTTTCCATAGAACCAATGTTTTTGTTGTTTTTCCGAATGAAATGCCGGAGCAGTCACTGTAGCCTGAACTAAGACTTGAATTGTCATACGAGGATAATTCTGGAATTGTATAAATTGAAGGAGGTAATGGGCATTTCTCCTTTTCAACAACTAAAGATTCTAATTTTCGATTTGTTTTCATAAGGAATAAACGAATGGAAATAATTGATAATAAAACAATTGCTATCACGAAACTCCCAACTAAAATATAAAAATGATTTATACTCACACTATTTGAATCTTCACACCAAGGACATCCAGCATAAATTTTAGTGACTTCAATTGTAACGCTGAAACACTTTCCTTTTCCATAAATTGTAGCTGAGTCTTCTTTTCCCAACACTTGAAAAATATTAATTGGCTCAGTAGAATCGCATTTGAGATCTGATTTAATGTATGGTCCTTGACCAAAGATAGCTGTAGATAAATTGTAATCTTCGACATTCGATGTGTCTATGAATTTTGTTAATTTGAATGGAAGTTCCTAAAAAAGATGTTAATAAGAAGATTAGTTTATTTATTTGATACTTACTATTTCGAAGTCTCGGTTGATGTTTGTATTTTCAGTGTGGCTTGTTTTCAAGTTGTTTAGTGATAACTGGTAGTAAGAGTTTTTGCATGAGTAAGGTTTGATGCAATTTTTAATGAATTGCACATCGACTATTTCAGTTTGAAGCCAAAATTCTTGATTGGCGATGATTAGAGGACAGAAAGAGATAATAGCAAGCAAAGTAGTGAACATTTTGATTGAATGATTTGGATTAATGATTGGCTTCTTATATAGTAGCAAGATAGCATCCGTCATTACGATGCGAATAAAAAATGCGGAAGGAGATGCCAAATAAATTAACCAAATGCTAATCAAAGTGACTAACCAAATAAAGAAGAGGTAAATTAAAGATGAAGAAATGAAAGATGAAATCAATGAAAGAAGGTAGTATACTTTATCAATGAATAGTTTTATTCGGTACGATTAAATGCAATCACACTATAAATGAATTCAGTTATGTTAAATTTAAAATTATTTTACTCTTTCGGCTTCTTCATTTTCTTAAGAAATTGAGGAGTATTCCAGTCAAAAGGTTTGTTCACGGAATAACCAAGTTTCTCGCAAATACGGTCTAGAATCATATAAAAAGATTCATACCTGATCTTTTTGACTTCAGAAGGACGCTTGCTTACTGGCTCTACTAAAACCATCTGACCGACCTTCTTGATAAGATAGGCATATTCATTTGGCAAGAACGTGAAGATGTTTTTGGTTAGGTTAGCACTTAACAACGCTTCCTTAGCTCGACCCACATCCGTCTGAACAGTGCAATTTCCCCAAACCAACGAAGCCGGGTCGTACAAATCCATCAGCGTGTATAGCCAGCACTCTATGTCGTCCTTTGGATACTGCACAACTGAATTATGGGAAGCCAAACTCATGTACTTTAAAGTTCCTAGAGTTCCAGCTCCCTCGGGAATAGCGGTTTTGTAAACTTTCCCGGTATAACACCGCACGAGTCCAAAGTCAAATACGTAAACAAGTTCATCAGAGCTTTTGACCCCAGAGGAGTAGTTGTGTGGCTTCAAATCCCTGTGTACAAACTAAACAAAATAATTAATCTTGAAGTTTTGATACTTACCCCAGCTTGATGGAAGAATTCCAGAGCTTGCAAGGTTTGGTATCCAATTTTCCAGGCAGTGTTTCCACTAAATCTATTGCCCAAATGAGAAGCCTTCTTCCAGTCAATCAAACTTTTTCCAAGCAATGACATCACCATAATTCTGAATTTATTGTCTCCAGTAGTCCCACGATCAATCAAAGAAGCGAAATTCTTCCTCTTAGACAATTCAAACTCTTGAAGTCTGAGTAAGATTTCTTCTTCCCATGGCAGACAACGAAGAAAATTATCTGAAGGACCCGGAATCATTTCGATCTTCATAGCATACTCGGTTCTAGAGTTCGTTTCGCAACAGCAGTAGACACTTCCAAACGCACCTGATCGAGTATTAAAAAGTACATAAGAAAAAGTTATTACCTGATCCCAAAAGGTTCAAAACCTCGAATTTCAAAATATCACACTCGACAATCATTCCAGGCTTGAATCCGGCAACCAAGTCACGAACCGCCTCAATACCCAACATTTCATTTTTCCTTGCAGACTTTTTCTTGGTCTTAATATTGCTTTGTTCATTAATCTTTTTTTTGTTACGTGTCTTTCCATCATTGCTGGTTTCATTCTGAGGCTTCTTCCTGTTAAATGGTGTGGCATCGTTACTTGATATCTTCTTGTTGGCAGGTTTATTGCCGGACATCTTGGCTCTGTTGATGATGCAGCAGGGCTCGTTGCATACTGCTTGTTTAGTATTAGTACCTGGACTTTTCTTGGTGGTTTGACTTCCTTCGTATTCGTGGGTCATCGTTGAAATACGAGTAGTAAAAAGTGTGAAATTGATTCATTGTAGGCTTCTTTTAAAGGATATTTGGTAATTAAATTTTAGAACATTATTCAAATTATGCTCCATTCCTATATTTAAGTCTTGCTGTAATATGGTAATTTTGTTTGTAAAGCCTCGAAAATAGATTAATTTTAAAACAAAATACAATTGGTTTTTAAATAACTTCATTTCAAATTTATATTTACATGTGATTCTTTATAAAATCCCTCCAAAAGCCCAATGCATTAGATATATTGAATGAAACTGATGGTAAACATCTTTTGCATGAATTCTCACTACATTTTACCAAAAACTATTAAAACTCTAATGGCTTACAACCCAATTTTACTTAATCTATGAAAATAACATTAATTAACAACAGGAATGCGAAGATTGGGTAAGATAGGTTGTTAATCTAATAAATCACACTAAATGGCGATGCGAATCGAATTGCTAATCTAGATGGGCATTTCTCGCCAAGATTGACCAGCATCTCAACTATATATAGGTCTAAAATAATAAAATAGTTCTTAAGTCTAATTTGTTACATATCTATCTACAATGCAATTCCTTCTCTCTGTTTCTGCCGTAAAAGTTATTTTCTGTTTCCTACTCGCTACAATTGCCATTTTGGTTGTCTTACATGTCAAGCTCACCCGCAACTTCTGCTGCCCGAAGAAAATTGCTCCGGAAATTGAAGAAAATGCACTTCCTATCGTTGTTGTACAAAAATCAAGTGTAAAAGCCGAAACTACTTTCAGTGAATCAATTTACGAAGAAGGGGAAGCTTTCTCTGAAATGAACAAAGGATTTATCAATGTTTCTCTAGCAGACTACGATGCCAGCTCTCAAATCAACAAATCATTTTCTTCCATTCAATTCAATTAATTTCAAATTTTCGTTCTAACACCTTCCTTTTTTAATAAATAAATTATTTATATTGAATGTTAATTTATTTCATCATATAAAATATAATCTTTAAACATAAATGGCATTTGCAATAATTACGTTGTAAAGATGGTAATTAGTTAAGTGCATTTAATATTTGTTACACAATGTATTCAATAATGTATCATATGCTCGTGGCTTAAATTCCGTTATTTACAAAATGAATCCATTATACGAATCTTTTATTTTTGTTAGTAGTCTAATATGTACTGTTTTATTATTAGCAGCATTCATTATAATGCATTGCATTCCTTGCAAAAATTATGATTTCTTTGCTAGACTTTTGAAATACTCGATGTTATTAGAAAGTTTAGTTCCTTTTTTGATGGGAATAATGGCTCAAGTTCAACAGATTGATGGAGTAAGTGTTGCTGCTTTTAGTGGAATTTGCTATAAATTAAACAATCCACTGTGTGCTAAAGTTTCAATTGCTCTGTGCGTGGTTTTACTCAACTTTACAGTGGGCAATCTGGGAATTGTCGCACTAATGAGGTTCAATGTATTTGTAAGAAAGACTAAAGCGACTAAACTTGGCATACAGGATTGTTTTTTCTTCCTAAACTGCTATATCATTGGACCTGTTGCCATATTGGCTACTTTAAATAACCATACAAATCTCGACAATCATTTTATTCCTGCCAATTCTTACGTATGTTAATAATCTAATTAGATAAATTCGCTTTATTAATTACCACTAATTACAACTACTTTTATAAACAATTTTCAGGAAGAAATAATTAAAAGAGAGCACTTTAACAAACCTTACTTTGTTTTAATTGTTCGCAAAAACCCCTTTAATTCATATACATGGGCCTCGGCTATTAATACTGGCATATTAGTAGGATGCATTTTATTCGGAATCATATTTTACACAATTCCATTGGAAATCAGTTTATCAAGAGCCATGAAAGAAGCGAGAATAGAAACAGCTTCAAGAATAAAATCAAACATCAATTTTCTTAGAATTTCAAATTCATTGCTGACTATTTTAATTTTGGTTCCGCTAATTGTACCAATGATTGTGAGTGTTCTCGATGTACAATTCTTCTTGGTGGAATTAATGAGAAACTATTTTTTACCCGTACTCTTGTTATATTTCTTAATTACACCATTTCTTTCCCTTTACAATTATTATAAAGCGGAAATAACTGCATTTAGGCTATCAAAACGCAATCTATCAAACACGATTTATAATAATTAATGTTATCAAACAATTAGTTTTTTACCGGATCCAAAGCTTACACATAAATATTAATGCAAAGATATTATTGGTATTTACTTTATCTATTTTTAATGTGATATAATTATTTATGTTGATTCTTATCAGAAACGGACATGCCAAAAAATAATGTTCAAATCCATTTTTAATGCATCTTTGTATGCTCTTTGCAATTTTTATAAGTTGGGAGCACATTAGACTTTGTATATCCTTGATCTTTAACCAAAATATTGTGTAATTTAAACAAATATTTTTTGTTTCTTGACTGGTGGCGGTCCAAGATCTGAACCAAAGTGGTCTAGATTTGCCAAACAAAACAAAAAGATCTCTCAGTTTTTCGAGTTCTTTCCAAAACGTATCTACCATTTGAATTCGGACGACGCTTCCAAAAATAGCAACTTTATAATGGATATTTTTATTTATAATAGATGTTTATATTTATAATAGATAAGATAAGAAAGATAGATATAGATATAATAGATTAGTCTTTTCATAAGAATCACAATATAAATAATAAATATTGGTAACCATTTAACAGAATCCAGCATAACCAGCTCCAGCGCAAGTAGCTCTGCATTCACGAGCCATGATTGTTTTGTATCCGCTAGTTCCACAGAGATGAGCACGTCTTGGGCAATCAGTTGTGTTGGTGTATTGGTTGACTAAATCGACGCAATAAGTTGTTCCCGAAGTTATTCCAGTGCAACGGGAGCATGATAATGGGCAGTAATAAGTCATCATATTGTAGTAAATTGTATTGGCACAATATCCTAATGCAGCAAGACTAGCACAATCGTTCTTTCCTCCAACAACTCTATCTACGCAGGCAGCTGTTGTGGTAGTAACTGTAGATGAGCATCGTAATGTATAAACGTTACATACAGCTCCAGTAACTGCACAAGCTGTAGCAGCCGAACATTGGGAGATAGCTCCACCGACATTGCAATATGTCTCTGATACAACAGTGCCTAGATTGATTCTTGATGTACATGTATAGACTCCACAGGTAGTTCCGCCAACGACGCAGCTTGTTGTACATACGGTTTCCCCCTAAATTAATAATAAAGTAAGCATCTTTCCAACTTCAAATTTTATCAGACAAGATGGTGTAAAAGATCATAATTATAAAGAATGTTTTTCTAATTAGGGATATACTCCTGTTTATAAAAGTCACCATGCTCAACATGTTTGTAAAGCTCAGTAATTATTAATATTAACTTTAAAGGTACTACGTGTGCGTTTAACTTACGGCTAGATTAAAAGCAGTTGGGTTGCATGTAAATCCTAAAATATAAACGCATTAAGTTGCATGAATTTTAATATTACCTCCAACACATGTCGTAGCTGAATCAGTACTGTCTATTACACAAGATTGCCCTAGTGTTCTTAATCCAGCAATTATTGATGCGGCTGTGGTGGTGGTGGTTGTAGTTGTTGTGGTCGTGGTGACATCACAATTGAAGCTGAAATATATTATATTAGTAACTGAAGTAGTGGAAAAGGGGAGTTTAACTGGTCGCCAACGATTAATATAATTGATACATTATCATGTAAACTCTATTATACATTTGTGACAAGTTTTGCGTATAGATTTGTGTGAGGTTACATACGAAAATAAGTTGCAAGTCCCAATCGCGCAGGCAGTTGGAGCTGTTGCAGGAGGAACTACAGCAGTACAGGTAGTCGCAGCACCATTCCAATTAGTGCATGCTGAAATGGCAGATCCGACTCCAGTTAATGCACAGTCAGTGGCCACTGTTGATCCACAGTCAACATTACCTAATTTAAATTAGAATTTATTAAATGAATGCATTACTTACTGGTACAAACTGTTGTACAAACTGGAGGAGTAACGGCTCCATTACAGGTACTGCCAGCTGGGCATTGTCCGGAGCCAGTACACGCTTGACCTACTACTGCTGGCGTAACACATATGCCCGTGAATTGCCCACAAAGTGTATTTGGAGCCGCGCAAGCAACTGTAGGACAAGCAGCTGCAGCAGTCGCTGGATAAGAGGTAGTTGGGCAAAAACGAGCGAGTGGAGCACCACCAGCTGGAGTTCCTCCCTGAGTTGCTGGAGTAGTAGCGCAAATAGCTCCACCACAGTCTTCATCCTATAAAGTATCATTTATTTAATTAATTTGTTCGGATACTTCCATAAATTAAACTCACTGAGAAGCATTCTCTAACGCATATGTTTTCAGTGCCACCAGGGGTACAAACAAATCCAGCATCACATGCTCCAGCACTGCAATCAGCTCCTAAACCAAGCTGTCCAGAAGCCACTTTCATGAAAGCGAATAAGCAGGCAATAGTCAAAGGATTGAAGAACTTCATATTGAAATGATTTGATGATATTGTGAAAATGCAACATGCTTTTATAGTACTATGACTACACCTGCCTAAATAACATCTAAGTCCATTCCTGATACCGATGTCCACTAATTATTTATTCAGGCGTCCTTACATAAATGTTTTATTGTGTCAAATTTGTCTAGCATCATTTTATAAATGTTTTATTTAAACATGTACACCTGTAGTACATCATGTACATCTATTATTTACATGTACTTTTGAGATCCATATTTGTCAATTGTTGTTACTTGTAAATTTAGCCGAAACCATGTGTGCTATAGATTAAACTATGTGTATGGTAAAGTAAATTGTGACCATAAAAACGGTCAATAACTATTGTTTTGGAGAGAGTGGCGGCATTAGCATTTGGTTTAATTGGGCCAGTATTATTACTTTTTGAAAAGTGCTGTGCCATGTCTAATTTGAATGATGAATTGTCGTTAGAAAAAGGTAATATTAACTTTAATTCATTTTTTATTTATTTGTTTTAGATTTATTACCTGCCACCTTGAAGCCAAAACGAAAGCACAAGAAAAAAGGCCGTAAGAACAAGAAAATTCAAATAAGCACTACTGATAAACCGATTTATAATTTTGATGTAGTCACAATACAAACTACGACAATTAGAAGAATTGAGCCTGTGAGTGTGATAAGTCTTTTTTCAATTATTTCTGTGTTCGGCATTTTGTTACTAGTTATACTTGGCTTGACACATTGTTTTTACAATCGAAGAGCCAGAAGAACTGTTGGAAACTGTAGACGCAGATAAGGCAATAACGTCCGGTGAATTACCGAAATTTCTTGTTATTTTTGTATTTGACAACATCTCCATTAATCAATTCAGTGAATTTCAATAAAGCGATTGCAGAAGCATTTCCTGCACAGTCTCTTCTAAAATCCAAAGCAAATGAAGAAAAAAGAAAAGGATCCTCCAAGAAGCCAGAACAACCAAATCAGACGATTAGACATCCGAGTAAATTGCTGCTATAACGTCCTGAAAACGCTAATGCCCGTGGCAGACTTAACAAAGTCCCAAAAACTTTGCAACAATTGAAAAAAAATTTGAATAAACTCTAGACTTCTTTAAACATCTATGAATAAAATAACTCAAATTCTAAAATAAATGTTGATTGAATGTCTTTGTAATTCTATCACCATTATATTCATAGTTCGGCATATCTGAAGACATCTCTAATTACACTGGAATTAGATGGCCCATTTAATGCTGTTAAAAGCTATTTTATTCCTATTAATATTAACACATTTAAAAAACCTTATTTTACAATAGTTCCAAATCTAAATTTCAGCAAGAACTAACTTCAACTTTATGGGAGTGTGTATGTTATTTTAGTAATAATAAATTGGATTTAAAAAAACCATCTTTGTAACACATGTTAATTCAAGTTATTAATGATCAAACTAGGATTCATCTATTATCCCGTTAATTTTAGGGTTTCAAATAATCCTCGGGTGGCTATGCTTGAATAAGAATGTCCAAAACAAAGCTATTTATGATCAGTTAAGGAAATAAATGAGGGTGTCAACTTTTAACTATTTAAAATATTAATAAATTATTAATAATTGATCTCATTGGTGATCCTTATTTGGTTTGGCAGTTACATAATTAAGCTAAAGCAAAAGATATTTATTTAATTAAAAATGCATTACCCCTCCATCGGAGTCACTTGAATATGATATTCTGGCTTCTTTTCTTTCTTTTTCTTCTTGTATTTGTTTGACGGTGTCTTGAAAACGGTTAATATTAACCTTTTTGATACGCTGATTGTATTCTAGTAAAAACGTCATTTTTGTCAAAGTTGTGATGACTAATAATTGTATAATAATGACACAAGACAAAGCCATCAATTCCATAAAAGACATTGACTCGTCATCATCCATTAACTCATCTTTATCATTCTTTAACTCATTTTTGACATTTATAGTGGTATTAATTTGACCACACTTGAATACGTTTTTGGTTATTTCACCAAATAAAGATCTTTTGAAAAGTGTATGAAAAAATGCTTTCTTTACCTTAAAACCACACCAGTCATTCGACACAACTGGAAACAAATAGATTAAAGGCAAGACAATTGTCAGGAAGATGGTGAGATCCTTATAAATGTGGAAAAGCTAACGTGTATTTGTGAACAAAGCAAAGCATGTGACTGCAAAGATAATAAAATACAACAACAAAATGGCTACAGCACATTTCAAGATTTTTATGTCTTCTGTGTCTTGACTTAGATATTCATAAGGCTTATCAAATAGCTTTCTTTCATCAATGTCTTTGTCGATGTTGTTGAATAATAGTTTGACTAGAATTCCAGACTTGATAACCATCAAGATAATTAGAGTCAGCTAAAAACAAGTAACAAACAAGATTAGTTCAAAAAGTAATACAAAACAATAATAAAAAAATTAATTTATAAATAATACCTTCAAACGGCTTGTCTTGATTGGTTTCAACATCATTTTTAAAATAAAAAGAATAAACCAAAAATTCACACTATCACATATTTATTATTATGTATTATTTATCAAAATTAATTCATTTTCACAATGGATTAAAGAAATATTTAAATAATGATATTCTTAAGTAACCAAATTTCGTTCCTTAAAAGCATTTATAAGAGCTTCAATGTGTGACTGAATTAAGTTCCGCATTATGAACGATACATTTGTATCACAAGATACCTGTCTTTTTGACATTTTTCAATTCCCGATGCTAATTACTGCGGCAAATCTTGGGCACCTATAAAAACTGGGAAATAGAGTTTGTATTCGGGCAGAAGTTAATAGACAAACCATGAGTTAAAAAGACCACCTGTCGTAAACAAAAGTTGCCACCAACTAATGCTCAAATAAAATGTAAAGGAATTAATGACGTCACTCTCAGATCTCAAAAAGAGTTGAATCGGAAAAAAGCACGGGAAGTATATTGGAAAAAAGAAGCAAGATCAGGAGGATATGAAGAGGCAAAGTCGGTTGTTCTGTCTGCACAACTTTGCCAAATTGGATGATATCTTGAGTAATACGGAGGAAGACAGCATTGAAGCCCTACCAAAAGTCGAAAAAAACAAGAAAGAAGAATCTTTTAAAGAAAGACTAAAAAGGAGTGATCATGATTGACTTGCTTTTCAATGGGTCTTGCTGTTCATGCAAAGACAACTCATCCGAAGAAGATAAAGACCAAAAGCACGGATATACATTTACCAAATCATAAAATATAAATTCTTATTAATCCAATATTTGTATAAAAAAGTAATTCTTAAATATATATTCATAAAATACTTTGATTTCTCTCTTCTATTTTTAAAACTACAATCTTAACAATTTTTTATCAAAGAATGCATTAATCGTAGTAATCTTTAATTTCCGAAAAACTATAAAGCTTTAGAACTATATTTGGATAGTGCATCATAAAAATGAATTGTTAATCACTTTCTTGATTTAAAAAGTTACATCCTTTTTCATGATTCAGATAAGCAAACAAAGTGTGGGTATATAAGGGAGGTAGAATTCAGTTAAAAGTATATTTGGATTTATCTAACTATACCCCTACTACAAAAATGAACCACGGACACCACGACCACCAGTAAGTGCTAATCAAATTGAATTATTTATTAATTTTTTAGCGACGAGCACCACCATGGGCATCATGACGAACACCATCAGTAAGTTGAAGAAGTAATCGAATTGAGTTATTGAATGATTTTTAGCGAAGAACACCACGGCCACCATGAGCACCACGAACATGGACACCATGAACACCATGAACACCACGGACATCATGAACATCATGAACATGGACACCATCATTAATTGCCTCCTGATTCCCAAACGTATTATTAGTTAAATGTAATCTTTTTTACGAATAAACTTTAATATTTTATTTGTGTTCTCTTTGTGTTTTATTTATCCTTGATTAAACGTAAGGGCCTCTAACATTAATTCCTTTTTGTAAACACCAAAAACGTATTTGCATATGACATCACAAGCACCCATACTCTGAGTATAAATAAAACTTAATTTCGAAGTATGATTCACTGTCAATCCTTACGTCTGACAAATATAAATAGAGAGACCCACTTTAAAACATTCATTCAATAAAAATATTCCGAAAGCTACCTATCATGTCTAGAAAAAGTTTCTCCGTTGAGCCAAAGTTGAATAGAAATAATGAAGATTATGGGATTGCTCCGCCACCTTATTCTGCCCAAGCTCCCTCAAATCATTTAGGTCAAACTCACTCACAGCCAATACGTTCAAGTTACAATCCACAAACAAATAATCCTGTTCATGTTTATCCACGATATAGTCAGCCGAATGTAAGTCTACCACATATTAATCAACATCATGTTAATATAAATCCACCACTCGCGAATCAACCGAATGTGAACGTCCCTCCAATGTATAGAGCGACTCCAATCATAGGCAATCCAACTTATGTACAACCATCGATGAATGGTCTGAATCCAAGCTATTCAACTATAATTCTTCAAAATTCAAGTCATTGTTGTGACAAACGTGCCAGACGAAGAAGCCATGGCGATAGAAGCAATATAGCTAGATTTTTGATTGCTATGGCTAAGCCACGTCGCCATGGATATTAATTTTTTAATACCACTTTAAAGTAAATAAAATAATTTGACTATCCATATCATTTTCTCTTTTGCCTAACAGTCGAGGCTTACATTTGTTTGGTCTTGTTGTGAAAGATGACTTATTATCGTTTTAAGAAAAAAGCAGTTCTTTGTAGAGCTATTTTTGAAAAGAAGTGTGAATACATAAAAAATGATTATATGATTGTAAAAGTAACGATTTTACCGGACTTTGTATTTCTAGTCATCAATTAAAATTGGCTATGCAAGAGTCACCTTCACCAACCGCCGACCTATACCAAAAACCAACAACTATATGATGATATTTGCAATGCTCTTTGAACTGGCCACACTTGATACTGACAGAAACACACTTTGCATGCTCTTATTTGCAAATATTTTAATTACACCTTTTTTAAGTGATCTCATTTAGGTTATTTACATCATTATATTGTTGTTAATAGACTATACAGTTGCGGAATTAATCGTTTAAAATGAAAATATCTGGGAGATATTACAACAATGGTGTGGAAACTTCGAGGTAGTTTTTAAAGATCACTTTAAGTTTGATTGTTTTATTTTAGAGAAACGCAACATAACAATCGACCCCGATTTAACAAAAACTACTCTGGGAAATTTACAGGCCGTCAGTCAAACTCCTTTTATAATGGCCCTTATACTCATCCATACATGATAAAGGATGATTTTGACCACGAATCGCAAACCTCTTCTTTAATTCAATCCTTTGCGGAAAATGAAAAGTCTGGAGATGTGCGCAAGCAGATGCCCAACCACGATCTCAATAAAGTAAAAAGACCAAAGAAGAAAATTCCAAAAGAGTTGAAAATGATGATGATTGAGCAGCCTAACTTTAGTCAGCCACCGCCGCCATCTCCACTCACTTACCACCACTCCAACAATCCAATCGCTCCCAAATTTCCTGGTCTCGACTCTAGAGGTCGTACTTTCATCCAGAGAATGGATCAATTATCTGAAAATATTTTCCACTACCACTCAACTGTCAGTCAAACTGAAGCTAATCTCAATCGCAAGCTGTACCTGCGCGATATGATCTACTACACTATCTCACCGATGTTTCCTCTCTGTGGTCTCTACATCGTAGGCTCTTCCCTAAATGGGTTCGGAAACAACGGCTCTGACATGGACCTCTGCCTGATGGTAACAAATAAAGAACTCGATCAAAGAAAAGATGCCGTCCCCATCTTAAATGCCATCAAAAACAAAATGTCCAAAATTGAATGGGTAGGCAACTTGCAATTGATTGTGGCAAAAGTTCCTATCCTCAGAATTACTTTTGGTGCACCTTTTCAAGACATTGTTGTGGATTTGAACGCTAATAATTCGGTGGGGATCAAGAATACACATTTGTTATGTGCTTATTCAAATTGTAAGTTTATCTTCTTCATACAATTATTAATCAATTCAATTTAGTCGATTGGAGAGTCAGGCCATTAGTGTCTGTTATCAAGGAGTGGGCCAAGAAACGAGGAATGAATGATGCTAATAAGTCATCCTTTACCTCTTATTCATTGGTATTAATGGTTATTCATTATCTTCAATCCGGGATACCAGTCAAAATTTTACCGTCCCTTCAAAATATGTTTCCTGAGAGATTTAATAACAAATGTGATGTTAGGAACCTAAATGTAGCTCTTTCGTTGGATTTACCACCCACTGACAAGTGGAAATTTAATTCAGACATTTCGCTTGGTGAAATGCTATTAGGTTTCTTCAAATACTACGCTACGGAATTCGACTATGACGAGGATG
The DNA here is from genome assembly GCA_963281155.1 of Rhabditophanes sp. KR3021. Taxonomy (NCBI): domain Eukaryota; kingdom Metazoa; phylum Nematoda; class Chromadorea; order Rhabditida; family Alloionematidae; genus Rhabditophanes; species Rhabditophanes sp. KR3021. Next base: position 2,049,494 of record CAUJLY010000001.1, read on the forward strand.
CTATTAGTGTGAGGTTGGGGACAAAGTTGACTAGAAAGGATATGTTTAACAGTGATGTTCCCCACAACATGAAATCACAGTGGAGGTGCATTTGTATCGAAGAACCTTTTACCTATCTGAATACAGCTCATTCCGTATATGACACTCACGTCTTCAAAGCCATCAAGAATTGCTTCTTACTAAGTTACAGAGCTTTACTGAGGTCAGGCGACTTTCACCAGCTAATGAACGGCCCAAGTATCCAAGATGAACTTGGCAATTATGCTCTAATTCCACCAGGGGGAGTTTTCTTCAACTCCCCAAAAAATGGAAGCAACATTTATTCACATGTTTCTGACTGCTCTACTGAACCCAAAAAAGAACCCCTCGATACTGAAAACAAATATGATCTAAAAAATAATTTTACATCATTAGCAAACGCCAAAAGTCTATCAACTCTAAAAAATTGTATCCAAAAAGAATATCAAAAAAAGAATACCAAACCTCGTACAACTCTGTGTGAACTTGGCCTCAACAAAGTAACCACCATCAAATAAATAGGAAGACAATTATTTATGGTACAATGTATTTTGATTTTTTTAAGTTATTCACATCTTTTTATATCTAAATAAAAGCCGTTTCTTTTGCAAAGGTTCGGTGTTTATGTTGTTTTTAAACAGTTGGGAATGCTTAGCTTTTTTACTAAATATATATACTTGTAAATATTTAAATCTTACCAATAAAATGTTTTCAACACGCTTCTACTTTTTACCGTCAAAATGATGCTTTATTTAAGATCATCAAATCATATTACATAAATTTTGTTACACGCAACTAATTTTGGAAACAGTGTCGTTTCCCCAAACACGGCAACATCTTTAAATCGGCTGATAATTTAAATATAACTAACCGTCATCAAGTCATTACAAAGAACTCGCAAATTAATGTGTCATCCACAAAATAGCATTTTATTATTATTTATATTTGCACTATATTTTCGCTATTTATAATACCATTAATATCATTGCATTTTAGGAAACAAGCCAATATTATTTGCTACCGTTCTCAACATGGAAGGTAAGTTTGCCAACAAAAGTAATTTGTCATTAAGCAAAACTAATCAAAATTAAACCAAATATGGAGCAGTTTATTATTCACACAAATGAAGGGCACCTCATTATAAGACAGACCTTGAACAAATATTTTGTCAGAACTACTTATTTAGACACGACACCGTTACATCATTTCCTTTAAGCCTGTTTTTGAATAATTCCAAAAACCATTACAATTCATTTATTTTCTTACTTATTAAATTTTATTGATAGTCTAATCTTTTCCTGTACTTTTCTTTCTTATCAATTAAAGGGTGCAAACTTTGAATATACTAGTGATACCTTTTTGTTCATTTGTGTCTCTTGGCGAAAGATATCATCCATCGACCATTGATTGTCTTTAATATGTGTGTGTTTGAGTTAAGCGGTGTTGTACGTTTTTTTACTAGACAGGTAACAGCCATTCCTCAAACAGAAACAAATGCATAAATTAAAATATTATAAATATGTGTAAAAGTCCTGTCTAGATGATGCATTTATATTGCCTTTCTTATACGCATCGCCTTGTTCCTTGTGCCTGTGCACATTGATTTTAGTAGTGATCGAGTGTTGGCCGCACTCGTTGCATAATGTGTTTCTGCTTTTTGTGACGACCATCACAACACCACTCGACGTATTACGTTTCTTCCTACCAGTCTTTTTCGACGCTAACATCAAATTAATACGTTTTTATACTTGTGCATTTGTACATTTAAATAGTTGGCGACAGATTGGTCACCTAATAAACTAGTTTTTTAATTATTTTTTGTTTTATAGATTTAGTACATTGCACCTATATCTTAATATTTTTATCAAAATACAGCAAAGCAGTTTTGTTTTGTGAATTTTGTGTGTATTAAAGTTTAAACTTCAATGGTTTACTGTTTAGAATACTTTACCTTGGCTTACTCAACACAATACGCAACTTTATTTAACGGCAAGACACTCTCCCGTAACGCTATTCTTAAAACAAGCAACATCAATTTTTTTAATACTCTCCTGGGAAAATTAAACTTCATTGGGTACTTTTCCTTGACACGTTCTTTTGTTGAGGTCAGGAGTAGGCAAGTTTACCAGTTTACTACCAAGAGAAATCACTTCATATAGGTTTAGAGGAGTTGAGGTGTTTTGTTTGGTTAGTTGTATATTAATTGTTGAGTAGAGATGGGTAGTTTATTAAACGATGAAGAGATGGCTCTTGTGATTAAGGATTTTCATGAAGCAATTCACCAGCCAACGTTTGTCTTGCCAGACATTCTCAGCATAGGAACACCTGAATTCGGGTTCGAATCAGCCTCGTATGTGATAGGAGTCATTGGATCACCAAATTGGAGGCAACGTTACTGGCTCAAAATGAAAGGAATCACCAAGTCTGCCAACTACACTGTCTTTGATCCCAATATCCACCTTTATAGTGATTCTTCCTCCTCCCACCTTTCTTACCCTTCCTATTCCTCCGAACCAGATCAAGACTCCAACAAATCAAAGTCAGATATCGATGATTATTCTGAATTTGATAGTTGTTCTGAGGATGAAACAAGCAAAGATTGTCTTTTTTCAAGAATTAATATAAAATGTTCAAAATTTGTTGAAGGTGATTTTGCTTGATGATAAATACTACCTATTTCTTTTATGCAATTTAAAAAACCTATCACATTCATTTGTTACTAACTCATTATTCTAGGAGAAAGCGGCTACCACAGTGAAACAACACCCTCACCGACTTCATTTTTGGATCTTCATCAGAAAGCAGGAGATGAGTATTTCTCATGTGACGATGACCCTTACGGCAAAGGAAGCTCCAAACATCAGTACAAACGGTGGGAGGGGGGGCAGTCGTCGTTTTATCAGACCGAAGATAGCCTCCGTTACAGAATTAAGAAAGAAAACAAAAAAAGCAGTTACTCCGAGTCAGATCAATATTGGATCCCACAAATAACTAAAAAAGACCTCGAACAGGTCATTCCAAACCCCCAAAAAGAAGTTCTTGGGTATGCAGAGGTTGTTTCTATACCATTAGTACATTCCTCCAATAATCCAATCGCACCCAAGTATCCTGGCTTAGATGTACGAGGGCAGGTTTATGTTTCTAAGATGGATATCTTGTCTGAACAAATTTTCTACTATCATTCCAATGTATCTCAAGCTGAAAGTGACTTATACCGCAAGTTTTACCTAAAACACATGATTTACTATACTATATCGCCTATTTTTCCCAATTGTGGGTTGTATATAGTTGGGTCTTCATTAAATGGATTCGGAAATAACGGTTCCGACATGGATCTTTGTCTGATGTTGACGAATAAAGAGATGGATCAGAGGAAAGATGCCGTTCCGGTGCTGAATAGTATCAAGAGTAAGATGGATATGGTGGAATGGGTGGAGAACTTGCAATTGATCGTGGCAAAAGTTCCAATCCTTCGAATTACCTTCAAGCCTCCATTTAATGACATTACGGTAGATTTAAATGCCAATAATGCAGTTGCTATCAGGAATACTCACCTACTGTGCGCTTATTCGAATTGTAAGTTGGTATTAGTTGGATTGTTAATCAATTAAATTTAGTTGATTGGAGAGTAAGGCCATTAGTGTCTGTCGTCAAAGAATGGGCTAAGAAAAGAGGAATGAATGACGCCAATAAATCCACCTTCACCTCTTATTCACTTGTCTTAATGTGTATTCATTATCTACAGTCAGGAGCCGACTGCAAAATTTTACCTTCACTTCAAGAAATGTTCCCTAATAAATTTAACAACAAATGCGATGTTAGGCATCTAAATGTAGCAGTGTCGTTAGACATCTCTGACGACAGAAAGGGAGAATTCTGTTCAGACATGTCATTAGGGGAATTACTAGTGGGTTTCCTCAAATATTACGCTACTAAATTTGACTATGATGAAGACGCAATCAGCGTCAGGCTAGGATCAAAGGTTACGAGGAAAGATGTGCTGACAAATGATACTCCCCATAATATCAGGTCTCAGTGGAGATGCATTTGCATTGAGGAACCTTTTACTCACCTAAATACGGCTCATTCCGTTTATGACATTTTTGTGTTTAAGGCTATTAAGAATTGCTTTTTGGAAAGTTATCAAACGTTGGAGAGAACGAGAGATTTCAATTTGTTTTTGAATGGACCTACTATTATGGAGGAATTGGGTATGTATGTGTTAACTCCACCAGGTGGTGTTTTCTTTAATAACTCCAAACACGGAAGTAATGTGTATTCGCAGGATTCTGATTTCAATAGCGAAGAAGAAGACAGAAAAGAAAAAAAAGCAGAAGAACCTACGACAAGTATACCACGATCCGGATCTGAAAATGTCCTTACCACGAAACCACTAGTCTCCAATCTAAACTACGCTCAAGCCCTAATTAGAAACAAAGTTTCGCCTCCACCGAGACCTCCAAAAAGAATAGAGAAAAACACAGACGTGAAACACAAGGTACTTAAGGAGGATAAAATCAAAAAAAGCCATGTAAAATCAAAATAGAGATCTTCTTCTTCGTTTGTTTATTATTAATTAATTTATGTTAGGGTACACTAATATATTATGTTTGTTTGTTTGTTACACACGATATTTCAATGTTAAGCAATATTAATAAATCTTTTTGAATGACTGTCGTTTGTGAGAGTTTAAAAAACATTTTATGAAAGTTTCATTTATTAGAGTGTAAAAAAAGTTTATGATAGTATTGTTATTTACGAAGGAAAACAACACGTAGATAAGTCTTAATGACTGCAATGATAAAGGATTACATAAAATTATGATTATTATTCGCACCAAACCCATAAATATCCTCAAAAGTTATTAGAAGTTGGAAGCAGGATAGCCACATGAGTTGTTTAGATTCTTGGCGACACGACTGAATACTTCGTCCAAATTGTAGGTGATGCAGTTTGTAGGTGGCGAGGCAGGCAAAGGCATATGATCATCTACGCATTGGTGGAGTGGTTGCTTGATTTGGAAAGATTCCTCTCCCCAGATGGTGTCTTCATTTGGTGAAGGAGTTGGAGTTTGGAAGATGGATGAGTTGTTGATGAGGTCCTCGTTCAAAACGTAGTTGGAGTTGTTGACGTCGAGGTATGAAATTTCGGGAGAATTAAGGAAGTTTCCAAGGCCTGAAAAGACTGCGTTAACATGAGATGGACGGGGAAGGTCTTTGTGATGATAATTTGATCGTAAAAGATCATTCTGTTGGTAACTTTGACGTGGGAGATCATTAAATTGATAATTTGGAAGAGGATGGTAAGCTTCTTCCGTGAACAATCTTCTAGATGGCAATGGCAATTCATTGAGAGGTCTTGAAGGGATTGACATTTCATTCAAAATTCTTGAGTTCACTGGTAATTCATTCAAAATGCGGGAAGGTAAGCCATTTACGTTTTGAATAAGCATCTCGTTACTAATTTTAGACGTCGAAGACAGTGAATCGTGGCGACTTCTGGGTGGTTCCCTTATGTTTGGCTCCGGTGAAAAATCAACAGGTTGACCTTTAGCTGATTGCTTAAAAACAGAAACTTGAGGAGAATAAACGGTCACTTCTTCCATTTGTGGCAAAGCGGGCGGTGGATTAATCTTGATTTTGCCTAACTGGGAAATACATTTGCCACTTTGAATGTCCTTGTAATAGGTTTCGTACTTTGCTTTGTAAGAAGCTATTGCGCCTTCCAACTCTCTCATGTGGTTGCCCAGCAAATTGACATTTGTATGAACAGCATCACAACCCCTGTATCCATTGTTCTTGAAGTACTCAGTCCAGTAGAAAGATCTCTCTTGAGCAAGGTTCTTGGCTCTTTCGTATTCTTTAAGGCCAGTGTCTAAGCACTTTTCTAAGTACATGATTTCAGACCTCTTGTAACGTTCTTGAAGAAGAGTAGCTTCCTTTTCAGACGTCTTTTTGTAGTTAGCAAAGTTGGTTTCCGTTTTCTTGAGAGCTTTGCTCTTTTCATCAAGTAGACGTTGAATTTTTTGATAATTACCCTGGAGAATTGAATAGTCGTGTTGGATGTTCTTCTTCGAATCAGTTAAAGACTGATTCTCCCTCTTGATCTGATTCATCTCATCATCATGCTTTTTCCTGATAGTGGCCATTTCTCGAACCAATGCATTTACCTTAATCCGTTCTTTCTTAACGTCTTCTCGAGTAAAGACAAAAGTTTGGACCTGATTAGCCAAAGTCTCATTTATTTTTTCCGAATTTGTATAAAGCTCTTTCAGATACACATTGTTTTCATGAGTTTCAATCAAAGTCTCTTTCACTCCATTTAAATATTTGTTGATGTTCTCCTGTTTTGATGTCATTAACTCGTACTTATAAGTATAAGAGTCCTCTAGCAATTTTAAGTTTTTGATATAGTCAGCTTCCTCGAAACCTTGATTTGTGTCATTTGATTGTCCCGACATGTGGTGCTAATTACTGCGTACTTGATAAACCTAAAAAAGTAAAAATTAATAGAGGAAAGGGTAAGAACCTCTGAATTTTCAAATATCTTCGTCTGTTCCAAAGAAAAGATTGTAAGATGGTGGCGTACCAAATATTCTATAAAAGTGGAAACGATTAATAATTTCACAAAATTTAAATACAAAATATGATCTGTTGTTTTTAGGGACTTGTATAACACATGAATCATTCTTTAGCAGCCATTCAAATTTTTTGACTGATAGACATTGGTACAGGTTTTCTAATTAGGAATCAAGGTTTGGACTGAAGTCTATTCTCTTGCCAACAAAGTGACAGTTTTATTTTGTGTTTTTTCCCTCAAATATCATTAGATTATTGCAACAAAAGGATGTTAAATGATGTGTCAAATATTCAAAAAAATAAGTAATAATATCGTTTTATTTGGTTGTATATGTTTGTTTTTGTAACTTGTTTAATAATTTAAGAATCTTATTCTAGAAATATTGGCAGTTTATTGGAACTAAAAGGACGCTAAATGGTGGTTTAAATTATCAATCAGATATTTCAAAAAGGTAGTTAATAATTATAATCTTTGCTTGGCTGTGAATTTGTTATCAAGAGAAATATCTGATTAGAGAAACCCAATCGTTGGATATCTAGTAACAGTTGAATGTCCATTAAGAAGAGCCGTTTTAAAAAGAACATTTGCGTTTTCGAAGAGGTCGTTTTTGAGAGAAACTATAATGAATTGACTCTCCTTAAAGTGATCTTTTATTAATTTGCCAATATTGTGGGTATGCGAGAGATCGAGGGCTGCGTCTATTTCATCCAAAATGTAAATTGGTGCAGGCCTGTATTTGAGCATCGCCAGAATGAAGGATAATGCTATGAGGGATCTTTGGCCTCCGGATAATTCTGTTAAGGAGGTTTTGACGTGCCCTTGAATGATTATCTGAAATTCTATGCCAGTTATTTCACTCAATTCATTTACTGATTTTGTTAAATAGCAATTACAGCCCGGAAGCATCGTTGAAAAGATATTATTAATATCTTTGTTAACTCGTTCGTAAGCTTCACGTAAGGTATCTTTCTTTATTTGATCGAAGTAATCTAGTGCTTCTAAAATAGCCACTTTGTCCTCTACTAATTCCTTTCTTGATGTATCTAAATCGTTGAATTGTTGCTCTACTGAGTCTAAAGATTGAAGAGCCGCCTTATTTACATTTTTACCCATTTCTTTGACTAACTCTTCATTATGAGTTAATTGTTGCGTCATTTCTTCTATATTACATCCAGTAAAATCAAATATAGTACCTGCTTTTCCAAGTTGCTCATATTGATGACGAATAAATTCGTGTTTTTCTACCATTTCATTAAGTCTTATTTGGGAATTTTCAAAATGACAACTAAGGTCATTTGATAGAATTTCGGATTTTCTTCTTCTAATATTCAAATCATCCTTCTCTTTAGTTTTTTGCTTTCTTCTGGTCTTGAGACTTTCATAATCAGCTTCGTTTTGGACACGTAAATCCATGAACTCTTGATATTCCGTTTCACTTAGCCTCTTCTTTTCCTCAGCAGCATCAACCATTATTACCATCTCTTCTCTTGCAGCTTTTAAATTTATTATATCAGTATTTAATTGAAGAATTTCTTCCTGTGCCTTTTCAATACTCCCTTCCAGATATTCTAACTCATATTGAATATCTTCAACTTTTCTCTCGGCATTCATAAACTTATTTTTTGAATACTCTAGTTCTTTTTGGGAGGCTTCAATTGCTTTCATAGCTTTACTTTTCTCACTTGCAATAAAAGCACTTTCATTTTTTTCATTCTCTTGTGCTTTGCAAAGCTTTTGCATTGAGTATTCTATTTCTTGATCTATCCGTGCTATCGATTCATTGAGCACAGCTAATCGCTTGCTATTTTGATTGACAATAAGTCTAAACTTGTAAGACTTTGTCTGCTCCAAGCGCATTTCAGTCTGATCTTTGCTATAAGTAAGATTACCAAGCTTGTCGTTCAAAACAGCCAAATCGTCTTTCTTTTTGTCTAATTCATTAACAATACTTTCTGTATCATAAACTTCCCTTTCTTTATGGTCTAATAAACTATCCTTGTCTTTAATTTTCTTTAATGTGTCAAAAATACTTGTAGCAATCAAAGTGCTTCCCCCAGACATGATTCCGTAAGGATTATAATCATCTCCATCCAAGGTAATACATCTTTTACTAATTCTTGGATCGAAACATAATTGACTAGCAACTTCACCGGTCCTGCAAATCAGAATATTTCCGCACATATACTCCATTATAACCTTGTATTTAGGATCATATTCAATTAAATCTAACGCTGCCCAAACATTTTGTCTTCCATAAAGGGAATAAGCCAATTCTAAAGTTCTTCGATCCATGACATTTGGCTTTATTGAATCTAATGGTAAAATAAAGGTTTTGCTTGTCATTTTAGTTTTCATAATTGTTACAGCTGTCTCTGATGTATCTACAACAAAATTCTTTATTACACCAGAAGTTGCAATCTCCATGGCTGTATCAAACTTGGGGTCTTTTACTTGGAATAACATCCCAACTGCTCCAATGATATTTTTTTTATTTATTCTTTCATTTACTTCGATTTCTAGTTGCAAGTTATTTCGTCTCTTTTCCATAAGAATAGTAGACTTCAAAGCATTGACTTCTTCCAGTCTTAAATCCAAACGAGTCTTGCAACTAACGTATTTATCATGATCAAAATCAAATTGTTCTATTTCAGGTTTAATCTCATCAATCTGTCTAATCAAAGAATAGAATTCTTCCTCAAGATCCGAGCAATCGTCTGGAAGATTAGCTAATTTTGCCTTAGCGTCACTGATAGTCGTATTAATCTTGTTTAACTCCTGGGTAAAACTATACTTTTTAACTTGAAGTTGACTAATTTTAGAATCAAGGTCACTAATTAAATTAGGCAGCAAAACCATGTGTCCTTCACCATCATCGATTTGGCCACAGGCCAGTTGAGTAATTTTTTCTTCGTTTTGAGCTATTATTTGTTGAAGTTCTTCTCTTCTGGCAATTCCAGTATCGTGATCTTTACCGCATGTAGACAATTTGTCTTTGCAAATAACGACCTCAGCTTGTTCTTGCTCAATTTGTTTGTTTTTGGAAACAATAGCTCGGTTGCTAGCTTCTATTTCTTCTTCGTTTTGATCCAATCTAGTTGTGAGTGCAGCATATCCATCCATAGACCTTTTCATACTAGCCAACAGCAACTCTCTGCCTGACTCTTGATCAGTGTCTAATAATTCACCAAGTTCTCTAATTCCATTAGTGATCTCACTTATTTCAGCTTCCAAAACTGTAGCGGCATTACGAAGATCGACTGACTTCTGCGCTTCTTTATTATACTTCAGTTTATTAGCCTTGACTTCTTCATGCAAAAGCTTATAATTAAAGGCAATTGTTTTTTGTTTTAATATGGCTGTTTCTCTTTGAACTCTTTGATAATTCAAGTACACGTCCTTTTCCTTCCTTAGTCTGTTGATTTTCGTTGCTATATCACTGTTGAATACGTCATCAGTATACTTATGCCTGGATTCGTTATTAGCGATTTCCTTTAAAGCATGAGTTCTTTTTTGGTCATAAAGAGTAGTATTAGAAGCCTCTTCGAGCATTCCCAAAAGCTCAACAGGTTTCATATTCAAAACTTTTGTGACACGACCTTGCATAATCAAAAAGCGAGGTTTATTCACATTTAATCCAACTGATCTGAACATATCTTGAACTTTGGCTAGTGTACAATTAGCATCATTCACCAGATACTTTGACTTGCCTTTGTAATAAATCTAAACTCAATGCATAATAAGGAAAAGGTTATTGACCAACTTACTATCCTCTTTACACATATAATACGGCATGCTTCATACCCAATTGGACTTTTTTGTTTATCTTCATTATCAAAGTTAATAGTAACGGAAGCTTTTAAAACACCCGCTTCACCAGACTTATAAACTAAATCATCCATCGAAGCAGCTCTTACATTTGATAAATTGACTATTCCCAGGACAAAACAAATAGCATCCAATATATTGCTTTTACCTGTGCCATTCATTCCACTAATAGCATTGAATTCAGTGTCAAATTCATTTAGTATTTGCTTTGATCCGTATGATTTGAAGCCATCCATTTCCATGTTTTTTATGTACATGGTGAGCGGATTTGGTTATAATTTTTGGTTATTACCACCTTTAGACACCTAGAGTTAGTTAATAAAGTAGATCTAAGGCCACCCACGTTGCTAAGCACTTGACAGTTTAAAAAAATGTCGATGTGGGACACATTTGGTAGCTAGATATATCGAAATAGCCGGAAAACAAATATTTGAAAAATGTGTATTTTAAATTTCAATACCTAAACGAAAAACTAGTTAATATGAAGACACTAAACAAAGTTTGTTGTTAATTAAATGTGTGATAGTTAAAAATAGTCAAATTAATTCTAATAATTAATACAAAAAGTTATTTATACGACAACGTGAAAACAAATAAACAGACTGACGGAAATTGTAGTTTAGAGACAATCTACTTAGTAAATGGCCTATGCAAAAAGATGGCCTCGTATATATTTGATCTTGTTTTATTATGCATTTTAGGTCATTAAACTCCTCCTAGGAATGATACTTAATTGGTTTAGAATGGATTTATGATGTTTCGATAGGTATGAGTAATTGGAAATAAATTATGTAGTAAAAATGAATTGTTTTTGTGGCAATGTTTACCATTGTAATGTAGCATTTAGGATTTAATCGTGAAAAAGAATAAGTGTCAAACAAATTTGGGCTACTACAAATCTGAACAAATTTCAGCTAAACGTTATTAAATCACATTTTAATAGTTTATTAAAACAACATTTTTGTTAGTCAACTCAATGGCGTCATGTGACTCCCGACTAAGACGACCAAAAGAAACATCATCGGTAAGTTCTACTCCTTCAGTCATCCTTTAATTTCTTTATTCAGGAGATTGCAATACGAAAATAGATTTCACTTTTATGATTAGCTGGTGATTAGATTGGGCAATATGAATCGCCTGTTTTAAATATAAAATAGTTATAATTATATTTTTGATAATACAATAAATTGTCTTGTTTCGTTATTTCCATTGTTCTTTTGTTTAAATTAAATACATTATTAAAAAATGGTAATGCTCCAATTAGTTCAATTAATAATTTTAATCTTTTGGATTGATAACTTGCAATTTGCTTTACATCAAAGTCAAAATTAGTTATTTTTACATCAAAGTCGAAATTAGTTATTCTTGCATCAAATTAGTTATTTTTGCATCAAATTATCTATTTTTGATTTTAAAAATTCATAATTAGTATATAATATAGATTCACCAAAGCATCTATTTTGAATCAAAAACACAAATTAAACCAATTAAACAAAAAATTATCCAATCTTACGTAACTAAATCAACTCTATAGGGCAAACCATTTTCCTAGAAAAATTAAATTAAACCATTTAATTGATTCGTAATGTACTAATAACAACATTTTGAAGGTAACGTTTAATTAAGTTTCAAAAAAAGGACGTACCTACCAGAGACATAAAAGATATTAGTTATATCATTACACTTTAAATTATTATAATAGGATGTTCAATCCACTTATTTTCAAGTCTATGACAGGGAAGTATTATGATTGTTCAGTTGAAGAAATTAATCAGGCGTATGCCATTCCTGATTCCAATGCAAATACCATTTTGGGTATTGTATTTTTGATTTGCGGCATTATTTACGTCATCTGTTATATTCCTTGCATTATTGTTATATTTAAGCATAGAGACAGTTCTAGTAGTTTCAAGTTAATGTTGCTATTAGGTAAAGATTTGTAATGACTCATTTGTATAATTTAATTTATTTTCTTAGGGATCATTGATGTAACAGGAACATTCGTAAATGGCATAATGACAGGAATAATTCTAATCAAGCAATTAAGTTATTGTGAATCCCCAAAATTATTTCTATCACTTGGTTGTCTTAGTAGCAGTTTATGGTGTGGTTCAAGTTTATGTGCCTTCTTTTTGTCATTCAACCGAGTAGCAGCAATTTCGAAGCATTCAAGTTTAAAAGCCATCTTCATTGGCAAAAGAACATACTACATTTGGGTAGTAATTATTTCATACATTTTATTCTTCCTCTTGTTCACCTCGCCCTTTGTTTTTTCAGTAACCAAAAAAGCATGGCTGAATCATCCTTTTCAAGATTATCCTCAAACTGAAATGACTCATGAAAAATTCTGTTTATACTAGTTATCTCCAAACTGGTAACAATGTAGGTGTTATTTTTGGAATTTGTATTACTTATGGTATCTTTCTGCATTTATTAATAGCAAAAGCTAAATTAAAGAAAATGCCCCCGGTCAAACATATGCCTATCAAAACACAAAAAACTAATTCCAAACTAAATGCCTACAATCACATCCATCAAATTCAAGTTCAAATTATAATAATTTCAGTTTGTATTTTTGCCTCAGCATCTGCTTACTTAATTTTGCAATTTTTTGAAGTACCAAATATTGTATCTATTTTGTCGCAAGTGTTGTGGCTTTCATCTCAAGGCCTAGTTGGTGTTGTTTATTTGGTACTTAATACGACAATTAGAAAGGGTGTTTTTGATATGCTCGGCATAAATAAAATAATTGAAAGGGGCAATATAGTTGGTAATTCCTCAAAACCTTACATTATCCCATTAAAACCAATTCCAAAAAATGGTATATTTAAACTCAAAATTACCAATGAATAATTCATTTATTTCGTAGGACTTTTAATAAAAAACTGTCCATATTAATTTACCTGAGTAAATGTGTATGAGAGAATAACACTTGGATGCCATTTGAAATTTCTTTTTTTAAATAAAATGAGTAACAGGTGACGGTTTTGATATTAACCTGCAATTAGTATTAATAAATATTATTGTCTATTCAATTTTTTGCTTTTGAACTTTATTACTTTTCCATAAATAATATTAAAGATCGAGTGTTATTTAAAGATATTCCTCATAAACAAATTAATTTGGATGCTTGCCTTTTTCACGTGAAGTATTTTGTTCTCTCTTTGTTATTTATTTAGTTCAACCTATTTTGGTCTTTATTAAAAAATTCAATAAATCTTTGGTACCGTATGGCGGTGGTCTAAACAATACATTTCCTTTGATGTGTGATTTGTAGCCTCTAGGTGTATAAAAGATAGCATATGATTGACGTCAATGGCTTAATTTGTACCAAGAGATGTTTGAGAGATAATTTAAAAGCAATTATATCTTGGGAAATAGTATTATTAGCACGTGGTGTTTAAAGCTTTAAAAATAAGAAAATACCTTGTCGAAATTAATAATCACATCAACCAAATAATCTACTCCATTACATAACAAAGTATCCAACCAATATGTTTGAAGAGATTAGTCCGAATTAAGGAAAATGTGGACGGATGTTTTGGCAAGAAGATTAAAATGATGTATTGAACTTTAAATTAAACTGCAATTAAAATAGACAGTAACCTTTTAACTAATTGCTCGCACCGTTTAAACTTGTAAAAAGATGAAAAACGAATGCCCTAATAAGAGCTATATTTGACCTGAAACAAGAAGTAACAACAAACCGTCTAAATCATTTAAATCATATTATCCATTGCCTCATTATTTCATCAACACTGACTTTTTTAGTCTTCCGACATTGTGGCTCCGTAACACCTGCCTTTGCGCATTTTGATCTTGCAAATTTTGTAAAGCAACCTAAGCAGGAAGTCACAAGTAGTCGTTATTAATATCAACACTTCCATCCCTTTTTTCCTACCTACTTGCTTTTCTCATCCTTTTCACATAAATGGCAATCACTATACACATTTGCCATTTGTTACCTCATTTCCCATACAATATATTATTTATTAACTAGTTTTAGTATATTAGTTAATAATTTGTGGTTAATTGACTGACACGTGCAATGGCTAAGAAAGTTCTTATCAAAATATAAAGGTTTTGTATTTACAAAAAATATTACGCCTTTCTAATTTAAAAACTAATCTCTACCAGCCTCAATACCATCTACTTTATTGTTTCATTGGATGTTATTTAAATTTAGTCATGCCTTGCCACCTCCATTAATTTATTACTTAGGCATTTGTAATTTATTGAAAAACAGCAATATGTTGATACAAAAAGATGTAAACAAATCTTATTAAAAATGACGAAGAGTCCATTGTTATTGAGGTGGTAGATTAGAAATTAATAAATTTGTTGTTATAGATAGGAAAGAGACTCATTTTAGTCACAACAACAATATGAGGAGACAAGGTACGTTTTGGTTTGGTTGGGGAATAATTTAGAGTTTATAGTTAATGCTCCCTTTTATGGATTTCAAAATCTTGGTTATGAGGAAAATGACCATACTGATTCGGAGGGTGAAGAGCCACAGGTTAAGCTTAATCAGGATCATCAAATGGGTGTTTTGGACTCTAATACTTTGACTAATGGAGTGGATACTAGTAGCCAAGCTGTTTATGGTATGCAACCTTTAGAGATAATTCCATACAACAACTTTTCTAATGGTGTTGACATACAAGTTTCAGACTCATATAATGGGTTGTTAATACCCACTGTTGGAAATAACAGTGGTAATTGCAATGTTTACTATAGAACCGATGATGAAACCGATGATGAGGATATGTTTGAAGAAGATGACAGTAATTCAATCATTACTATTTTTAATGATCGCCCAAATTCTAATCCTTATTCGAATAGTTCCGACTCTGAAACCGACCAATATCAATATTACAACATCCAACAACTGCCCGGCCATATTTACTACGAAGCTGATGAGCAACTGGAAACTGAAGTGGAAGAAGAAGGGGAAATAACCGATGGTACCGAAAATCCCTAAACCAATATATCAGGTCATGCCATAATCTCCTACAATTACATAGCACACCATTAATTTCAGTGCCACTCACCATCCTATCATAATGTTACCTCTCTCTTCATCAAACGTGACGGCTTATGATGATATATGTACACTACCTCTTATTAGTATTTTATTTACTCCTCCTAATTCTCTTTTATTATATAATTTTAAATGTGCCATCTCCTGTATTTCAACTTTCCTATCTCTTTCCACAACTCTTTTCTTTTTAAATAAAAACTTATTGTGCATTTAGATGTTTTTTGAAATATGCTAAAGTTGTAAAATACTTTCCCATTTCCATGGATACCTTCCGAATTATTACATTTAGAATATGATATTTAAAGGGAATTGTTTAGTATATAATAAGATTTATGAATATCCATTACTCTTTGTGTACTTTTATATATGATGATAATTAGTTATTATTCTGTGTATTACCCTTCAAAGTAATTAAGGTTGGTTTTTCAGAATTATAGGGTAGAGTAGATGACCCCTTCTATTTTTTAATGTAATAGCATAAAGGGAGAGTCATGTGCACCTGGTACGAAGAAAAGACTCTCTACATAAGAAAGTTAATTAAGCTTCGTGAGGGTGAGAGCCATAGCCTTCCTTTATATGTAACAATATGTTTATATGGGTGATTATAGGGATAGGGCGTTTATTGTTGATGCCACGTTTTACTTAATTTTATACACACCATTAAAGTCCAAGTGTATAGTTAGTTTCTTTAATTTGCTACGAGTTTATTTGGTCATTTGAATTGGTGGTTAGTTAATGGGATATTACAGATTTAAGATGGCTGCTGGCTCTAAATGCTTCATTCCGTGCCATAATCCAGATTGGAGTGGTATTTTTGTTAAAGCTGCCCATTCTATTGTTTCGGCTTATGATAAGAAAGAAAGAAAAAAAAGCAAAGTCGTGAAGAAAGAATTGGCTGAAGATGCTAATCGTAAGTGTATCAATTGTTTGATTTAAGCGAAAGTTTAGTTACCGGATTGGCTTACAAGATAATTCCTGCCCCAGAATTTGGAAAAGGCTACGTCCCCGAGGTAACTGTCAATCCAAGTCCTGCCAGAAAAAAGATGCTAACTTTCAGAGAGTTTATGCGGCAATCATTTGCCAGGTACTCTGATTACTTTTTAGGAGGCAAGAGACTGACCTTAAAGACTAAAATCAGAATTTGGAGAGAACTGAAGCGCGAAGTAACTTTTCGCAAAAATCTATTTGAAGCTAATGTCGAACTCGGTTCAATAGATAAAGATGACATCGATGCTTTGACAAAATTTATCAACTCAAATGCAGCTACCGAAAAGGAAAAGAACCGCAACAAGAAAAGGGTAACAGGCGAGGATGAGTGTAATGAGACGACTAATTTTAATGAGCCCCCGCCATCAAAGGACTTAGATTGGGAAGATGATATTTTTGATGGTAGTCAAAATTATCCAGGTGACATATTTTGTTGCTCTGATATCTTGAAGGATATGATTGAGTTTAGCAAAAAAGTTGGTGTTAATCATGAAAAAGGGGCTTGCCCTGGTGAGTGCAAAGAGAATAAAAAGGCTGGTAAAGAGATTAAAGCAGATAATTGTGAAGTTGTCTTGCCAGCTGTAGCATATCCACCTAAAAAAAGTGGATGTCGCATGACAAGAAGAGAGAAGAAAGTTGGGAAGGAAAATGAGGTGAAGCTTAATAAGGACTATTTGGTTGATAAGGTTGTAAGTGAGGAGAAAACCTTTTCAGCTGGGAGTGTAACCAACAAATTGGGTGTTGTGTCAAAGCTTAAAGACTGTTGTGGTAAGTTGGTTGGACCTAAATATATTGTTTCTATGTGTGGTGAAAAGAAAAATGGTGATGGTGGAAAGAAGAATTCGCCTCAAGGAGATAAAAAACGATTTGTCAATTTAATAGAAGTGACCGATGTTAATGGGAAAGTATATCAGTTGGCTATTAACAACGCTGCACCAGTCCAAAAACCCGTTGACCCTCAATCTGACCATTTCAAATTATCCTGTGTTATCAGAAAAACTTTTGAAATGAATTTTAGCCATCCAAAGGGAGACAAAAAACGCAAAAACAAAAATTACAATCGTTCACCAAGAGGACAATATTATGGTCAATATTAACCAAGTATTTAGGTGCATACTCATATGTAATCACATTTAAACATAACTACTGTGCATTCATTAAGTGTATGAAGTAAATATGAAGCATAATTCTATTTTATTTGCCATATACATATTTCTGTCATTTTGTAAAATATAAACTTCTGTTGGTGTGTGTATTATTGTTAAAAATGATTCCAAAAAGCTTATTCTTAGCAACTCATTAATTAGTATATCTTGGAGATAATGCTGTTATGGGTATATCAAAGTTGTTTATTAAGGTAACATCTAAGGCTAGGATAAAGCAATTGTGATTATTTCGCAACGCTTAAAAGTGGATTAGGTTAAATAGATTGTTTTTATTGGATATAATTAAGCCAACGCATTGGTATTGGCATAGGTATTAGTAATTGGCAGATAAACTAAGGTAAACTACTGCTTTCAGGTCTTAGTATTTTGGCTTTGGTAATATGCAGACCTAGTATAATTATTTGAAGTTGTATTGCGGTGAACAATTGGAGATATAAACTATATATAACACCACAAGGTGGCAAGGGGACTTATCATTTTATATTTATGAAATAGATGTATTTCACAAGTCTTTTCCGCCGATTTAATAGTATTTGATTTGGAAAGTGTTATATATTATTTAAAGTTTTTATTAATTAGACACTTGGAAAATGTTAAGAAATAATTATTAAAGCATTAATATTTTTAACCCGAAATAAAGATGTAAAAAATGTATCAGAATTTATAAAATACTTGCTGTACAAGATTTAGGCAAGTTTGTGATATTGCGCGTATTCAACCCTTCTTGGAGAACAACTATTTCATCAAAAGGACTGACATAATAATAAGCTTCGTGAGCTGTCTTAGTATAGTGCAAGGAGTTGATTTTACCAAGTAGAGCAATGAATTTGTTAGGTTCGTATTTGTCAAGACATACAGCTTCTTTCGGAATAATAACTTTGAGGTCAGTTACTGAACTGTCAATACAGAAAGTATTTGCATTAACGTGTATCCTTAATTGCTTAAAGTTTTGCGAATTCAATGTAATATCTTCGACACTTTCAATTTGTCCTGATAATATGAAGCTATTTGGGATACGAATTTTTTCAAGAATCCAATCTTGAAACGCGAAGTCACTTAAAATTCCTGGACACACATTACTCATACTCTTGGCTTCAGTACATGCACAAAAATTGACATCTACCATGCACATAAAGCTAATTTGTTTAGCCTCCGACGTATCATTACCAATGTCATCAAACCATTGTTTTTGCAAAACAACTCCATCAGTATCGCTTAATTCAATAGAAATATGGCTTTTTGAAGTTTCTCTTGTAGAAATGATTGAGTGATTAATGTTATAACAAATTTTCTTAACAGAAATATCTCTTAATTCAATTCTGAATTGGACAGCCATTTGGGACTTAAAGACTCCACTAATCCGTTCAACGTCAGTATCATCCGATTCAATGCTTTCTTTAATGATGTCGTAATTGTCGTAAGGTGTTTGTTTTACTTGAATGTATTTTCTAGACTTGTCGGCAGGAATTGAAATGCATACTTTTTGAGAAATTTTGCCAGTCATAAAATCTACCTGAGATTGTTGTAAGTTGACTGTGAAGTTTGATTTAATTTCGGCTCTCGTATTTGCATTTCGTAGATTTACTGTCTTTAATGTAACAAATGAAATTCCCTTTCCTTTCGAAGTTAAAGTCACTTCAGTTATATTTTTAGGTAAATACAGAATATTGGAGTGCCCACTTCTTTTGAATCTCAACTTAGTATTTTGGTATGAAACTTCAACTTCAGGTTGCTGTTCTTCGGAGAAATGTTCGACAGTTTCCAAATATTGATAAATAGCTTTTTCTTGAAACAACACAGTCAAGGATTTAAGCATATCTTTTCTATTAATTTTCTTTTGGAGCATTAGCCAGTTTACTTGATCTTTTGGATCTAATGTTTTATGGTTTGTAATATTATTTAAGCCATTTAGAATAGACAAAAGACCCAATGAATTAAAGAGAACAGTGTCTTCATTTGACAAGACAGAATGACTTTGAATGTCTTCAAAATGAGTAGAAAACCAAGGAACAGCATTTTGTGATGTAGTTGATTTATTTATCAAATTATCCCAGTAGTCCCGATTAACTAGAAATTCACTAACTTTCGATGAAGAAGTAACCAATGCAGTCAAAATAGGATCTTTAAACTCATTAAATTCATCGAAAATAACGGCTTTAAATTCGTAAAATAAATTATCAAATTGGCCAATCTTTTTTGCGCATGAACTATTCATATGAAGATATAAAAACTTCAAGAACCACTTTTTGTTTTCCCCATTCGCATATTTCTCTTCAGTGTGTGGGACAAAAACATTTTCAATAATTCCTTTTCTCATTACTCTTGTTGCAAATTTAATTAAACTGGGAATACTAAAATAAATTTCACCATCAATTGATGAATCACACAAAAGAATGGTTCCCAAGATTGTATAATACAGGCTGTCATTGTCTTCTCGCTCAGTAAAATTCTCCGAATCAAATTTGTACATTTCATCAAGGAATTTAACAAATGAACATTCTCCATTTTTACATGAATAATGTTTCTTTAATTGAGCTAATAGAACTTTTAACTCATCATTTAAAGCAGAAATTATTTCTGGATCTTTGTTAAGAAATTCTTTTGCATTTCTATTTGAACTATTTGGCATTTTATCAAGAAAAGATTTTTTATAGATTCTAGGAGCAAGTTCATTAATTACTTCGTAAATATTGAATTTCTCAGTGTATGCATTCTGACTGTTTTCTTGTTCTGTTTTTTGATCGACTGCATCTGTTAGGTACGAAAAACGTGATAAAATCAAAGCTACATTTTCCACATTCTCATTTCTTAACAATTCAATTTTTGTCTCTAATACACCATAATTTTGAGGAGTCTCAGTAATCTTAAAAGCATTTTCTTTATCTACATTTTCATAAAGTAAATCTCTCTGAATTGTATTCATAGGATCCAAACTAATGCCCGTTTCGAGAGTATAAGTTTCTAAATCAGACAACACTTTGACAGGAACTGAAATTGAGTCAATTATTTTGCCTTGGGTACAATGGAATGTTGAAAACATATCAATTTCTTCATCAGTCAACTGTCTTAATTCTAGAGTAACGTTTTCAGCCAAACTTTCTTTGAAGAACATAACCACAACTTCTTTGCTGTACATTTGGTTATTTGAAGTGGTAACTTTGAAATGATTATTTACGGCGTTAATTCCATCATCACTTCCGTGGTCTCCGCAAGCATTTAAGCTTACATTTCCATAACAAAGATACATCTAAAAAGCTATATAAGAAGTAATTAGAGAATTAATAACTTACATTGGGAAAACCTTCTCCCTTCAAACTATGAACAGTAACAGGAAACCTAATTTCTTTCTTAACTCTCACAATTTTTGGAATCTCACTCATTTCAATTAAATAGTCTTTTTGGACTTTAACTTTGGCAATTTTTTCTCCTTTACAAACTCTTAAATCACCATGTTTCCAAAAGTATGAATCAAATACCCATGTAGTCACTGAATGCGGAGGTGGTATGTCTAAGTCTTTAAAACTGATATTTGAACCATCGCCCAATTCATATTCTTTAAATATCCAAACTTCAGGGAAAAGATATCTCATCAAATTAGTTTCCACACCTTCATTGACATACCCTTTATTAGTTTGAATTGAATTGGAATCACCGTTTTCTTGTTTATTAATCATAGATTGTGATGGAACAGCTGTATTTTTACTACTCGTTTTGGATTTCCTTAACCAGCCAAACCCTGCTTTATTCACCTCTGGTTTTTTAATCTTATTATAACCAAATCTAGCAGCTTCCACACAATCCTTAGAAAGACGAACAAATGGATTCAAATGCTGCTTTTGTTTTCCTTCCAAAATTTTTGAATTACCACATCGAGTTTTAAAAAAGTGATAGAAACTATTAAAAGCTTTCGCCTTTAAATATTTATGACTAGGCTTTGAGTTGAAAGTTCCACTAAAATGCGACAAATCCCAATAAGTATCTCTCTTGTTCTCATCTTTTTCTCCGATAATTCTTAGCCTGTGATCACTAGCTCTAACTAAAACTACCCCATTGTTTTGTCCTGCAATACTAAATGAAACATTTTCATTGATATAAATAGATTCTTTTTGAATGCGCACACCCTTATCATTGTTTTCACAAGTATCCTTCACGAAAAATAACTGCAAATCAAAAAACGTTTCATTAGAAGGATCAAAAATGATAAACTGATTTTGTCCTATCATTCTTCTATCAATTTCAAATATGATTTTCTTTTCTGAATTCATATCTAGCTCTTCATATCGAACAAGCGCTGAATTTTCATTGATAATCATCCAAATTTGTTTAGAGCTCGCGAATTTGTCATTGAAGAAGATTGTATGATAGCTGCCCACATTTAATTTGACATCTAATCTATTTGTTCTGGTCTTAAGATCTAATAGAGATAGAATTGGCTTGTAATTATCAACTAGTGGTAAATAAATTCTTGATTTGTTTCCATATTGATGTGTATATCCATGGACGCTGAAGACGTCGCACTTTTGAGTAGTACTGAAAAAAACAATATCCGAATACGTTTTCCCCCATCTTTCAACAGGTCTGCTTTCAATAAATTTATCATCATCTCCACACGATAGCACAACCGTAATCTCTCTTTGCCCACTCATGACATATTCGTTTAAAGTCTTCAAAGTGACTCCAATTTCTTTTCCTTCACTAGGTACAAAAGGCCTCAATGGAATAATTTCATAAAAGTCCTCATCAAAATTAAATGAAACTGTGTGATACTTAATTTTATGAGAATTGCCGTCAGTTACAGTTGCTTTGAAAATATTAGAATCATATCTCACAGAAGGTCCTTGATTAAATAGATCTACTTCCGTAAATACTCCAGTAAAATTAAGACAAGTTATTAAAACGTTTTCAGATTTGTCAGCATTAATTATAGAAATTTCTAATTTACCATGGACTGGCATTGAATTAGAGTAGATAGAAACAACAGTGAAGTTCGCTGAATATTTGATTTGAGTTGGTTCGACTTTGAAGGAGACTAACATGGACTCGAGGGATTGCTTGTTTACTAGAAATGTTGCTTCAAAATGGTGGGAAGGAATATTTTCGGATTGATACGGAAATACTTTGACTGACCAGATTCCTTCGGCATCGACAGTTTCTTTCAAATCAAATTTGTATTCATAAAATTTTAAGTGCAAAGACTTCGAAATTAAAATATTCTTTTCAATTTTGTTGTGTTTTGGATCTTGGAAAACTAATTTCAGCTTATCTGTGTATTCCGTGCCATCCTTCAATATAGGTAAGAACTTAAAAGTAACAATTTCATCTTCTCTGTACGCTTTTTTATCACTTTCTATAAAAATAGAGTTGATATCCACTCCCGAATAAAGTTCGAAGGCGGATACAGGCATACCACTGCACGATATCTTAAAATCATACTGTATTTCAGCACCATCAAATGCGAAATTTAAATAATTTGAAAGCCTGTTTTGAATTATTTGTTGTTGTCCTTTCATAATTATAGTTCCACTCTTGTTAGATATTTCGTAAAAAAGGATGTCATCCTTGCAATGTTGAATTTGAAAGACTGTTATATTAAAGCGTTGGTTGATTGGAACGAACTCGGGCGTAATCACAAATAACTCATTGGCTTGTGCGCACTTAGTTGTTAATAAAACGAAAAAAAGAAATATGATTGGCAAATGATTGACCATTTTAAAACGTTTGATTCATAAATGTCTATAAATAAATCGTATGATGAGTAAAAAATTAAGTAATAAATAACGAAATGGATAAAAAATATCCTGTTAAGTGTACAATTATATTTTTTATCTAAACATTTGCTACCCTGTAATTAGACTATGAATAGTTCAGTAAATATCTAAGGATCACAACTCGTAGTAATTGGGATAAGAATTGGTATCTGTTTATTTTTTTAAATTGAATATTGCATTAATCTTGGTTTAAAAGCAAAATATTGAGGTATATGACGAATATGACGCATAAATAACTGACTCATCTTCGGGTAAATAATAGTCATTGCAAAAGTTACTACCTTGTTTTTGAGAGTAAAAAATGAGTTGTCAACATATTAATCAATTAATCAAATGCCAATTTGCAAACAAGAGCATTACATATCTTATCTGATCAACTACTGCTTAACAAAAAAGAAGTAATTTTGTATGAGTATTTATTCCCGCATTATAGTCAGTATTTATTATAATAAGTTTTAAATATAAAATAGGTTGAAGCAAAATGTTTGAGCTGTTGGCAAATTCTAAGAATTCAAAATTGTCATAGAAATATGATTGAATTTAGCAAAAACAGTACTGTTAATAACAATAGAGAGTTTTGCTCAGTTAAAGAAAATTACTAAAATGGATAATTGTAGCAGTACTACAACCCTGGTATATTCACCTTGAAAAATGGTCTCGAAGGGATAAAAATGGACTCAACAATTCTATGGAAGTTACTAATTTTAAGGAAAAATATAAAAGTTGCCGATTAACAGCACTGAAACAACTTAAAAGACCTTGTTTCAATCAAATAATATTGAAATAGCTCGTTCTATTAAAAAAAGTGTTACAATATAGTTTCTGTATTTACTTACAATGATAATTCCATAAATCACCTTTTACTATGAGATCATAGTCACCGACTGTTAAGCCTGAAAACTAATGTTGAGATTGCTTGAACCACCAAAATTTGAGTAAATTTCTTTCCATCCTTTTGTTAATTTGGCCTGAGCATGTTATGAATATTTTAAACTGTTATAAACAATTTATCCAAGTGAAAAAACGACTGTGCGATTCATTAAGAAAAAATATATATAAATGTATCATTAACTTAAGATCTGGATTTCGCTCTAAAGAAGTAATTTAAAGTAATACATATGAAAGTTATACACTTTTAAAAACTCGATATTTTCTTAATTAGATCAACAAACGTTAACTTGAAATTCAAACAATGTATTTTCACGTAGGGCAAATAAAAATATGAATTCAAATTATTGCAATTGATTCTCTCAATACTTTTAATAATATGTCAATGTTTCCCAAAATAGAGAACAAAGGAATTAGTAAAATATTTATACCAATTATACATGTTTAAAATGCAATAAAAGAATAATTAAAGTAATGGTATTTTTGACCCGAAATAAACATATTAAAAATTATTCAATGATTGGTCTACAAGATTCAGGCAATTTTGCAATTTTGCTTGTTTTCCATTCTTCTTCTAGAGCAACCATTTCATCAAGAGGACCGACATAATAATATGCTTCATGAGCTGTTTTGGTGTAGTGAATGTAATCAAATTTGCCAAGTAGAGCAATAAATGTTCTGACTTTGTATTTTTCAGGGCATAAAGCAGCTTCTTTCGGGACAATGACTTTGAGGTCAGTTATTGAACTATCAATACAGAAATGATTTGCTTTAACGTTTATTCTAAATTGTATGAAGTGTTGTGAATTAATTGTAGTTTGTTCGACGCTTTCGATCTTTCCAGATAATATAAAACTATTTGGGATACGAATTTTTTCAAGAATCCAATCTTGAAACGCGAAGTCACTTAAAATTCCTGGACACACATTACTCATACTCTTGGCTTCAGTACATGCACAAAAATTGACATCTACCATGCACATAAAGCTAATTTGTTTAGCCTCTGACGTATCATTACCAATTTCATCAAACCATTGCTTTTGCAAAACAACTCCATCAGTATCACTTAATTCAATAGAAATATGGCTTCTTGAAGTTTCTCTTGTAGAAATGATTGAGTGATTAATGTTATAACAAATTTTCGTAACAGAAATATCTCTTAATTCAATTCTGAATTGGACAGCTATTTGTGACTTAAAGATTCCACTAATCCATCCAACGTTAGTATCATTCGATTTAATGCTTTCTTTAATGATATCATAATTGTCGTAAGGTGTTTGTTTTATTTGAATGTACTTTTTGGATTTTCCTACTGAAGAGGCCAAATCTTGCGAGGGAATTGAAATGCATACTACTTGAAAGATTTCACCAGCTAACCAATGTTTAACAGAGTTTAATTCTATTGTGAAGTTTGATTTAATTTCCTTTGTCATATTTGCACTCCGTAGATTTTCTGTTTTTAAGGAAACAAATGAAAGCCCCTTTCCTTTCGACGTTAAAGTCACTTCAGTTATATTTTTAGGTAAATACAGAATATTGGAGTGCCCACTTCTTTTGAATCCCAACTTAGTATTTTGGTATGAAACTTCAACTTCAGGTTGCTGTTCTTCGGAGAAATTTTCGTCAGTTTCCAAATATTGATAAATAGCTTTTTCTTGAAACAACACAGTTAAGGATTTAAGCATATCTTTTCTATTAATTTTCTTTTGGAGCATCAGCCAATTTACTTGATCTTTTGGATCTAATGTTTTGTAGGTTGTGATGTAATTAAAACCTTTCTGAACGCATAAAAGACCTAATGAATTCAATAAAACAGTATCTTCGTTTGACAAGACTTGGGGATTTTTAAAATTGTTGAAGCTACCAATAACGGTACAGTTAGGTGAAAACCAAGGAACTGCCTTTTTCTTTGTAGTTAAATTGCATTTCAACATACTCCAAAACTCTTTACTTCTTGGAAATTCGCCTATTTTCAAAGACGAAGTGACTAAGGCAGTTAAAATAGGATCTACGTCCTCATCAAAGTCACGGAAAATGGCATCTGTAAACTCGTCCAATAAACTACCAAATCGATCAATCTCCTTTTTGCATGAACTAATCATGTGAAGATATAAAAACTTCAAAAACCACTTTTTGTTTTCCCCCTTCGCATATTTCTCTTCGGTGTGTGGGACAAAAACATTTTCAATAATTCCTTTTCTCATTACTCTTGTTGCAAATTTAATTAAACTGGGAATACTAAAATCAATGTTATCATTAAAAGACGCATCACACATAAGAATAGTTCCCAAGATTGTATAATACAGGTTGTCATTGTCTTCTCGCTCGGTAAAACTCTCCGAATCAAATTTGTACATTTTATCAAGGAATTTAACAAATGAACATTCTCCATTTCTACACGAATGATGCTTCTTTAATTGAGCTAATAGAACTGTTAACTCATCACTTAAACCAGACATTATTTCTGGATCTTTCTTAAGGAGTTCAGCTACATTCTCATTTCCATCATTTAGCATTTTATCAAGAAAAGATTTCTTATAGATTCTAGGAGCAAGTTCATGTATTACTTCGTAAATATTGAATTTTTCAGTGTACGCATTCTGGCTGTTTTCTTGTTTAGTTATTTTGTCGCCTATATTAGTAATGTAAGAAAAACTTGATAAAATCAAGGCTACATTTTGTACATTCTCTCGTTTCAATAATTTAATTTTTGTTTCTAACAAGCCAGGATTTTTACGACTTTCAGTAACTTCAAATGCATTTGTTTTGTCTGTATTTTTATAAAGCAAATCTCTGTCAATTATATTCATGGGATTCAAACTAACACCCGTTTCAAGAGTAAATGTTTCTAAATTAGACAACACTTTGACAGGAACTGAAATTGAGTCAATTACTTTGCCTTGGGTACAATGGAATGTTGAAAACATATCAATTTCTATATCAGTCAACTGTCTTAATTCTAGAGTAACGTTTTCAGCCAAATTTTCTTTGAAGAACATAACCACTACTTCTTTGCTGTATATTTTGTTATTTGAGGTGGTAATTTTGAAATGATTATTAATGTCGTTATCTGGATTATCAATTCCTTTGTTTCCACAAACATTCAAGCTTACATTTCCAAAACAAAGAAACATCTGAAAAATATTATGAATTAATCAAAAGGTATTTAAAGAAGTGAATAGGAGAATTTTGAACGTACGTTGTTAAAACCCTCTCCCTTCAAACTATGAATAGTAACAGGAAATTTAACTTCACTTTTAACTCTGACAATCTTTGGAATTTCACTTATTTCAATGGAATAATCTTTTTTAACTGTAACTTTAGGAATCCTATCTCCTTTACAAACTCTCAAATCGTTCTGTTTCCAAAAGTATGAATCAAATATCCATGAAGTGACTGAATGAGGAGGTCTTAATTTTAATTCTTTAACACCACCACTTGAGGAACCTAATTCATATTCTTCAAATAACCAAACTTCGGGGAAAAGATATCTTATCGAACTAGCTTCCATATCTTGCTCGATTTGTCCGACATCAGCTTGAATTAAATTGGTATCGACGCTTTCGCGATTATAAGTTATGGCAGCAAATCCACTCCCACCTCCTTTTCCACTACCACTTTTTCTACCTGTAAAACTTGCAAATTGAATCCTTTGTTCTTCCTTTTTATTATAACCAATTCTAGCAGCTTCCACACAATCCTTAGAAAGACGAACAAATGAATTCAAATGCTGCTTCTGTTTTTCTTTCACAATTTTTGAATTACCACATTGTGTTTTAAAAAAGTGATAAAAACTTTCAAAAGCTTTAAACTTTAAATACTTATGACTAGCTTTTGATTTAAAAGTCCCATTAAAATGAGACAAATCCCAATAAGTATCTCTCTTGCTCTCATCTTTTTCTCCGATAATTCTTAGCCTGTGATCACTAGCTTTAATTAAAGCTACTCCGTTTGAATCACCTCTAATTGCTAATGACACCTTTTCATTAATATAAATAGATTCTTTTTGAATGCGCACACCCTTATCATTGTTTTCACAAGTATCCTTCACGAAAAATAACTGCATATCAAACAATTTTTCATTGGAAGGATCGAAAATAATAAACTGATTTTGTCCTATCATGCTACTATCAATTTCGAATTTAATTTCCTTTTCCGAATTCATAACCAAGTCTTCGATTCGGAGGAGCTTAGAGTTTTCATTGATAATCATCCAGTTTTGTTCCAAGCTCGCGAATGCGTCATTGTAAAAGATGGTATGATAGCTGCCCACGTTTAATTTGACATCTAATCTATTTGTTCTGGTCTTAAGATCTAATAGAGATAGAATTGGCTTGTAATTATCAACTAGTGGTAAATAAATTCTTGATTTGTTTCCATATTGATGTGTATATCCATGGACGCTGAAGACGTTGCACTTTTGAGTAGTACTGAAAAAAACAATATCCGAATACCTTTTCCCCCATCTTTCAACAGGTCTGCTTTCAATAAATTTATCATCATCCCCACACGACAGCACAACTTTAATCTCTCTTTGGATTTTCATAATACCATCATTTAAAGTTTTCAAAACGACTGCAATTTCCTTCCCATCCTTAGTCCAAAAAGGTCTTAAGGGAATAATTTCATAAAATTCATCGTCAAAATTGTAAGAGACTGTCTTGTGCTTAATTTTATTAGAATTACTGTCAGTTACAGTTGCTTTGAAACTAATGGAGTATAATCTTTCGTAGGGAGCTTCATTGAAATCAGTTACACGCGTAAATTCTCCAGTAAAATTGGTATTGGTGAATAAAACAGTTTCATGTTTGTTAGCGTCAATTTCAGAAATTTCTAATTTACCATGAACTGGCATTGAGTTAGAGTAGATGGCAATTACACGGAAATCAACGGAGTATTTGCTGCTAGTTGGTTCGACTTTGAAGAAGACTAACATGGACTCGAGGGATTGCTTGTTTACTAGAAATGTTGCTTCAAAATGGTGGGAAGGAATATTTTCGGATTGATATGGAAATACTTTGACTGACCAGATTCCTTCGGCATCGACAGTTTCTTTCAAATCAAATTTGTATTCATAAAATTTTAAGTGCAAAGACTTCGAAATTAAAATATTCTTTTCAATTTTGTTGTGTTTTGGATCTTGGAAAACTAATTTCAGCTTATCTGTGTATTCCGTACCATCCTTCAATATAGGTAAGAACTTAAAAGTAACAATCTCATCTGCTCTGTACGCTTTTTTATCACTTTCTATAAAAATAGAGTTGATATCCACTCCCGAATAAAGTTTGAAGGCTGATACAGGCATACCTCTGCAGGATACTTTAAAATGAAACTGGCTTTCAGCATTACTTAATTTGAAATTAAAATAAGTAGAAAGTTTACTTGGAATGATTCGTTGATGTTTACTGTCAATGAGTAAGCTATTTTTGCTAAATATTTCGCAATTTATTAGATCGTTGGTGCAATGTTGAACTTGAAAGACTGTTATATTAAAGTGTTGGTTGATTGGCACGAATTCGGGTGTAACAATAAATAACTCATTGGCTCTTGTACTTTTGTTTAACAACAAAATACCAGAAATCAAAAAGATTGGGAAAGGGTTAGTCATATCAAAAGGTTATACGCATAAATATCTATAATAGAAAGTATATTAGTTGTGTGATTAGTAAAAAAGAAATTAATTAAAAATAACGGAAAGAAGATAAAACAAACGCTTAAGTGTACATTTATCTTTGATCATCTAACATTTGTCACATAGTAGTTAGTATATCAGTAGTTATCTAATGATCGCAAATAGACGTAATCGTAGTAGAAACTTACATTTTAATTTAGGTATAGAATCAATATGGGTTTAAAAGGAAAAAATTACTAATATGACGTATTTAAAACTGACTAATATCTAAGTAAATAATAATCATCCAAATGGAATTTAAAGGCAAAAGTTACAATGTTGTTTTTAGAATTAATTAAATGAATGATCAACCTTTAATAGCACATATGACGATTTTTAAATTAAGTAATACTTTTTGATCTAATCAACCATTTGGCAAAGAAGCACTCTTTTTATATTTTATGCTTATTAAATCAACTAATGTCATTTTGCTGAATTTTAATATAAAAAAGTGCAAGCAAAAAAGTTGAGTAGTTGGGTAGGGTTAAATTTATATACTAGAATAATAGTCGCTTAAAATTAGTTCAATTTAGTTTGTATTTGTACTAGTGTAAAGAGAGTTGATTAATTATTCACAATAAACATTTTTTTATGGTTTTAAAGGTGTTATTATTTATTTTAAAAGTTAAGAAATTATTACAAATACTCTTTAAAGCAATTATATACTTTATTGCATCATAGCCCTTGGATCACTTGATTGATCAACAAATCAATTCCATACTAAAAAAGGGTCTTTTGTTATCAACAAAAATAAGTTAATAAAATGATAAATATATTGTGTGCATAAAGTAAAAAACCAAATGAATAATTTTATGTAAGATTAGCAAAGCAATAATTCTTTATCATAAGGTACTAATTTTTTCACGTCATGTTTTTTAATCGCCAGTTAATCTTGATAATTATTGTTTTGATTACAAGGATTTAATTAAAAAACCGTTGATTGATAATAAGTAGAACTTATTCGTTGATAATCAAAGCCACTGACTGGTGCTGATTCGGAAAAAACCACTGATGCTTACGGCAGTAAAAATCAACTTCATAATATTGTTCAAAAATAACATACTCGTCATAGCTTTTTTAAACAAAGTTCCGCTTCCTCTTTTGCGCGTTCAGACATAATCTGCACCTGAATTAGTTTCCTTTCTTTGTGACGTTTTTAATACATCGTTCCATTTTGTCTTGATATTTGAAGCGGCGGAAGCACAGTCATCAAAAGATGACGAATACAAAAACTATAGTTTGAGCTGTTATTGAGGTTGATATTCAAACTCCTTACAAAGTAATTTTTGTTACTAAATAAAGTGCCAGATTATTCATTTTTGTGGTGAAAATAACAGAATAATGCACACTTAAGCTGAATTATAAATAAAATGCGAACAACATTAAAAAGCAAAAGTTAAAGTCGTACTCATTTATTTAAATTTTTACAAAGATACAAACAAGCTACATACCAATAAAATATTTCACGTAAATGGTTAGAAATAAATACCAAATTGAGCTAGTTAAAGAATTTTGATCACAACTTTGAATTAATTGTTTTTAGAATCTCATTTGAATTGGAGGTAATTTTTGAGACTTGGAGGAACAGGCAATCTACCAATATTATTTAGATATTCCTTTCCTAAATGTTGCCGAACAGTCTTCCGGCATATCGCTAATAGACGGGGTGGTTCAGCTGAAATATCAAAATCACAATTAGCTTATTTAAATTTAACTCACCTTCCAAGCCTCCCATATAATTTATTGTAATTTCACAGTGACCCCATACAGCACTCACTATTGGATACAAGACTTGCCCTTTCAAGCCTTTGAATGCAACACCGAGATACCTTTCCTCCGTCGCAAAGGCCATGTAACCCTCATCCATATCCAAGACACAATAAAACGATTCGGGTATGATATTTTTACCCTCATCTTCTGCTGCTCTACTAGAGGCAGGAAAGTCCCAGCTGTCAGATTTTTTGCCATCATGAGAACAACGTAGCCTCACGATATCGAACCCATACGAATCAGTTGTAGATCCAATTAGCGAATTGTAGCCCAGAGAATGTAATTTGGCGTTCAAGTTTGCCACACCTAAAATAGTTAGTTCAATATAAGGTAGTATATATTTTACCAACGACTGCATGTGTTCCTCTTTGATTCTTGGGCCAAACAATCTTCCATACGTGAAAACCTTTCGAATACCCAACCTTCCCTCGAATGCAATCAGTAGACTGAGCCACTGGGTGTCTATGCAGCGTCAGTGGATCATCTTCTTTAACATAAATATTCAAAGATCGGTCATCTGGATTCCAGGCATGCGCTTCCATTGTCATTCTATCTGGTTTCGGCTGTGCTAGTAAATAATCGAGGCGACACGAGGGCGTGAGATCGTCGTGGTACAGCATTTGATGACTCTAAATAAATAACTAATAATCTAAAAGGTATGGTTTACCTACCCCAGGAAATGCAGGTGACTCTATATTGGTGGTTTTTGTTGGCTTCGTAATTTTTGTTATACCTAAAAAATTCCCTCTAGCAGGCCTTGTTCTGGCAAACTCTAATAATCTATTCCGTGTGTCGGATATGCTGGGAACCGAGGTAACGTTAACAGAGCTTCGATCAGACGACATGTCTACTGAAAAAGGCACAATTATTATATAATACATCAAAGACATATAAAAATGGTGCACTTAACTGCCTAACAAAGGGTAATGCAAAAAACGTACATTCAGATTGTCTATCTCCTTCGTCTGTTCCTTCCATTGATGCACGCTGTCCCATCATATGAAATTTCTAAAAAACAATTAATTATGATATATTAAATAAAAGATATTAACCAAAACATGCTAATGAATTTGAAAGTAAGTGAAACACGTAAGTCGAAAAGGGGTGACGAGCTAAAAGAAACGATGAAAAAAGCATTTCCACGCGCTTAGCTAAACAGAATCATTCTAATTAACTTAAAAAAATTACTTTAATGCATTTTGCCACACCACACAACACAACCACCAAAAGAATCACCAAAATTGTGACTCCTCTAATAAATAAATCGATGAACACATAACAGAGTACATAGTAATTTATTTTTATTAATTGTTAACAATAATATTATTTTCATACTTTGAGCCCGTCAAAATATTTACATTTGAATGCACACATTTTTGACTTGCTTTCACTGGTTAGTTCATTTGTCCTTTTTTACAAATAATGTTAACATTTGTAGTGTGATATATCAAGTATGGGAAATTGCAAATTTAAAGTGTGAAACTATTATTTTCTAAATTCGCAGTTCAACATAAATATGTTTCTATTTACAATATCAATGCAATAATAAAAAAGACTGTCAGAGTAATTGTTTTGATGGATGGAAGTTGGTGTTTACATGTTTGAAAGATGATGTAAAAAACCGTTTTTTGTAAATAATAAATTACATATAACTGATAATAAATCAAGTGATCTTATTAAGCAGAATTCGTAGACAGACCATTCTTTTTATACCAAACAAAAATTAATTAAAATATGAACATCAAAGATGTTTTAAACATGAATAAATTTCATTTATTCACATCAATACATACATCTGTCTGGCCATTATGTGCCCATTCGAGTTTCAAAGAGTATATAGTTTATCTAAAATTGTCCAAGTTAAAATGCATTTTTTGCGATAAAGGCTTTAACTACACAAAAAGAAAGAGACATTCAATTATTAATTATGCAATCTAATCATTTAAAGTGTCTACAAAAAACACACACAACTAACAATTTAAAAGTTGTATATGGACATGCTTAATTCACTTCATTTATACTTTACCTATTTATATTGTTAACATACATATTTATTTTAGATTCAGTTTTTTAGTATGGGTGATTTTTATAAGTTGTTTTACTTGCCGGAAAAGGAGTATGGCAGTATTATCAAATTAGTATTGGAGTATATTAATGTTAAGTTTGAAAATCATCCTATCAAGTACGCCGATTTACCTCAAATTGATATGGAGTTGTTAAACAATTTGCCTTTGCTTGAGCTAGGTGGCACTTTTAAAGTCAAGGGAATTCTGCCTATTCTTAGACATTTACAGCAAAAGTATGGCTGCCATAGTAAAGAATGCCTTGATAGTGCAGAATCAATTGCTCAATGCATCCAGGACTTTGATGTCAAAGTAAACAACAATAATTGTCTAAATGATAATGATGAGGTAACATTCTAATTTATTGTTTACTTTTTAATATTAAGCTTCTATTGGTAGGTAACAGATTTTTTGTCATTGATAACTGATTTGCTGAATAAAAATAAAAATGGGTTTCTCACAGAATCAGGCGTGACTTTCATGGATTTTTATGCTGCTGAGAAACTCGAACACATTATGTTCAAATTCGACGAATATTCAGATCAATTTCCCGAAATACTAGCCTTTATTAGAACCATTTTTTCATTGTCTAAAATAGAAATAAAAGTTTAAGAGATTTTCCTGTGAATGCAGAGAAAGCAATAAAGGTAATATTTAATTACCAATTGATAAAAATTGTTTATATCTAATCATAGAATCCAAAGCTGTACCTTCATTTAGTTGCTTAATATCTAAATTGTTTTGTATAAATATTATTTTTTAATAAAATTTAAACCAATTTCCATTAACATCTAAACATGACACAAATATGCAGTCTCTGCAATTATGTATTTGACAACAACCGGCATTACACTGATTATGACTGTCCAACATTAAAAGAAAAACCGAGAAAAAATTCAGAAGAGAGCAATCAAATAGAGTTTAACCGAGGATTATTGTTTCAAATATGTTAAATTGATCGAATATTCATTTAAAGATGAAGGCATCAATTATTATTTCTTATATATGCTTTATAACAAATCGAAATTTGATGAAAATGTTGACACAATTGGACCCTTTGATTGCAGTGATATGTATGGCGACGTCACAAAAAAGTTAAATTCATTTGTCCAGGAACAATGTTACTTTTGTTGGAATGACTACTGCTGCTAAAAAATGCTAATATACAAATATATAACAAAGTCAGAAGTTTTGTGATAATATAGATAGAAGTACAGGACAAATGCACAATATAAATAAGTGCAAAAACTTGAGCAATGGGAATACCACTGGAATGGTTTATTTCTGTTTTGAAAGAAAATACTATGCACCTGTATCAAAATATTTGAAGAAACCTTAAGGAAAACTTTGCGTTACCCTGGCTATGATAAGTATTTAAATGTTAATTTTTATATTAGCTAGTCCGAAAGAATCTATTAGTCGACTTGGTAATTATTTAATTAACTTAATGATAAGGCACATTGACAGGAAACAAATTTATCCAAGACAAAATCGAAAACATAGTTCTGACAATGATGGAGAAGAAATTGAAAACCCTAAATTAAAATCTGACTCTGAAGAGCCATCAAAAAATAACGCTAAGCCAACTATCAACACTCACTCTTCCTATGATTCCGAAAAAAGCTGCAATTATTTAGGATCTCTTAAAACTGGAAAAAATCAGCTCATGAAATGAGAAAACAATGTGTTTGTTGTGACAAATTCAAAGAAAATTTACTACCAAACGTATATTGCAAAAAGTGCTTTAACCTATTCATGACAAAAAGAAGGTTCAATGTTAAACATCAACTTTTTTAGCAATTATTTTTTTACTGATTAATTTTTTATAATTGGTGGAAATGAATCATCATATTAATTGTTTGAAACACTTGCTTAGTTTAATAAATGCAATTAAA
The DNA here is from genome assembly GCA_963281155.1 of Rhabditophanes sp. KR3021. Classification (NCBI taxonomy): domain Eukaryota; kingdom Metazoa; phylum Nematoda; class Chromadorea; order Rhabditida; family Alloionematidae; genus Rhabditophanes; species Rhabditophanes sp. KR3021. The sequence goes on from CAUJLY010000001.1 coordinate 2,085,168, forward strand.
TATCAATGTTCATGATATGACTATAAAATGTTGAGATTTTTTTTCTGTAAATGCGGATGTAGGAAATATAAGAGTCACTATACATCAACTGATAAGAGTTATGCATATCTTTGCATTTAAGAAATTATACCTGTATTTAAATGCTTATAATCTAAATTTTCCTGTATAAATATTATTTCTTAATAAAGTGAGCATTCAAACCATTTCTATATTGATTATTATCCAAATATGTCTAAAATATGCTATATCTGCGACAATGAATTCGATAGCAACCGGCATTACCTTGAGCTTCAATGCCCAAAATTAGAAGAGAAAATGAGAGAAAATTTGGAGGAAGACAACAAAATAATGGACAATAAGAACCTATTTTTTAAGTATGTTAAGTTGATCGAATCATTATTTCAAAATAATAGCAGAGATAAAAGTATGCTGTATATGCTCTACGACAAATCGAAATTTGATCAAGATGTTGACGCAGTTATTGGACGTTTTAATTACAATAATATGGAGGATAATGTGAAAGAACACCTTAATTTGATTTTGCAAAAGCATGGTTTCTTTATTGGAATTACTACAATCCCTAACTCATGTTACAAGGCATGCATAAAAAATGGTGAGGATTTTTTGGATGACCCAGAAGGAAGTACAATAAATACAAAAAGCAGAATCACCGGAAGCATAATGTCTAGTGGAAATACCATTGGAATGATTTATAATGATTTTGAGAAAAAATACAATTTCATTTTCATTAAAATATTTGAGATAATTTTGTTGAGAGCTTTATGCTACCCTGCTAATGTCATGTATGAAAACGTAAAATACTCTCAATTGGCTATTCCTAAAGAATCTATTCCTCGAATTGGCAGTTATCTAATCGACTTGATGATTAACCAAATGGGTAAGAAACGTACTCTTTCAAAACCAACTCAAAATTATAATTTTGAAGAAGAAGGAGAAGAAGAAGAAGAAGAAAAAGAAAAAAAAGAAGAAGAAGAAGAAGAAGAAGAAGAAGAAAAAGAAAAAGAAAAAAAAGAAGAAGAAGAAGAAGAAAATTCAGATGGAAGTGAAACCCATCACTTTGGCCAACAATGCGTATGCTGTGATGAGTTCAATAAAAATTTGCAACCCAATGGATGGTGCGAAGAATGTTCTGACATATGTATGTTAGAAAGACGTTCCAATGTTAGGCATTAATTCTGATATAAATATAGTTTGCACTGATTTGATTTAAATAATAAAATTAAAAGTAGCGGAAATTAGTTATTAAATTAATTGCTTTAAACACATGGTTAGGCCAAGAAATTAGACTAAGTAATTATAAAACAGAAGTTTAGTTTGTTATTTTGCATTTGTGAGAATGGATATTTTTAAAATTGGTGGCTATGAAGTTCAAAGAAGAGTTCTAGGAAGCATTTTGATTATTTTAATTATCATCAGCCTATGCGTAAGTTTCTTTATGCTTTACACTTTTTGGGTGAAAAGGGAAATATTCAAGACCGCGTTTATATCTCTTCTTAATCTGAATATTGTATTCTGTGATATTATTGGAATTGTTACTAATACTTCTACCGACTTATTTTTATTTATGATTGTCGATCCACAAGTTGAAGAAGGTAATTAATAAGACGTAACTTTAATTAATGGAGTTTTTAGAATTTGTTCATTCCTTGTTTTTCGACATAGCCTGGGCATTGCGTGATTTGAGTTATATTACCTGGATTTCTTTATTACAATTCATGACAATTAATAGATTTTTGACTTTCTACAGTCCATCCATGGCCCGCAAAAACACCAAACTTCAAGTAATTTCATTCTGTATAATCTCATGGATCATCGGTATTTCTTTTGAACTCTTAAAAAGATTCGGCTTTAATATAATGAAAGATTACGGTGAGGAAGATATTTTGACAAGAAACGAAAGATCACATCCTAATGAAGTTGGATTATTTTTGCAATCTATTTTTAGTGTAATTTACATCGCAAATCCCACCTTTTTATTTATACTTTACATCTTAGCATTTATCAAAGTTCGAAACATGAGTACAACAGTAAATAAAAATGATGTCACCTCTCTTAAGACCAAAAGTAATTATACTCAGAGTCAACCAAAAAACAGTTCAGTAAACTATGAGAAGTTAATTTTGTTACAAAGTTTATTAATCACTTCAATTTATCAAATTAATACTTTGGCTAATTATTTTTTCCTACCAGTTATACTTCTTGTCGGAAGTAATTTTATGTGGTATTGGTATTGGGTTGTGCTGGTTTTTAATCTGCTGATGAACACTATTAACCAGATAGCTTTTTTTTGTTTTAACACTACAGCAAACAAGTTTTTTAAGGACACAATAAGAAGTATTTTATGTAAATGAATAAAAATAATTTTGTTAATGTGTTTATTAATTACCTTTTCGATAAGTATTACAGCTTCATATTGGAACCTCTTGATCACACACTTGAATTACTGTAATTGTAATCCAAATTGTGCATAATAATAATTCCATAAATAATATAACAAAGGCACAATGATATCAAGCATGTAATAAACAATAAATCTTTGATTTCGTGATTCTACATGCTTAGTTAATAAATACTTTGAACTGATAGGTCTTTTGGCGAACATCTCACCTAATTTCATCGAATTTGTTCTAAAGTCTTTCTTATTCATTGTTTCAATAATGTTTCTGCCGAATGTATCTGGTTTAAATAAATCCATTTTACCCACAATTGTTCCAATTTTATTGTGTTAATTAGTCGCGCCTTTCGCAGCTGATCTCCTAAATATTTAAATTTAGTTATAAAAGTTATTTATTAACTTACCGAATATAGGAATAGCTAAACACGGACAGCCTGATAGCGAAAAGGCAATTTGATGGACAGAATTTAATCCGGCGTGTGACAGTATCAAGGACAAACGTGGACCATTAATAAAATCATTTTGTGCACCCATTTATTCAAAATTAAATGTGGAGCTTCATTATTCAAACCGTTATCCGGTGTTTCATATTTAAATGTTATCACAAGTAATTTAATCAGCATTATAGTAGATAAAAGGTTTAAAACAGATAGCCAGCTAAGTTAATGAAACGCTCATAATAAGCCATTATTGGAGTTGAAGCTAAGATGGAGTCATTGTTTAAGTAATTGGGGAGTGTGCTTTTACGTGTAAAAAGTTATTGCCGCCAGCAGGGGTCGAACCTGCGACCTTGGGCTTATTAGACCCACGCTCTAACCGACTGAGCTATGGCGGCTGTTATCAATTAGTACTCATTTCAATCAAAAACTATCTTATCTATTTCAATCAATTTTTTACATTTATTTATATGTTACTGTTTTAAAGGATTACAAATGCAATAAATTCATTTCTTTATTTTATAAAACAAAGCCCCTATCTTCCCAATAATAGTTAACACGATATACAAAAAATAAACGTTTCATTTATCCTGAAGCACAGAATCCACAAGTCAAAGGACTAAACGAATATATTAGATCGACAGTTATAGACTTACCATTGAGTTCTCATCAAGGTTCTGTAAACGGAAACTGTGCAATAAGCGCTGCGGCTTGGGCAATCTGAAACTCCGGTGGATGGATTCAATAAATCGGCACAAGAACCGGTGCTAGTGACTGTGGAAGTGCAATATCCACAAGAACGTTGACCTAAAAAATGAGTAAATGTAACAAATATATTAGCTTACATTTCGTTCTCATAAGAGTCAAGTAAAGAGCATTTGTACAATATCCTTTTGCAGCTAAAGACCCGCAATCATTTGAGCCTCCAGTAACAAGATCAGTGCATGTAGTTGTAGTTGTGGTTGAAGCGGTACATCTATAAATTGTATGTTAGTTGAAATAATAATGAATCTATTGTAAATAACATCTCCACCTAGTTACTTACCTTAAGGTGTAAAGGTTACAAATTCCACTAGTACAAGAAGTGCCGGTAATACATTGGGATGTAAGTGATCCGACTGAGCAATAATTTTCAGTAGCCAAACTTCCAAGATTTGGTCTAGCAACACAGGTATATCCCCCACAGAGAACAGTGCTGCCGAGTACGCATGAAGTAGTACAGACATTTTCTCCCTAAAAAAGTATATTGTAAAGATAGAAGTTTCTTTTAGCAAATATTGTATATAAGAAGATAGACTATTTAATTTGCAAGAATATACTTACGGCCAAATTGAAAGCAGTTGGATTGCAAGAAAGTCCTAAAAAGGTATGCAAAGGGTGCGATTTTTAATATTATTTACCTGCGATACAACCAACAGCTCCAGTTCCATCAAGGGTACAAGATTGCCCAATTGTTCTTAATCCAGCAAGAACCGGTAAAGTTGTCGTGGTCGTGGTTGTAGTTGTAGTTGTGGTCACGACACAGAAGAAGCTGAAAACGTTATAAATATTATTTATTTGAATACACACTATAAAGTAATCATGATCAATGATTGATGCAATCGTGATAAATTGCATGTGTGGGCTTTCTATAATTAGATTACATACCTGAATAAGTTACAAGTTCCAGCGGCACAAGTTGGAGCGGTTGCCCCAGCAATAGCAGGGACACAAGACGTACCATCAGCAAAATTAGTACAAGCACTAATTGTAGAGCCTGTTCCAGTCAAAGCACAATCGGCGGCAGTTGTTGATCCACAATCGGTCATGCCTAAAAATAAGACTTACTCAATCACAGTTTCACCTACTTGTGCAAACTGTAGTACAAACGCTGGTTGGAGTCACAGCACCATTACAAGTGGAGGTTGTAGGACATTGTCCGGATTCTGTGCATATGCCTCCCACAACAGCAGGAGCAACACATTTGCCAGTGAATTCTGAACAAAGAGAAGTAGCTCCAGCACATGGTACTGTTGGACAAGCTAGCAAAGCAGTTGGATATGTAGCTGCTGCGCAGAATCGTGCAGGGAGAGCACCTGCTGGTGGAGTCCCTCCTTGAGGTACCGCTGTAGCGGCACAAACCCCTCCTGTTCCGCAATCGGGATTCTATAAGAAATGCAATTAATGTATTTTTAAATAGAAGTTAATGTTGTTGCCAAGTAATGCACTCTAAACTTACCGAATGGCACTCTCTTACACAAATGTTATTTGTGGCAGCACCTGGAGTACATACAAATCCAGGAGAGCAAGAATTTACAGAACAGTCACCTCCTAATTGAACTGCTTGTCCAGAAGCCACATTAATGAAAGCGAATAAACAGGCAATAGTAAGAGGATTGAAGAACTTCATGTTGGAATAATTTGATGGTTTTGTAGAATTGTAACACGCTTTTATACTGATTTGGCCGCATCTGAATAAATAACATCCATGTCCAAAAGCAGTTACCGATGTCCACTGACTATTTAAACAAGCATGTCTCTATTGTTCGCAACATTTTATCGGCGTTATGCGCACAATTTCCACCTGTAAAGTATTTACATGCACTATTCAAATTCTGGAAATGTTTAATTAACTGCTCTAATTCAAAACACAATACTTATCATGTAATATATGACTAATCCGACCATAACTAATAATTCTACACATTTTAGATACATATTTTTATTTAATCTTCCTTTTTATCAAAAGGAAGCCCCAATATAGTTCCCAATAATTAACAATGTTAAAAAGTTTAGTTTCAAAGATTGCAGAGGTTGCACGTAGCTCTACATTGGACCCTCATTAAATCACGGTATCCTGCGAGATTGCAATAAGCGGCATTACATTCGGAAACTCCTCTGGAATTTGTCAAATCAGCACATCCGGCAGTAATAGTGCCTGTAGCTGTACAATATCCGCATGAACGCTGGCCTAAAATGAGTTTTTGTAAAAGCCACGAATATATTTACTTACATTTAGTTCTCATCAAAGTCAAGTAAAGAGCACTTGTACAATATCCTTTTGCAGCTAAAGCTGAGCATGAATTTTGTCCACCTCCAGCTACTTGATCTTGGCAGAGATTTGGAGCAGCTGTGGTAATAGTGTAGCATTGTAAGGTGAATAAGTTACATCTTCCACCGAATGAACAGTCGATATCAGAAATACATTTTTTGATACGATTTCCAACATCACATTGAGACATGGTCATATCAGTGGTACTCCTAACACATCTAAAAACTCCGCATTGGAAATCGCTGGTACAAGGCATAGCGCACGATGGTTCGGCTAAGTTATCATTGCAAGTTAAACCGGTAGCACACTCGGAAGCTAATGGATTACATGTTAGGCCAACTGATTTACCACTGATTGCAAGATTTATAGTTGTTGTGGACACTGTTGTTGTTGTCGTAGCGGCGACAGGGCACATAAAACTAAAATTAAGGTGTTATCAATGATGTGGATTTCATTTTTGTACAAAAGTATATTTTTTGCAAAAGCATTTTTGCACTAATTAAAACACAGTACATAATGTGTGTAATGAAATTTAATATAAAACAAATTGAAACTTACTTGAATAAATTACAAACGAGTGCAGCATCTGTGCATTTTGGTTTTTCACCCGGAGTAGTGGGGACAAATGTAAGGCAAGCATCAGTCCCAGCAAGGAAATTCGTACAAGCTTTTACCGTACCTGGAGCTTGTACTGCGCAAGCGCCGACAGGGGCCCCAGCTCCGCAATCGGTATCTATAGGAGGTTAAAAAAATGATTAAATTAAACTTTCAATACAGAACTAAATAAATGAAACACAAAAGTGTTATCATTTAACTAACTAAATATATGAAACACAAAAGTGTTATCATTTAACTAACTAAATATATGAAACTTAATGTGTAAAGTAAAAGAATAAGTTTGGTCCAAACGTTATATTTTTAATCTTCAGATACCAACATACCTCCGGTACATATTGTCGTACAAGTTTTTGATGCGGTATTGCAAATATCTTTTGTTGTATCACAATCTGCTTCTACGGCACAAGCTTCACCAGTTACCTTTTTTGGGGCTTCACAAGCTAAGTTGAATTCGTTACAAACGTCGGTTGCAGTGGCACATGCTGTCCCTGTTACACAAGTACCTAATGTGGTACAAAATCTTGCTTGTGGACCAGTTGATCCGGTACCACCCTGAGCAGCTGCTGCTTTACAAACTCCTCCACTGGTTCCACAATCAGCATCAGTCACACAAGCTTTGGCACATTTGAAGATTACATCTTCACAGGCTAAGTCAGTGGCGCATGTTGTTTGTCCTGCTGCGCAATTTTCTCCAACCGCATTAACTGAATGGATATTCATGAAAGCAAGAATACAGAAGAAAGCGATTTGGTTGTAAAACTTCATATTGTTTGAATGATTTGATTTTGTTGAAAATGAAACTCCTTTTTATAGTAAGATAATGTTCACCTGTTCAATCATCCTTTACAAATTGTCATTTTTTGACACCTTTTTAAAATACATTGTACTTATTGACCATAATAGAATTACTATATTTTGTGACAATTTTAGTTTCACAGCTGTTTAAATTTTGATTTAATGAACTATCAAATCGGACATTTTTACTGTGAATTGAATACAAATGAGTAGATTACGTCTTTAGTCTATTCAGTCGTGCCTAAAGATGCAAAAATTCTGTTACATTTTAATTATTCTGTAATATTTTGATTACTCTTTTTCCATTTCATTGTTGCTTGATTATTGAAATATCATTTTTTTGTAAATAAACTTTGTATCATCATGCAATTTGAAACATTTTTTTAAAAAAGGTGCTAAGTGGTTTGTTTATACAGTTTATTTATGTTGCATCAACATACAATTGGTGTCAGCCACATCAAGCCTTTTTTAACAATAGTTAAACGTACTTTTGATAAAGACAAATAAAGTATGAAACATCAAATTAAAACTTCGTAACAGAGAAAGTAAGGTTTAAGAATCTTAAGGCATTTATACGACATCAGCAAATGTATCCTTTAAACCAAAAAAAACCACATAACCTTTAGAATTGCAATTTTTTATTTATTCGACTTGAGATTTTGATTGCTAACGAAATGGGGGATTCTGGTGTTGAGTATAAACCATATACTTTCTTGGCCAGTTACAAATCCTCGTCCTGTAATAACGGGATCTGATAATCAGACATATATACTATCTAAGACATGGATATGCTTACATGATGCACATGCAATCTGAAGAATATGCCTTCGAAATTAAAATTCCTGTCAAAATGGTTGGTGGTGTAGGTATTTTCACATCTGTAGTGATGATAAATTAAAATCAATTTTCGCAAATTAATATCTATAAAAGACATTAAACCGAATTGCATCTTTTAATAAACTATGATTGCTGTTCAGGATTAAATTAATTAAAACCCCGTAAAGGAATAAATTATAATTCCATTAAGAAGTTAATTTTAATCAGAAAAGTGTATCTAAAGTTTCCTTTTAATCAAACTAGCCAAATCTGTGGCTTCGTCGCAGTACGCCTCTTCAGAGACTAATTATTTAAAATGATGAGTTAAACATTTTTCAATTAATATTGCTTAAAAATAACCAGTAAAAAGTAATCTCAAAAAGTGCCTTTTCAAAAAACCCTTTTTGATATTTGTAAGAATTCCTTCCACTTGAAAAATTTTCCCTCGTGTCTTCCCTATAATCCTCACTCTTTACATCTAAATACAAATCTGATAAAAAATGTTTAATTTGAAAAAAAATTTATTTTTCTGATCCGTTACACTCAATCAAATATAAATAAAGTTTGGACAATCTTAAACAATAATTTTATTTAATTAACTCTTGGCGCAGCAAACCCGATAGTTTTCGAGTGAAAATTATAAACATGACAATAAGACTTAATAAATGGAGTTCCCAAGACCCAAGTAGCTCCGCCACCCGAAAAATCGAATCCAAATAAATTAAGAGTGCAGACTTCATCTTCAAAATTATCAATGATTGTGTTGGCACCGAGACGGTATTTGATTCCACCGATAACAAAAATGGTGTCAGGAATTTTTGCGTCACATCGGATTTTGTAGATGTCTTGGAGTTCGTCGTAAACGGCGCCGAGTTGCTAAATACTTATTCGTTATGCTTAAAAGAAAATAATTACCTGTGCGATGGAAGAAACAATAGCACGCGGACCTCCGATCATAGATGTTACTAAAAGAAATAAATTATTCCAAAAATTATTCCTTACACGTGTCCGAGATAGCTTCACTTTTCTGCTGCGAACCACCTCCAGTCCCAGTCGTAATACTATCCAGTTTAAATTGCCAGAACGAAGGAGATGAAAGTTTGGTATAACCAACGGCTTTTCCACAATTCATTGTATCTACGGCTCCATAAGTAACTACGCCGTTTTGGCCAAGATGCTGTTGTTGGAGGTAGATGGTGAATAAGGGAGCGTCGAAGAGACTTGTTTTGATAGCTACGTTTAAGGGAGAATCGATTCCTACGATTGCTTGGTTTGGGAAGGAAAGACCTGGAATTATTTTATTATTTTATTAATAATCATAACTCTGTCACCTAGCATTCCATCGGCAGCTTGGTCATATTCGAAGTCTTGGGAAATATGTTGAGCTTGTCCGAAATGGACATTAGGCACTACGATTTTTTGGTCGGCGCTAAAAGAGAAGGCATCTTGTCCGATTATTCCTTAAAAATTGAATCAACATATTTTGGTATGAAAGTGAATACCTGATACAAGTCCAGATGAATAAGTGACCGAAAACATTTTATTCGCCGTCTTATAAGTCGAGGACTTAGATGAATCGAAAACATGCTTTTTACTGCATGGAGTACAACTGTTATCAGATACCCAGAAGTTTGAACTAAAAAAGAATACAATTTTTTGATAGATAAACGTACGTTCCTGTATCGAGAACAAGCGCGAATTGCTGAGGCGGCGTTCCTAGAGTAGCATTTGCGATGTACTCGTAATCGTCGTAGTAAGTTGACTGAGGGACATTAGCCAAAACTTGATGTTTAGCCGCCATCCTCAGCTGACTCTGCATTTTCTTGTAGCTAGCCCATTGTCCGAGACGCACAAGCTTTCTACGTTTAGATTCAACAAAATTGAGTTTATGTTGAAAAACGTTACAAGCAACGAAAGCGATGCAAATAAGTAAAATTAGTAGCTTCATTATTAAGCAAATTATGTATGTTGGTAACCTTATAATAGTTTATAGAGTTTTGCATGTGTTTCTTATCAGTGATTTGACAAGACAAATGATAAAGCTTACAATTTTGTCACATTATATTTATCTGACGGTTATAAGTATGTTCATGACTGATACAAGATGGATTTAGTTTGTTAATTATTTTGATACGTAGTAACTGCTTTTATAGACTTAATCAGAACGTTGAATAGCTATTATATTAGATATGTAATATATTCAAACAGAGACTTCATAAGAAATGTTCTTTAATGAGTTAAAAACTCAAACATGTTCATAAATATTTACTGTGTGAGTTATTTAATATGGCACATTAGATTGTCTATCATGAGTTAAAACTCAGCAGATACGGAATGCACATTTCAAAACTTCTTTTCTCTAACACTGCTTTGCAGGTCGCATATCCCTACTCTGATAAGCTTTTCTCTTCCTACATAAGAGTTTTGATCAATGCTAGCCTTTTTTAACTCTCTTAAACTCGTTACACAAAAAATAATATTTTTACCTTTTGCGATCCTACATTATTAGATGTCCTTTCAAGCAGGTTATATAAGCTTCTAAGTTTTAGTCTATGGCATTTAACTCAGTTTGCCCAGCTCTACAAACTGGTGCTACACTTTTTCACAAATTCTATTTAACACACATTCCCTGAGGAAGTCTCGAAAAAGTCAAGGTTTTTGACTTCAATACATCTGTCGTTGAGACCCACTATTTTTTTCAAATTCCACTTATTTAGTTCAAAAGAAGAGCTATTATAGTATGTAAACCATCGAAGATATATATGATATCTCTTCCCTGCTTCCCCGTCGAGGCTTCTGAAAAGTTTCCAAAAAAGTGTTACAGATAAATTTACGGAATTTCAGAATTATGTAGTAGTAGATATTCTTGTCGCATCCATTAGTTCAAAACAACAGTTGATAGATCAAATTTGAAATGAACAAAATGAAATATGATTTAACGGATTAAATTAAAAATCTACTAAGAATCAAATTTAGGTGAAAAGGAAGTTATTATCTAAGGTCTTTATTTCTAAAGTAGTAAAATATCAACTCAAATTGCGGGGAAATCAAAGAACTTCAATGAAAAGAGTATAATGAATCATTTTATTGCAATGAAAACACTAGTTAACAACATGAGAAATTATATAATCACACAAATTAGATAATTTTAATAATCAAATTTTTCACGGCATTTTCATTGTTTTGTTCTGTATTCAGCATTTACAGCTTTGTCCGCATGTACAACGGGATCCGCTAGTCTTGCAAGCGCATTTGCAATTGCACGTTTGTCCGCAGGTACATCTTGAGCCTTCGGTTTTGCATCCGCAGTTGTTGGCAGATCTGGTAGATTTAGAAGCATCCATTTTAAAGTAGTAGTAAGTAATGAATCAGTGAACTGATATACTTTCAATGGCTATTTGGCCCTATTTATACTAATTTGGATACAGCTTATTTGTCAGTTGAACTCTTAAAAAGCTAAGAATCCAAAAATATAAACGGATATTCTGCCTAAACCTCTCAATATTACATTATCTCTTATTGGAGGTACCATTTTCATCATCCTTACCGGTTCACGCCCCGTCCAAATATATTTTATTTTGACGATAAAAATAGAATTCAATCAACACAAAATGTGCAAAGAACGTGATACAAGCGTCATCTTTTGCCTGTCCAACCCATTTCTTTTGCAACTGGAAATAAAATGTAGTTTACATTTGAAGATAAATGTAAAAAATGTTGTTGCGAGTTTGTGCTATCCTTTAGGTGCATTGGGAAAGTTTAAAGGTTAAATTACAATTTAAATATATATCTTAAAATCTTTTATTGGCACAAATTAAGCTTATTTAACGAAATGTAATTGATAATAGGAGAAAAATAAAATATGATTTTTTACTTATTCTGAGAGAGCCTTCCATTTCTTGAATAATTCAGTAGGATGGTCGATTCCTTCGCTATCAATCTTCATTCTGCCATCATCAACGACGACTGTTCCATCGTCTTTGACAACAATCAAGTAGGGAATAGTTTTGATTCCTAATTCTTTTTGGAGCATGACGGCGTCATATTTGTTGTACTCCATACAAACCCAAGGTCCCATTTTTTTGAAATATTCAACTTGATCTTCCTCAGTTCTGTCTAAGGAAACCCAGACGACTTCTAGCTCTTTGTTGTCTTTGTTGACAGCTTCATAAAATCTCTATAATATTCAAGATAATATATTTTTAAAGACTAAAATAAATACCTTCAATTTTGGAGTGAATTTTTGGCAGGAAGTACACCATGAAGCCGAGAAGTAAATTGCCTTTACTTTATTCTTCAACGCATCTTCAGCTTTGACAGGACTCTTATCCTTGTTGATTAAGTTAGATGTAGTAACTAACTCATTTAAAGTACTTGCCAGGCGATCTAAAAAATTAAAATAAACTATATATTTGTATATACTTACACTGATTAGCCATAGCCGAAGAACCATTTTTAATTAAGCCACCAACTGATTTAATAAACGACATCTCTAAACCAGTCGATTTGAAAATGTGATTAGTTAAGAGAGAAAAAACAGACACTCATTTTGCATATAACCATCTTCCAAAGATTAAACATCCCTTTTTAAAAACAAATTTTCGGTAAATATTATTCTAAGGGCAGCAGCATAATTTGCATTTCATCTACGTTAACCTTATGATTACACCAAATGATTGAAAGGAATGAATGAAGTTAGACAACAACAATTTTATTCATCATTTTGTTTGCTGAAATATCATTTTGTACCTTGAGTTGTAAACAAATAAAGCATTTGTGTTTAAATAAATTGGTTGGTTATAAATAAATAGACTTCCAATTTTCCGGCAAAGACAACTGGTATATTTAAAATTAATATAAATTGACATTATTTATAGAACAAAGGGGATAACTATGAAAAGTAATAGGAATATAAAGTTATATTTTAATCTATTAGAGCAGCCTTTCGTGAACCATTGATAATTCTTGGCATCAACAACTTCTTTTCGTAGTCTTCTAATATCTGCAGATGTCAAGGGTTTACTGAATAAAATTTCATCATTATCTTTGCTAATTCTAGAGAATATCATTGAACTTAAGGAATCCACGTTGGATGGGGTTGAAGTTACCAAGTAATGAGGCTTTCCGACGGGTTCTTTCTTTGCAATAACTACTTTCCTACTCAAGAAATTAAAAACTTGCCCATAATTATTTAGTGCCTTAATTCGACACTCCCACGTATCATTATGCTCTTTTAAATAAGCTTTTTTGATAGCAAATGAGTATTCCCTCTCCTCCAAATTAATTAAAAACAAATATCGTTCGAAGTAAGCTGAAACTTTAACCCACACGTTTCCTTTCTCATCTTTATCCTTTTTAATCCAATCTGCTAATTTAGTTTGAATTCTCCCATCTTTAGTCACTTTCATCCACTTTTCTTGCCCATTCTTAATCCACGAAACTTCAATTTGAAAACCCCTCTGATTTTTTAAAGCAATCGGTAATGAAGGACACTTTAATTTAAATTCTCCAAAATCTTGAAATGCCTTTTGCTTATGATTTAACATAATTTCCTTTCTCGTCAACTTAACTTCATTTGCATGAGGAACGATGTAAGCATATCGAGCTAAAAATAACTTTAAATGTTTTAAATACAAAAACATACCCATATTTATGATCATCTTTTGGTGCCGTAAATGAGTCAAAAGAGACCCATTTTTAGGTTTATCCGTTTCACCTGCTCTAACGTAAACCAAACAAATAAATAAAATACTCAATCTGCGCATTTCCATCAAAATCACTACAAATATGTGTGCCTCTCTCTTCTAAAATAAGAAACACGACTTTAATCTCAAAGTTATCTTCTCTTTTTTTGTGCCTTTTTCAATTGCCTTTCCTTGTTAACTTGATATAACATCTTTTCTATTTCCTTTATTCGTCATTTAAGTTTAAATATAAATTTATAAATAATATAAATGCTACATAGGCTTGCAAATTAAATTAGCGGTCCGACTAATTTAATAAGTCAAAAGTAGTTACAAGGTATTTATCTTTTTAAATGAATAATGTAAACAAATTGCGGATGATAAAGATTTTAACTAACTTTTTGTGTAGTTCTCTATAGATGACAATGGCTTTAATGAGGAAGGCAATACAATAATTCATCTTAGAAAGTTGTTAAGATTGTGCATGAATTGTTTGTGGTTAAGCACATACAGCTAATTTGTTAAAAACATTGTAAAAATTACTTATCTACCTCGAATCACTAGTACTCCCACTTTTTATGATCAATTTACAACCAATTTATAGGCAAATGTATGAATTTACAATGGCCTATGTATTAATTTACAATGGGTTGTAAAGAAATTAAAATAATAATTTTTACTAAGCAAACATATTTTTGAGTATAAAAGGCTAAAATTAATCAAGTAAGTCACCAATTAATTTATCAATTCAATAAATTATGCAATTCATTAAGACTTCTATCATTCTTCTTGGCTTGGCTGTCCTTGCTGCTTCCCAATTCTTCGGAAATGGTTTTGACAATAATGGCGGATTCAGACAACAAGAACCTGACGAGCCAAATACTAATCTCTTCTTTGGGGGATGGGGTTGGGGAAGACGTTTCCAGGAGCACGACATTACTGCTCGTCAATTGATGACACTCGACTTAAGTGCTGACGAAAAGTCAACTGCAGCTTTAATGAAGGTGGTTGGAGAAGTAATCCCAAGAGTTTTGAAATTAATCGGCAAATTGGCTCCAAAGGATGAAGACAAGCGAGTATTCCTTGAAGGTGAACTTGCCCACCGCATCTTCACCAAAAACTGGGAATTCCATCTTAACCAAGAACAATTACAAGGAATTGTCAAGGAACTGTTTATCATCGTTGACAAAGTCGTAAAAGCTAAAATTAACGCCAGAATCCAATTAACTGGAGAATAATCTACTTATTTACAAATGATGTTTGTTCCTTGTTCAAAATCGTTAAAATAAATGATTTAAATTAATCTTAAGATGATGTTTTAATAATGTTAAATTGAATGCTTTATTAATTAATTTAAAACAAAAAGAATTTTTGTTCTTCACAAACAACCTTGATTTTTTTAATTATTCTAAGAATTCGAAGTTCTCTTTTTGAGCATGAGAAACCACCATTCATTATTTCACTAAAATTCGTGTTTGCATACAACATCTGCAAAATCATCCACGTAATTTCCTTTTTATTTAAGATTAGCTTTTGCATGGGGAAATAGATGTTCTTTTCGAGGTATTCGCAGATGGGTAAATATAATTTGCACGCGTTTATTGATGATTTGTCATTGGATTGCTTATCGGTAGAGAAAATATTTTTATTTTCATTGTTGGTCAGATTGTAGAATTTGAGAAGGACAAAAAATGAGCCCCAAAAATGATTAAATAGCTTCCACTTTTCTTGTTTGATTAATATAGCAAATTCAGGTAAATCCATGAGCATTCTGGCGGTGTTAATTAAAAATCTTTGCAGGTATTTTGTATCATGACAAAAATTTAACAATTCAGGAACACATGTGTCTTCTTTAGTTTCTAATTGCATTCTTTTTTCGAAATTTTCAAAAGAAATTAGGCCTTTCTTTAATACGGGCAAGTATTCGTTAGAAGCTGCAAAATTTCTGCCCAAAAATATAATGTTTATAATACTAACATTTGATTGAAAATTAAAAACAATATTCTCCATCTTTTCATTTTTTAAAATAAAGTTTCTTCGGAATTGAACTAAAATACAAAATCAGGTATTAGTAATTAAGTAAACAAATAACTTACCATAGCATACTCTACAGGCATTTATGTTTTTATAATGAATCTCAAAATTAGGCTTATCACAAACTAAGCAAGTTCCTTTGACTTTTTCTTTAATATTAGTGTCAAATGTTTCCTTGACATTAGTGTTAATAATGTCTTTAGCACTAGCTTTAATAGTAACGTTCTCCATTTCAAAAATATTAAAAATGAGAAGTAAAATGAATTCCAAAGCTTATTAAAACCACCTAAAACTTAAAATATACAACTTTCGCTCAAAATATGTACAAGATGTTATCAAACATTGACCTTTGTCTTGTACACGACTGGTAATTTTAAAATAATTGTTACATGTTTTGCACAAACTCGTTACTCATAAAATTTATTTTTATATAAACGATAAGATTAGTTACTAGATCATAATAAATTATTTTTCGGTTCAGAATTAACTGTTGGGAGAGAGTGGGTGACTTGTTTTCTATTCGAATAACAAACGTATGTTCCTATTAATAATGAAAATACTACGATTGTTATTCCAACATTAATTAAAATCATTTTTATTTTGCCGGACAAACCAAAAAACGAATGAATTGAATCTATAATATACTCAGGCCATGATTTTGAAGTTTCTGAATGGTAAATACATGAATCGGATAAAGTATCATCTTTATCAATATAGATTCCATCTTCTGTAAATCTCAATTCATTTCCAATCATAACAGGAACCTTTTTGTAGCAGTTATAGTCAACCAATCTGCCTCTAAATATCTCCGTAGCTTCATATTGTGTGCAATTTATGGAATATAAATATTGCCGTTGATTGCCTTCATAGTGTAATATGGTTCCATCTTGATTTCCGTAATCTCTTAATACCCGATTAATTGCACTATTATACCCTTCATTTTTAATAATTTCAAATGATCTTCTCCTACAAATGTCGTTTCTTCTTGCAAACAATTTGTTCATTTCTATTCGTGATAGCATACTAGCTACATTTTCTCCAAATGGGAAATACCACAAATTATTACCTATATATTTTGCTTCTTCAAACACACAATGTGGACGATCTTTTCTCAAACCAACTGTATAAAGTTTGTTTGTTACCAAATTAGTTACATATTTAGCAGTAATGAAAGCTTGATGATGACTTAATTCACACGTATTTGTTGTAAAATTGTATGCCACAAAAGTAGTATTTTGAATAGTGTGTGGAAAACTTGCAATTATATCACAATTTACTCTAACACTTGGAATAGGTCTATTATATCTAGTACTATGAATACTGCAATCATATAAAGCATTCAAAGAGTGCACAATTTTAAATATAATACATAACAGGACAGTGACTGATAGCATTTTTAATATCACTATGTAATATTATTCTAAAATAACTTTTTAAATATAAATACAGTTACTTATTACGCCCGGAAGTAGTTTTTATCTTTAACAAACTTTTTAATCTTTTTATTATTCATTAAATAAGTCATGCTTTCCAACACATATTAAAAAAATTAATCACTACGTTGGTGGTTATTGTATTTATTATCAGTGGTTTTATACCATTAAAGTATCTAACTGCAAAACATTTTAATCATATGCTGCTTCAGAGTATGTAAAATTAGCATTAAAAAATGATGACAAAGCATTTAAATTAACATGCAGTTTACTTAATTCAGTCTAAAATTTGAATGCAATGTTTCATTTGGAGTAGTCGTGGTAACACGTATATTCATCATTCATTCATAACTTAAATTATTCTTATTGCATCTCTTCGTTTGTAATTTACAACGAGTGAAATGGACAACAACAATATTTTACAAGACCCTCTACCTGAAGGTCACAACAATGTTACAATAATTTATGAATCTCATGAAATGGTAAGTTAAACTTAATCAAATATCAATAATTAATGTGATTTTTTAGCTCATTGCATATAGTTCGCTTTACGTGATGACATTTGTATCTATAATTTGGGGTACACTCAGATCTCTTGACTTCATTAAATCACTAGTCATTAGGAAAGAAAAAATCGAATCTTCCATCAATGTCAAAAGAGCTTGTTTCTTTCCAATTACGGCGTCTATGACTTTGTTTGGGCTTTGGTGTTATCTTCAGTGTGATTGTGTCTGCAGGAGAAATGCGTTTGATTATTGCATTAAATATGTACCTGTGCATATTTATGAATACCTGGAGGGATATGCCAATTTCTGTCTAGATCTATATGATAAATCTATAAAACCTTCAACGCTACCTGTACAAGTTCACGAACCATCCAATGATTTTGAACGTATTAAACTAGTCATCAGAGAATATGTAATGCCACACATCTCGAAAGGTCTATTAATGAATTGTTTATTGGCGCTTCTAACGTTTGAAGGTATTTGCTCATTAGCTCAGATATTCAGTGAATCCGTCTCCAAAATATTAGTATTATGTTCATGGGGATTCTTTCCCAAACGCCACTACAGATTGAAGCTAGAAAATCGTAAAGTTGGAAAAGAAGAATGGGATGAAGAAGAGGAGAAAGATAGCGAATTTAGTATCTTGATAAAAAACAACTATAACAATCACTATTTTGTGACTTTCGTAATTTGTGCTTATATCGGAATCCGCCATCTATTTAAAAGACATTTTATTACTAATAATTTGATTGGAATTGGATTTTCCGTGATCGGTATTCAGATGTTACATCTTTCGAGTTATAAGGCTGGAGTCATTCTCTTAGTTGGTCTATTTTTCTATGATATTTTTTGGGTCTTTGGAACAAATGTCATGACATCGGTTGCAAAGAGCATGGATGCTCCGATTTTACTTCAATTCCCCATAGACTTATTGAGAAATGGGTTGGACGCAAAGAAATTTTCAATGCTAGGACTAGGAGATATCGTTATTCCTGGAATTTTTATTGCAATGATGCATCGTTTTGACAACAGAAATTATCTTAATGGGGGAAGCAAACCAAGAAATTATTTTTATTTTGCGGTTACTCTTGTTTCTTATGCCTTAGGACTTGTTATGACGATGTTTGTTATGCATTATTGGCAACATGCTCAGCCAGCCTTGTTATATCTTGTTCCGTGTTGTATTATTATTCCATTCATTTTTGCTGCAGTTTGTGGAGACGCCAAAGAATTATGGAATTATAGTGAAGAGCATTTCGTTGATCCTGTCGCCAATGGTGAAGAGGAATGGATAAAAGAAAATTCAAAGAACAAAAAGAATAATTCAAAGAAATCAAAAAAGAATTAGTTTAATTTTATTATTTCATATGTTTTACTGGAGAATAAATTATTTTGTTTTATTGTTATGCCCATTGATTCCTTAAACTGTCAAAATAATGCTCAGTATCTTGATTAACTGTATTTTTGACTTCACGAGGAATGTTTCTTGTGCGTGTTTTAGTTCCTGTTATTAATGTATGCCAAACTACAATCATAGAATTCGTATCCATTGCGACTAATAAAGAAACAAAAAAATACAATACTAAAAGTGCAATAATATCGAGGAGAAAATATTCCAATAATCGTGGTTCTAAATATTTCGGTGTAATATGTAATATACTAATTGAAATTGCACATGCCATGGAAAGTAAACATACGCCGCAAATGGCATTGGTATATCTTTGATTTTCAATAAGTTGATATCTGCAAGGACTAATTAATTATATGCTTGTAAACTAACCGGAAACTTAAATTAGTTTTGTTAATAATCTCTTCTTTGAATAATTTATTTTGTTTTATCAGTAAAATTAGGTAGACAAATGAACAAACCAAGCTGAGAATAACCAGTCCAATTTCGAAATAGGCTGTTTCAATGTAATCTAAAAAATATTTTATTGCAACAACTTCAGCTTACCATATAAGTAGTTCAGACTAACGAATATAGCGGATGTTAATCTCAAAATATCAAAAATTATTAAGATCTTGAAGAAAGCCATTTTTTCATACGTTTTTGCGTTAATAATACCAAACGATCTTTCGATTGCAATATCGCAAAGTCTATAGCCAACTGCGTTTGAAATGGCATTTTGAATCATTCTAGAAACCAAAAATTGCTGTTCTATATCATTGAAGAAAATAATCAAAATTGAATTATAAATGTCAAGAGAATAATATATAGCTCCTAGACCAAGAATCGTCGTCAAAAGGTATTCGAAGTTTTTATGGAATGTAAAGCAAATGTGAATATAAGCTATCATCAAAACACATAATGGATTATACCCAAAATAAAAAGGTAATGAAAATATAGAGGTTCCAAATTTGATAGAATCATACTTTCGTAAGATAATAATATCTTCCACAAATATGCATGTATTTGAATAAGAATATATCCAGTCTGCTTTTTCCATTAGTTGGAAAATAAGTGTGAAGTCATAAATTAATGAAAGTCTCAAAAAAGGGAATTAATAAACAAATTTGTTATTGCTACAATAACATCTGCAATCACAATATTTGTGTAATACAATTTAAATTGGCAAAAAGTATGATCCCGGGCGGTCTCGATCCGCCGGCCTTCTGTGTGTTAGACAGATGTGATAACCACTACACCACGGGAGCTTGCACTGATACAAATGCTTCATATATCTGTCACGCATATTCAAAAAGTTTATTTAAAATACTAAAAAATATTCCCATGCCGGGAATCGGACCCGGGCCGCGTGGGTGAAAGCCACGAATCCTAACCACTAGACCACATGGGAGATATAAGCTAGCTTTATCTAGTTCCCAATATTTGAGTCCACTTACATTCAACTGATTTAAAGTACAAGCTCGAGAATATGTAGATAATCAGTGAGTTGGTTAGCAGCCTTATTGGCTCAGGGGTAGAGCGTCTGTCTAGTAAACAGAAGGTCGCTGGTTCGATTCCAGCATAAGGCAAATCTTTTTGCATATTTTGTCCAGAGGTAATTAATTGAAGTGCAAAAACGAAGGTTCCACCGAGATTTGAACTCGGGTCGCAGGATTCAAAGTCCTGAGTGCTAACCGCTACACCATGGAACCATATATTCTTCTATTTATCTTGAATTCGCTTAAAAACGGACAATTGACTCGAGTGCGGGTCAGTTGCGATCTTTAGATACACAAATATCTTTCGTTAAACATATATTGTTAGATAGAGAAACTAACAAGTACATCGCACTCAATCAAATAGTTTTATTGTTTACAGGTTAAATAATGGTAAATGAAGTATAATAAATTAAGGTGATGAATTACAACGTTAAATACAGAAGTTAGAAGCAGAGCAAGCTTTCATTTCATAAGCGTATGGCAAAGAATCTTCTGAATAACTGCATGCTTCATCTCGCCATTTGCCCCCCTTGTCCATATAAGCACACGCTCCAACTTTGGAGATAACATTAGGAGCAAAATTCTGGAACCCGTCTTTAACATCCGCACCGCTTACCCATGTCCAATCAGTACCATTTTTAATTTCATTAAGGCCAATATGCATAGGTAATCTATCTCCGCACATTCCCTGTACAAATAGTTGCTTTTCTGGAGTTCTGATAGTTAATAAAGCTGCGTTTAAATTTTCAGCGTTTTCCAAAGCACTAAGGTATGGCACGGAACTTGCTTCATATTGTATGCAATCTGCAGACTTGAAGCATTCGTCATTAGCACGAGTGTATTGTACTAATGTTCCTTCACAATAACAATTTGCTTTAAGGACACGCCCTTTCATATTGCTAAGCATGTTATTATCGTTATCAAAAGATGCACAAGGTGAAGCAATACCTTTTGCGACTAATGGATGAGTTCCTTCAAAATTTAGACGAATCGTAATAATGTCAATTCCCTCAGCTTTAATATTTGCTGCACTTCTGCAAACGTCACTACTGCTCAACGAATCATGGTCGCTGCAATCAACATTGGATTCAGAAGTGAATAGAATGATAACTTTTTTGTAATTTTTATTTTTGGACTTGTCTCTTATATTAGTGAGTAATTCAGTTTCTGCTGCCATTAAAGCTACCCCAATATTAATATCTTTTCCGCCATTTGGGTCAAATTCAATATCTTTTAAAGCAGCGTGAGCCTCATTTACAGAATTAAATGCTGATAGAGGGTTTTGAAGCTTCGCAGTTATTTCACCAGCAGTCATATAAGCTACACGAGTTGCCTGTGGAATTAATTGGGAAATTGAAAAACCAGTGTGAATAAATGACTTAATGATTGCTTTTTGTCCATTGAATTCGAATTTTCCAGCTCCTTTGGACGTATCAATGACGAAAACGATATCTACGTAAAGGCCTTTAATATCTTCTGAACAGAGATTCTCTAGTGGATACGCCCCGTTTCCAAATGATTTGAATGGGGAGACACCATTTCCAACTTGTTCAAATGGAAAAGCACAAATAGTTGAGAACAAAATAAATGAAAAGATAATTGCTTGCATGATTGCATGATGAAAATCTTGATTCTCGAAATCCTTTTATACTAAACTACATTTGAATAACCGATAAACACTGTTTACTCTTGGTATAGAAAACAAATATTAGTAAATCAAATTATAAGAATAAGTCAATTACAATTTTTTCATAAAAAACAAAATATTTTCGTTATTAAATAAGACGTCAAAAAGTGTTTTTCTATCGTACTTGGAATGGTAGTTGTAATTATCAGAATTAAAGTTGTTCAAGTATAAGCTGTTGTAAAGAGTGTAAATGGAATTGTCAAATTGTTCGGATCCGTGGATAATGGGTTCATTTTTATTAAGATAGGAAGTAGGATCTGAAAAACATTCGAGATTTTCTCCATGAATCGTTTTTAAATTATTATTGCAAGCTCTTCTATACATAATGTCTTCATCCATTTTAGTAAATAATTAACTGAAGAATATGTAATAAATTTCTAATTTCGATTCCCTTTAAATACATTATTTACATAATTAATTTACTTTAAAAATCCAGTTTTTAACTTTTATAAACATTATCAACTGCCTAAAACTGCACTCTAGCAAGTTAAGCAATAATAAATTAATCGCACATTTTATAAGAGCAATTGATGACAAATTCATTATCAGCACAGGTGGTTTTTTAATTGTTGACAATATTTTATCACATCAATGGAGTCTCTTTGATTAAATAATTGGTGTGTCACCAATTGATAAGATTGCAGAATATTTATTGCAAAATAAATGTAAAAATATTTGTGTGTAGTAGTTAATGAAGAGTGGTCAATTTTCGAGCAAAATGGTGACCAATCTAAGAACTCATGGTTCCATGGTGTAGCGGTTAGCACTCAGGACTTTGAATCCTGCGACCCGAGTTCAAATCTCGGTGGAACCTTTCTTTTTGTAAATTAATTTAATAATTTCTTAGTAAAATATGTACCACTCAGTAAGAACAAAAAATGCATTTCCTTCTATTTAAAGCATCCAAAAAGATTTGCCTTATGCTGGAATCGAACCAGCGACCTTCTGTTTACTAGACAGACGCTCTACCCCTGAGCCAATAAGGCACATCATCGTTATTTAGTGTTTCAAATACATTTAAATTGCATAAAAATTATACAGCTGTCGATGTGCTTGTTGACATGCATTTTATTTATATTATGAGATAACTAATTGTATGTGATTAAACTTTTTGCTGTTTCACATAAAAGACTATGCATTTACTAGTATTGTTCAATCAAATATGTTTACTTTCATTATATGTTCTCGTTCTAAACTTATATGTTGAATTATTAGGACACACATCTCTTTCAAACATGGTTAAAATTTTATTTATTGGTTAATTTTGGTAAGTGATGATGGCAATATAGTAGATAGCTTATACCTCCCATGTGGTCTAGTGGTTAGGATTCGTGGCTTTCACCCACGCGGCCCGGGTCCGATTCCCGGCATGGGAATATTTTTTGCATCATTTTAATGTTTGCGTGAAAAACATATTATAGAATGCAGCATTGTATATCATTACAAGCTCCCGTGGTGTAGTGGTTATCACATCTGTCTAACACACAGAAGGCCGGCGGATCGAGACCGCCCGGGATCATACTTTTTGATAAGTAGCATTTTATTTGTTGCAATCTATTAAAATGAAATGTTTTTGCCAAAAAAATTAAATAGTTATCAAATATATTTTCGACAGGTGTCCACTTAAGATCCACTATTTTAATTTTTTTCTTTGACCTTAATCTGACAAAACACCCCCAAGCTTTTGATCTTTTGAAAACCCTCAACACAATTCCTTATTGATAAAATAGTCGAAAAGTATTTATTTATTTTAAATCATGATTATAAATGTAACTTAATATGCATAAATAAAATATAAATGACATATGTCACAATAAAAGTTGATATAATCTTTTTTGTCAAACTAAATTTAACTATTTTCTATATCATCTTCAATTAGCTGAAATTGAAATTTTTAAAAAATACACCTAAATCATCAAATTCATTCAACCTCATGAAAACAAGAATAACTAATTGAATAATAATTATGTCAATCATGAACTGATAAATATTATTATTCCTTTTAACCATTATTTTTTACAGCATACAGAAGTATATTATAAGGTGGCTTTTTATTTTATGAATGCGTATTTAGTTAATCAAAAAATGTAGTTATGACTTAATAATACTTATGTGGGATAGTTTAAATTAATTATTCAAGATTAGATACACTTTAAACTTTTGCTTTAAATATGCTATTGATTGCAAGGGTTTAAGTTATTAAAGCAATATAAATAAATTTCTTTCTAACCCTGCTTGATTTGTAATTCTTTTTATACTAGTTTCATCATTTTATCCCTGTACAACAGTTTAAGGCGCCATCAATTTTATCATAATGAATTCTAAGCACCTTGAAATAATGATATTTTAATATTAAAAAGCAAGTAAATATCTTTTTAATCAGCCAAATAGTTAATTAAAACATGTGGAATTTTAAAGTATTTGAATAAATAAATCTTTTCAAAATTTTAAAGCAATTGAATTAAATTGAGTAAATGGGTATAATTCTTTTATTTAAATGGATAAAGATTTTTTCGAGGTCCTAATTATTATTCTTGGTACTTTTGGTTTAACAGCTAACATTGGCCTATTTTATTTGATTCAATTTTCGCCACCACGTAACTGTGATTATACAACTCAATTAGTTAAGTGGGCTAGGATACCAGACATTATTTTGTCTTCATTTCTTGGAATAATTGGAAGAGCTAATCTTATTTTTCCTATTGTTGGTTTTGCAGTCAATACACAATTTTTTATTTTCTTAAAAAATGAAATAGTCGTATGCTATTTGGTTTTATGTTTTCTACTTTCTTTTATTTATATAACTGATTTTATTTTCTTGGCCTTTCTTGCCCGCTACAACACCTTTGTACGCAAAACAAAGGCGAAACATTTCCATTGGGTAGAAGCATTTTTATTTATTTTCTGGGGAATTGGGGCTACTATAGTCAATTTAATTTTTGCTCCAGGAATTTTACACATCGACAACAATTATCATGTTGATAATTTAGAGGTAATTTATTAAATATCAATGTTATTTATATTATGCATGTATTTAGATTGATAACAGCATAAATCAATTTCGATCTTCAGAATATACTATTTTTATTGTAAACTTCAATTTAACAAATCCTAGTGCTATACTTCTGTCAAGTCAATTAGCTTTCAAACTACTCTTTATAGTCTATGCTATTCCAGCCTATTACATCCCCCTGGAAATGTCATTAAGAAAATGTATGAAGGATGCTAGATTGGAAACAGCGTTAATAATAAGAAAAAGCTTGATTTATTTGAGAGCATGTGTTATATTACCAATTTCCGTTGCCTTGTCACCTATATTAATTACATTTATATTGAGTAGACTTGACAGTATTCCTATACAAATATTTTTAATCTCAAGAGATTTATCATCAATTGGTCCATTATTGTATTCTTTTTTCTCACCAATCATGCAATTTATCTTTCTTTACAAGAATGATATTAAACACTGGTGGAATCATAGACATGTTAAAAATGTTGTTAGAATGACTACGTCGAGAACTGTTGTCATTTGACAGATTTTTAATGATCTATAATAAAGATCTATTTATTTATTATTAAACACAAAAAACATTTGTAATTGTCGAGTAACAGCAACTGACATTTTCTTGTTTTCTGTGTAGTCATAAGTGCATGTATTAATCTAGCATATTAGAGAAATTACATTATCCCAATGATAAACATTTATTTATTTCAAAAAAGTCATTTACGACCAGAAAAAGTCTATTTGATACTATAAAATAAATTATTGTGTTTAAATTGCATCATAAACGGTCTGAAATTGTTGTAAAACAAAATGTGGAGAAATTATAAAGGTAACTTACCTTCACATCCAAATATGTATCCTCACTTGATGAAGTATTTTTGGAAATTCTATACTAACTTCTGATGGATTATTGTGATCAGACAGATTTGGCTAAATTTTAAAATATCCAAGCAATTTCAAAAATTCAAATCGAATTGTTTCTGTTGGATAGGTGATACATCAACATGCGCGTGGCATACCTATTCATGGAAATGTGAAGAACATGTATCCATATTACATAACTATATTTATATATCATGTATTATATCTAAATAAAATAGTTGCCTTAATTCTATCTTATAGTTTCAGTCCAAGGACATGGAATTCATCCATTATTATTTAAAGTCCGTTCCAATGGTAATATTTCTTAACTTGAAATAAAAAACCATAAATTCAAACATCCGGCATATACTTTAATGCCAATTAAAAGTGTAATACCTAGTTCGACATTTATAGTCGGTTATAAACTGATTACTGACAATACCTTAATTAGCTTAAGTGCATTAAGCTTTCAAAATATGTGATTATATTAACACATGTTGAAATTATGGTTTTAAAACCTTCTTTCATAATATATTTTTACTTTATACAAACATGGATGCTATTATGAATTCAGCGTTTTATGATACAGATAGAATTGTTTTCGGTATATTAATGATTATAGCAACAATTGCTAGCATGTTGTTAAGTGGACTGATGATAATTTGCTTTTGGCGACATCGCGGAATATTCAGCAAATCTCCTGTTTTCATTTTCTGCTACAATTTGATTGCAACTGACTTTTTGAGAAATATTAATTGCCTAGCAAATATAATTCCGGTTTTTTATTTGGCCGATAGTAAAAAAGAACAAGGTTTGTCCGAGTATATTAAATAATCTTTACATTTAACTTTAGAACACCGCGAAGCATTGGTTTTTGTAATTATCAGTGAATTGAGCATAGTTGGATATATTGCATGGATTATTTTAATTACATTCTTGACGATAAATCGTTTACTAACGTTTTACAAGCCTAGTGTGATTAGAAAAAATACATTTTATCAGATTCTTTGTTGCTCGATATTTGCCTGGGTATTTGCGATTGCTGTTGATGTGATAAAAATGACTTGGGATGTATCTTCGATTGAAGGCATCAATATTCATACCAGGGAAAATAATAAAAACTACAATTTTGAGGGCCTAATTGTTTGTTATTACTTAATAAATCCTACAGTTCTTTTTCTCATGTATTTGGCCTCATTTTATAAGGTTCGAAGCTTTACTAGAGTGAACGGAAGTGCAAGTGTTGGTACGAGAAAAAGTGCCTCTACCGAAAGACAACCTGTGGTCATTAATTCTATTAAGTTCGAGAGCTTGATATTACGGCAAGGAATAATGATTTGCACTGTGTATCAAATGTCAACACTTCTAGATTATTTTGCTGAAGAAATAATTAGATTTTTAGGACCATGGTCGGCTTTTTACTTCAACGTTTATCTCATTTTTCTTGTCATTTTATTCAACTCTATCAATGCCCTTACGTTCTTCTGCTTTAACAAAACAGCAATTGGTTTTCTAAGGAAAATGTTTTTACCCGGTACCCATTGAAAGTCATGCAATTATTTTATAAAAATGAGTCTTATTTCGAATTAACGATTTAAGTAATTAAATAAATGTTCTTGCCGTCATTTTAATTATTTTATTTGTAGTATCCCTAATACAATTAATAAAACGTTCATTTATTTACACGATGTATGATTTAATCAAGCTTTAACATTTAGGGTTTAATTGTTGGTTTTCCAAATCCAATAGATTCAGCTAAAGTTTTCTTGAATTCATCAATTTCTGCAGCTAATCTTTGGTAGATGAAGCAAATCTTTTGGCCTTTTGTTGTTTGGATACACTGGATGGATCTTCCAATTTTTCATTCAAAACAACAATAGCTCTTGTGAGTCTTGGTTGAGTAAGTGGCCTGATTCTTCTTTGATAGATGAATGCTTGGGCTGACTTGTGGAAGTCCGATTAAATATTGAGCTAGGGGTCTAACTAGCCTGGTTTGTGAAAGTAAAGGTTGTGTAAGAGGTTTAATTGGTCTGAATAATCCACGTTTAACAAGTCTGATTAGTTCGGGTCTAGCTCTTCTGGTCTGATTTGGGCAGGCCTAGCTGGCCTAATTAGTTCATGATTAATCAATGGTTGAATAAGTGGTTTAATTTTCTTTCTTTGGTTACCTTCAATAGGCATAACTTGTGGCTTGAATACTCCTTCCTGTTCAATAGCAATATGAAATCTATCTTCAATATGTTCCTGTCCATAAACAATGCTTAAAGCAAGAATAAATAAAGCAGTAGTGAAAAACTTTATTTTCACTAGCCAAAAATATTATGAGTTTAATTATTGAATTTTGATTTTATATCAAATTCTTTTCAATTCATTATTTAGCTTTCTCTTAATTAATTCCACACTTTCCTGAGATTTTTGAACTGATCTTGATCATCTCAAATTACCAAATTATATCGAAATTAAATTGTTTACATTAGACCCATCTAGTATCAAATTATGGATAAACTAAGTAATGTTACAAATCGTTTATTTGAATGCGTCTGCCCGTTAAAAGATATGTGTTTCTTTTAATAATACTACTCTTTCCAACCCTAATTTATTATTGTTTGAATGATTCATTCAGCACAACGATTAATGAATTAACCGTGTTCGAAGACACTTTGGAATTCAGTAATCTGAAGGTTCCCTATAAATTACACTTCAAACCAATTTTATCCACGAAACCAGAATTATTAGCCATCATTTATTCCCACTCAGGGAGTTTCGAAACTCGCCAAACCATACGACAAACATGGCTCAAAACTAAAACACACAAAATTAAACATTACTTTTTTCTATCTAATCTACCACACGATAAATATAACAATAGAGAAAGTACATCTTTCTTAGACCACGAAATGTCCGCCTTCGACGATATCATCGTTTCTAATTTAACGGATACCTATGAAAATCTTGTATTCAAGGTATTTCAGTCGTTTAGGTTTCAAATTACCTTTTTCCCGGCCGTTAAGTACTTCGCTAAAATAGATGATGATACGATCGTTCATCTGGATAGGATATTGACATGGAGCAGGTATATTTTTGATCAAACTGGTAATGAAAATGCAATCTTTTGCTATGTTTGGTTTAAAGCAATGGTACATAGAAATGGTACGGACAAATTTAATATTTTGAAAGATTCATACCCCCTCGAAGAATATCCAAAATATTGCAACGGACCATGCTATGTTTTAACAAATGTAGCAATAAAAAATATTG
Organism: Rhabditophanes sp. KR3021; assembly: GCA_963281155.1. Classification (NCBI taxonomy): domain Eukaryota; kingdom Metazoa; phylum Nematoda; class Chromadorea; order Rhabditida; family Alloionematidae; genus Rhabditophanes; species Rhabditophanes sp. KR3021. Next base: position 2,114,634 of record CAUJLY010000001.1, read on the forward strand.
TTCAAACGTCGCTTCATTCCAATTTAATAAGCTTTGAAGATGTTTTTATTACAGGAATTCTAGCTGTTTCCTCTAAAACACGTCTTCTTCACAAACCAATGATTATCTCTGCTTTTATGAACGAGGTAATTTTGTATTCACATGTTTATTTGCATTTACATTTATTTGTAGAAAGTCCCCATGAAATCCAGATGCCGCACTTATTCTTCTCATTCTGTTCCTTTTTTAAGTGCTATTACCGGTTACAAATTGCTACAGGACATCCGATTAAAATATAATCAACTTTTAGCGTTACCGTGTAAATTACAATCAAAGATTAAAAGGGAATTTACCAACAACTAATTGACTTATATTTAACTTATAAATCCACTTTAATTAATTTTTAAATCATCTATAATTAATGATTAATCAACTTTAATGAATTCTTTTTATATTTTTGTCCAATCAACTTCATATCGCCTTACATGATTTTTATCAGATGTTAATTTAATGACACTAAATTAAAATACTTTTATTCTACTTATAATACAAAGATACAGAAAACATATATAATATTCACAGCTATATTATTGTTAAATACATTGCTAAAATTAAATAAATTTAAAGTTACAAAAATGATAAAAACAATTAAATATTTCACAGATATCACGAACTTTGAACCACATCATAGTAACTGGCATCGGTGTCAGTTGATGCCTGTAAGTGACCTGCTCCAACAGAAGCTTTGCACCCCTCGTCGAAACAATAATCTGCTGAGATCATCATCTTGTCTTCCAAAAATGTTACCTCAGACTTTTTCTGTTCAAAGTCTAAGATAATGGGTAGTTTGATGCCATCTTTTAGCTTTTTCATCATTTCATCTGCTATAAATAGCTCATTTAGAGCGTTTACCAGGAATTCTAATGAATCTGCGTTGATGCCATCTACTAACGACACTACGTTACTGATTTTCGTTTTTTCGATCTTTAGCTGTCCATTAAAACTATAATCTTTGAAAGAAGGTTTTTGCAAACTAATTTCAGCAAACATATTAGCCGTCAAAAAACGTCTTTTCTTATCGGGTTGTTGGACAAAAGCATCAACTTTAGATTCCATCGTAATATTCACCTTTCCTTTACTTATCTTTACAACCGGAAACGAAACAGTATGTGTCTTGATCATAACTACTCCATTTGGGAACTTTTCCGCTAAAGAAGGAAACAAAGTTCCTGCACAAATATCTTCAACTCCGCAATCTGTCTTCAAATATCCAGCGATCATCGTATTGTTGATGGCACTTGAATTTATTTCAAAATCCAGTTTCCTGTATTGGTCCATCCAAAATAGCAACGAACTTAAAGTATAATTTGAAATGGTGAAAGTGACCATTTTTTCATTTTCAACAGCAACTAATTCATTGGCTTTGAAAGGTAATCTGAAGTCATTTAGTCTCGTTCTTCCTTGAATAAATGTGTTGTTAATAGCGTTACAAGTTATGTTTAAATTTTGTGTTTTTAAATTTTAATGAAAAATGCGTTATATGAAGCACAAGGCATTCAACCTGTTGTAGCAAATCGAGCTACCACTTTTGGACAGAGAGAATGGTAAGTAATGATGATATTAATAAGATAATTCTTTTTAGCAAGACCCTTGCAGCCTAATTTGAATGCTTCTGTTGATCAATATGTTGGAGAAAGGATGTTGAATGGTAGGACAGAGGATGAACGTCAAGCAAGAAGAGAGGTGGAAAGAAGGCGCTGCGACTTTGATAGTCAAATTAAACGCTGTCTTTGATGAGATTAAGGATGGAACAAAGTTTACGAGGGCTTTTGATAGGAAGAAAGAAGTTGTGGGACAAAGAAATGTACTGATACATTGCCTGACTGATAATTCCTTCTGAAGTTAACAAGAAGGATGAAGTAAGGGAGGGAATCATTCAAGCTGGAGTTGGCTTATTGACTAATGTTATCGAACATTTTGGAATCAGGAACAATCAGTTTGCTCTTCTTGTCTGTGGGCTCGATAGGTATAGATCATCATGTTCAAAATCAAATGCAAGCTTTAAACTGTTGTATTATCTTGGTTATTCATTAGCCACAAGTGAATCTTGTAGAGAATCGTGGAGCTTGAGTTAAACATGATGAGACGTATTATTGATCGATATGATCTCCCAGAAGTGCTTGATGAGGATGTCGAAATTAAAGCTAAACAAGAGATTCAAGAAGCCGTCAATGGAGTAGAATTGTTACCCAGACCTGCTGCTCTAAGTCCGATTCTCATACCTCGGAATATTCCAGAAAAGTTCATAGACTAGCTTTTCTATGTTCCAAACTTAAAATATGAAGAAATTGTTTGAAGATGGACACAATGTTATGGTAAAAAGATTGATGGGAAAACGTATTATGGTTCAGATTTTGGCAATTGAAAAGTGTATTATCGTTTATTGTCTTGGAGTCACGAATCAAAGCATTGGGATGTTACTTTTACAAGTTGTTGGGAGGAAATCTCCTGTTTTTGTAACCATTAGTAAACCAAAAGATACGTCTGGATTCAAACCGCGAAAGAGATTTCCATTAATTATGGTGTAATCTTGTTATTGGTGATTCATCTTCACTGTCAACTCATTATCAAGAAAGAGATTGCGAGGAACTGTTCAAGGCTTGGTTAAATTTAATGATATAGTTACCTTGCTCAAGATTTAGTCTGAGATGAATGATGCAACCGCCCAAAATATGGCTTTCGTTTATTCCTCCCTTATGACAGAATCAAGCCAAGATCTTTAAGCGAGTGGACTCTGGCAGATGTCGTAAGAGTTGCTTACTATGTCGACGAGTCAAAGCCAGACCCAAGATATCTAGGTTATAACAAAAGAATGTCAAAGCATCTTTCAAGGTACACAACTAGTGTTAATGAACAATGCGGACTCTCAGGAACGCAACAAAGAATGAAGGAAATTAAGGAGACCAAAAAAGATGATGAATCTTACTTTGAGACAATTGTAATAAAAATGGGTGTTACTTCTGAAGAATTGGCTGAATAGAGCACATTCTCACTGAGTACTTTGGCGCCCAAGTCAAAAATGTCGATCATGGCAAATGCTTTTTTGAGGAAGTATACAAGCTTTCGCCTGGTAGTGCTCAACTAATTGGTCAACTTATCATTGAGAAGATGGTTGCCCTTAAAGAGTAAATTCCTTTGGGCTTTTAATAGATTTTTCTATTTTTTATGTTATTGAAAAGACGTTGACCCTTAACGTTTAAGCAATACTGGTTTTAATAAATGTTTGTATTTTATGGATAATTTTAGTTACCTTGTCTCAAGATTCCAAAAGCATTTCCTCTATGAGCAAGTTCGACCTTCCCTTTGGCATAAGTTACATTGCCTAATAGACCATAATTCAAAAAGTAATGATCAAACAAAGCCACAGACAAAGGGGTATTAAATAGTCTATTACTGATAACAGGAACAATTTCATCCACCAAGGTTGGGCAAATAACATCATTAATATTTTGACGAACGACTTTATAAATTTCTGCAATTGTATTCTTTAGAACGTCACTTTCGGATGACGTGAAGGCTAGAGTAATTTTATCAGGAACGACATTGCATTTGGTTAATTCAGTTTTGAGGTGACCATCACCATTAACACCTGTTTTGAGGTATAAATTAAAGGAAGTTCTGGAAAAATGTAAATCATAAATAGACAATTCCAATTTACTTACCCCTCCAAAAGAAGTGGAACAATACCAGAAATCTCCCCTCCATTGCTGAAAATTTTGTATTCACTTTTAATGGTAACCTTAAAATTTCTTCCACTCCACTTTAATTGACTTTCCTCACTTATTAATTTGGAAGAAAATGCGACATGATCGTAGAAGTCAATAGAAATGGAAGACAACTGAAGTGTTTCAATTGAATTCAATGGTGCCGTCACATTAAAATTGAAATCTCCAAACTTCATTACCTTATTGGTTCTGTCTGTGAGGAATGATGCCATGAGATCAAAGCCAGACTGTGAAATAGTTGAATAGAAGCCTGGATTAACATCGGTAGAGGTAAAGAAATTGTTGGCTAGGTATTGGGAATTGATTTCAATTAGAGAAGACACCAATAATATCAGAATTAATGGTGGAGGCGCTTTTACTTTAATGGTCCTGATTATCATCTGAAATTATGTGTATATTTAAGATGGAATATATACGAATAAGGATATAAACGGATAAGATATCTAGAAAACAAAATTTGCCATCAAATTGATTGACCGATATTTTGGGTGTGGGTGCAAGTTTTTAAATTAAATAATAAGTATACATCTACATCCTTTTTTAACTATTAAACTAAAAGAACAAAACTTTTTTGAATAATCATTTAAATTTGGAAGCTAAACAAAGAGATAATGTTAACGGATCTTCAATTAATCATGAATAAGTGTTAACTTAACTTGATTTTTGTCGCTACCAACTTTATCCCCACTAAGGGATAAAAAGTGATGGCAAAAATAGGTAACTTATACTAGTTTTTACTACTTAACTTTAGATTAAGGTGTGATAAAGACGGGTAAGGTTGGGAAATATGAAGAAGATATGTCATATAAGACGATTCCTGGTTAAGTACAAAATCAAGTTCAATGGTAACTACTAACAAAAGATCATGTCAATGAAAGCGTTCTAAGTGAAAGCAGGAAGTTTTTTAAATATAAAATAAATAAATTTGCGTACATGTTTATACGCAAATACTTATTCGAAAAACAAAGTAATACAACCATCATGCCCATTCTATTGTGATAAACTTGATCTATCGCTTGATATCTTATACAGGAAGTGTAAATAAACAAAAGGAACATAGAACTAAGACTATCTTATTTGTGTACTTTGTGGATGAATAATTTTCACCATAAATAATGATTGTTTTGATTTTGATTAAATAACAAAATGATTAGTTAAAATAGATAATTGATATTTAATTATTGCAGAATATACTATATGATAAGTATGTATTCCTCAATGAATCGCAAAAAGACGCCTTCATTATCCTTGAAAGAGTCTTGTCTATTGACAATATAACTACAAATATACACTCATATAAACTACATCCAAATCATATTTTTACAATTTTGTATAATTTTGTACAATTTGTACGGACATTCAGTTTAGGTGTGGTAACTTTAAAAAAGCTTTTAATGTCCGTCTAATTCATGAATAGAGTGTTGGGAATTGTTGTGTGTACACATTTTTATTCATCTACATAAATATCCACCATAGATTCAAACAATTGCCAAAAGACAATTTAGGGATGATATTCAAGGATGTTTGTGGAAACGAGATTATATACATTTATAGAGTATATATTTGAAAAAGGTATGTAAATATAGATACATCTAAGTGTATTTATATATCTGTATATCTTTCGATGATATAAAAGGTTGCTAGTGGTGTAATAAAATAAGAATAGATATTTATTTATGCATAATAATAAGTCACATTTACATATATTTAAGATATATAAATGGGTGATTAAACTCTTTTATATACACGCAATATTGCGGCTGAAACGGTGAAAAAGGGCAACTAAAATGTTTTTAGGTAAAAGTGTTTGTATACAATTTGATTTTATATAGGATAGAGGCAGATTAAGTTTAGTGATAACTTGATACATTGGATATATTTTTGAGAATAAAGGCTAAGATCAGGTAAAGGAGATCTATTTCGAAAGATATATTATACAAAAATTGTAGTCAGGCTTTTAATTAAATAGAAAAAATGAATAAGCTCAAAAAATGATGCTTAAAACAAGCTTGAAATCAAGTATAATATTTGCTAATAAAGGACAAATATGTTTGAGAGAAGCTTTTTGGAGGTTAATAGGATGTACTTTCTCCCTAGACAAATATCCCAATTTGATTAAATCTAGTAACAATTGCAAATAACTTGAAAGAACAAAAATAATAGCCTTAAAAGAAAAGGTGTTTTAAGGAAATATTTTCATGAAAATGATTGCATCTTCAATTAAAAAGGATTTTTTTTGACAAAGAAACAATTTTAAATAAAAAAGAAATACACCACTACTGTCATATCCCAATCATTTTGCCTAAACTTAAGAAAAAACCTGTTTCAAAATAAGTATTTGACTACATCTAGGCTAAAGCTGTTGATTCATTAATATAGCACACTTTATTTAGCGGATTACTACCCCCAGTTTAAGGTAGTTTTACGGACAAGTTTTTATTAATTGCCATCAAATTGTGACTTTTTCTTTTAATCATCAAACGAGTTTCTATTATTTTTAGAAGCTTGAGATTGTTTTTGTTTTTGGTAATAAAATTTTTTTCAAGGTAATTTGAAATGAAGTATGATACTACAAACTTTAAAGAATATTCACTTGCTCTTATAAAAAATTTAACAAAAAAGACGTCACCAATTTAATAAACTTTAATTTAAATGTTATTATTCAACACATACTCTGCATTAGTAACTTCCCGCACTCTGTTTGAGGCTGCAATTAATATCTAGAAGCCATATGCATATAAAACAACAACGCCTAATTAGAATATTTGTTAATGCCATTTCAAAACAAATGCTTTTAATTAAAGAATTCTGTGAAATATCAAAATACACATTCATTTTTGGTTTGATATATTCATAAATTTGTTATACCTTTAAGTTACAATATATTACAAATGGATTTTATTTTATTTATTATGATGACTTTATTAGCCAGTATAACTTGTATTGTATGTTCAATTCCTATGCTGATTTTGGTCTATAGGACAAATAAGTGGCATATTCATTTTAGAATCGCTATCTATTTTTTCGTTTTATCATTTGACCTACGAGCTCTTACTTGCTTTGGATATGACTTTTTGTTTTTCATTGACAAATTGTATCAAGCCCAAGTTTTGATCTTTGGTGCCAAGTTGATTAATATCATTGAAAGTGTCCGAATAACTTTGTATATGGTAGAAAAGGTGGCTTTGATGTGTCTTATGATTGAAAGGATTGTGGCTACTTCATTGAGAGCTAGGTATGAAAATGCAAGGTACATCAAGGAATGTTTTGGAGTAATTATTGTAGTAATAATAGGATCCATTGGATTCATGGAATTGAGATCAATGAAAATAGTTTCTCCACAGACTTTTGCCTACATTCCACCAATTCTCGAAATTCCTCTTCCAATTTTATACTTCCTATGCCTTCGCAAAAACAAGCAATTAAAGGGTCTGGAACAAACAATTTCAACTAAAATATCCGAAAAGTATACTATTTCCTCCAATATAACCTTACTCCAACGCATCTTAGTCCTGACATTAATTACCTTTGCTCTGCACTTCATCACAAATATAATCCTATTTGTTAAAATGCTTAATATTGAAGATTTCAAGGATATAGCATGGACTGCAATTAGTACTTATGTAGGTATTAATTATATGGCAGCTTATAGTTTTCTTCATTTTTATTTCAACGGGTGCCCTTTTCTTAAATTGGGACGGTATGTTATGGAGAAAGTTGTGGGTAAGAATATAATTATGGTAAAGCCGGAAACTATGACTGCTGAAGAAAGAAAATTACTCGCTCTTAAGATTAGTGAAACAGAATTTTATTTTAAGAGTTTGCAAAGTTCTTGGCAATGATGGTTTGTGTTATTTTGAGAATACAAGCATTATTATTATTGTAAATAAAAATCTTTTCATTCGAATTTAATCAAATAACTGATAATTAAAATTTGCTTTTTTTATCGGAAATACGATTAGTATGAACTATTGTTCCTATAAATGACGTTAGTCATGCTTCAAAAGCATGTTATTTATATTGAAAAGGACATTACACAATGCATTACAATTAAAATAACCTATCTTTTTATATTTGTCAAAAAATGATTTGCGATGAGAATTAAAAATAATCTCAGTAGATGTTACATTTATATCCTTAGACAACACGTTGATACGGGCACAAGTTTATTAATAACAAACCTGATTGCAATTAATGACCTATCTTTTATTCTTTAAATTCAATAAAAGGAAGATGACTAAAAAGTGAGAGTTATTTTAAAGTTTACAATGAAAAATCGTCTTATTGTTTTAACTATTCTTTGTACGACAACAATTACAATATATTCTAGGCAACTTAATCTAGAGCGGTAATAATTATTTTTGTTTATTCCAATCTAACCATTCACATTTATTTAGTTTAAAAAGAGCTACAAAGTATACTAATAATTACGGGTATGGTTTGTATGGTTGGGGGCCTCAAGGAGCTTCAGCTGGAACAGATAGTTACGGATATATAAGAGATAAATACTTCAATAGCGCTGGCCCGCCACTTTATACTTGGAGTTCATTTAGAAATTACTATGAACAGACTCCTTATCATGCTGACAGGAAATCATTCAAGACTTTCTTAGCTGAGTTTCTAATTTACAAGAATTGGCATATTAACAAGCTCCCAGATAATTACGAATCATTCCAAAGAGAAAGATATGGTAAGTTTGTTCTTTATTTAACATTCATCATATAATTCAGGACCATATTATAATGGTGTTTGGGGCAATTCAAATCATTCACCTGACATGTTTGGATAATTATGTATTCATAACGTTATCTTTAAACTTCAAAAAATAAACTAATTTTGTTTTATCCTTGCCCTGTTATCATTCAAAAGACATTTTATACTATGTATTTAACTGATAAACTATGGTAATTGTCACGTTAACTTGCTTAATCAGAAATTATACACAAACTCTGCACTATTTTTTAAGCCAAATTTCGAAATTCAGGCAAATAGAAGTCTGTTCTTTGTTATTAAGCCCAAATGTTGCTTTTAATTAATAATTTTAAAATTTCAATAACTTTCAAACACCACAAACTAAAACTAAATATAATGATGCAACTAACATCATAAAATGATACAATACGGAATACTTTTTACGACATGATAAGAATTGAAGTATAAATGCGTCAAAACTTTTAATCACTAACATTTTTATAAGAAAGCAACTACACCATGCTTTCTGCTCAACATTTACTACTTTTATTAGGCTCATTAGTGGCTGGTACTTGCTTTGCTGCGGATACTGACGGAACCCAATTCATACTAGCTTTTGCTAATGGAAACCATGATTTGTACAATAAATTAACTTCAGCTTCTTTGATCGTCATGCCAATTCATAACAATTCAGGTTCGCAGACATTTGGGCCATTTTTAAGAAATTAGGGCCAGACACATTTAGGACATAAGAAAAAATGTTTTTTAACTAGCTCAACTACGGCTCGTAAGGATCCGCGAACGGTTCCAATGTCATATGAGTGTTAGGCATATTACTAGAACAAGTGTTATTAGTCAATATGCACTGTTATAATAAATTACATGTCGAACAAATTCCCACAATTCTCGACACAATGTAAAATCGACAGCAAGAAAAATTGTCACAAATTGACTGTTTCAATCATGTAAAAGTCGATGAAGGGTTCCGTGACTACTCGACAATATTTAAGAAAGATGAGTATTATTTATATTAGTGGAACTAAAAATCCTTCGGTACTCAACTGAGAGTCGTCCCTTAACGATTCACCTCTGCAATCCTAATGAGGCTGGTAGCATTAGCCACTTTGTGGATAAATTTGAGACGTTCATGAGCTCGCACCGCTTGCGGATAGCCACACTTTGTGTATCGTGATATGTTTTTAATTAAATAAGTTTACACAATATTTAATGTACCTTATATAATCGACGTTTCTACGAGAATATCCTGAGTCAGCTAGTTATTTAATATAAAAAATGGTTTATACATATCAACAAAAATAGAACTAACAAGGGAACACATTTTTAAAATAAGAATTTATTAGTATTTGATTTTTACGTTAAATTAGTATCAAAATGTAGGGTTAATTTTTAGATTTCACAAATGCTTAAATTATACATTGTTGAGTTGTTTCTTCTTAAGCAATCCTAATTATAAATCAACTTTAGAATAATATGTTATTCGTGTTGTTTTAAATGACAATAGATGTATATATTTTCCATTTTTCCTTATCACCTTAATTTGTTTTGCCCTAATTTCTTTTGGACAAATTACTTGGCGCTTTTGTCTTGACACCAATAATTTAGCTTGTTCGATTGGATATGTGCGTCAATCAGACGGCAAAATTCATTACAAAGAGGAGATTTCATTTTATGGGAAGTTAAATGAATTTATCTTAAATTTTGCAGAAATCTTTTATGTTTTTGATAATCCAAGTGGTCCAACAGTCACTCACACTAACATCGATCCCCGAGTCACAGTTACCTGTTCGACACCAGTCAAATTACTAGCCAAAGTAGGAGATAAGTATAACGGATGGGGTGATATTTTAAACATCCCATCTATTGAAATGGCAGGAACAAATTATATTATTCAGACTCCAACGTCCACATTTGGCGATCTAGCAATGGCTCTAATCTTGCCACTTGAATTAGACGTGACTGTATCTTTGTCAATCAGAATTTATATGAATGATAAACTTCAATTATTGAAACAAGTAAATGTCAATTCAACGTTAGGTGAAAAGCAATTGACTGTTGGTAGTTTTGTTGATTCAAATGATGCTAGTGTGAATTCTACCTTTGTCATCACTGCTTCTTCTCCAGTTGTCATTCAACTTATTTCGCCTTTAAGTTCAAGTTCGAACAATCCTAAATTGTGTGGAGTTAGTTGTTACAGAGATTATGCTTCAATGATCGTACCACCAGTAGTTAAAGCTACTTGCGGAGCTCTCCTGAGCCATCCTGATATGAGAGTCTTGACATCAGAATATTCTTTGTTAATGTTTATTGCCCCACCAAATGCTCAATCATGCAATGAAGATTTTACTTTCAAGGTTTTTGATGACATTGATCCTATTATTGGAACTGAATTTACGGTTGATTCATTTGGATCTTCTGATGTAGCTTTGTCCACAAGAAATCAAATTGGTGTAGTTAGTTATACAGCTCAATTACCTGCTACTCGTTTTGGTGGATGGGTTCAGGAAGACGGATTAACAAGCTACGGCCACTTCTTGACATACGTACCTTCGACTACTGAATACGTCATTGGAAAAACAAACTTTTTTACGTATGCAACTGGATGCTTATTAGAAATTTACATTAGTGCCAAAGATAATGATTTGATGACTATGAAACTAGATAATGTTCCTTTCAATTCCTTAGATTTCGACAAAAAACATTTAGCCATGTTTGATAAGGCTTATGTGCGATTTTTGATTAATGTCACCGGATATGGGCTACACTCCTTCAAAGCTGAACAAAAATACGTTGCTTATGTCATTTGCAAGCAAGTTAATTCTGCTTTCGACACAGTCGGGTACATTACCGGATATAACAAAAGGACTTTAAATTAGAACCAATTATTTGAGAGAAAACGATTTTATTTGAGTTACCCATTGTTAACAATAAAATAATAATAAAAAAATTAATTTAATAAGATAACTGTGTTTGTTCATGACTTGTTGAATAAATTAATACAAACGATTTAAGCGACAAAAGGAATCCCTCCTGAAGATTTCATTATAATTGTAGGAGAATGAGATGATGAGATTTGTTGATTTGAATGTAATCTTAAAAATAGTCAATTTGATGAGATCAATTTAAAGAAAGGCTAGTAGAGGGTAAAAGGCACATGTCAAAAAAAAGCAGGTAGTTAAAAAAAGGTAAAGACAAAGAAGCTACTAAACCCACAATGGAACAATATTTTGAGCTTTGCTTGTTCTGTTAGTTTTATTTTTTGAGACCGTTGTCTTTGCTGTTTCTTCGACTTTTCCGCAACGTGCGAGTCGCATGAAAGCTTGTCTGTATTCTCCTGAACATAATGCATACAAATAAAAATTGTATAAATATGATGTCACTTGGATTAGGTTTGCGACGGCACGGAAAATTTGATAGCCTAGTGTGTCTTTGAAGAAACGACCTTGAAGTATAACGTAATAATGTTTAATGATATGGTTTAATGAATTTGAATCAAATGTTGTTTTAAGAGAACATTATTTGAAAGAACCTTTGACTCGATGTTAAAATTAGCTCAATCATTTGTAAATACACATTTATACCTCCTCAATTTGATAAGTAAAATGAAACATCCAAATAAAGATACCAACGATAAGCTCCCACGAAGAAGAGCAATTCTGATGGAAGTTTCTCGTTAAGAAAAAGTGTCAAAATAAGATCAGAAGTCAATGCAGATGGCAAGTAATCAACTATCAAACATCATATTCAATGTTGCAGACGTAGAAGTACTTAGTCAAGGTATGGCAAAAGTCTCTACCCTGGAATCGCCTCAATTGACTCTTGAAGAATGCAGTTGAGGATTTTCAAGAGGAGTTGGATGCAAAGGAAGCATCTATTTTTGAAAGTTACGAGAATAATGATGCACTCAAAGGTGGAAGTAGGTCGGAGTTCAAGAACCCCGGTTGGAGCTCAACTAAAAGAGGATTGGAAACAAGTCAAAATCTTAGTTCCTCCTTTTGTCTTGTCAGATTTATCATTTGGAAGCAGGGATCTTTGAGTGATTTCGTATCAAAGCAAAACAATAAAATAAAAAATGTTTGCTATGAGGAATCAGAACACGACAGCAAACGTAGATTAAAGTTAATAGCTGATATCAGCCAAAACCCAGACTTCAGAGAATTTGTTGTTGACATTTTAGAACAAGTCAATGATAATGAGACTAAGGATATTGTATACACCTCAGCTTACTGCTCCCATTGTGGAGTCAGGTCAAACTCTGATGTGCTATACAGAAGCTGTAGACAGCTAAGAACTAAAGCTTGTATTTAAAATCTACTTTTATAGCGGAGTTTCTAACGATTTGGAAGGGGATTTGGGGGATACTTATCAAGTGTTAAGCTTTGCTATTCAAGATTCCTTCCACTCAATGGCAAAGAAACGCGTATTATAGATATCTTCAAAAATAATAGTCAAGTCGCTGATTTTATCTCGATGAACTAACTAGCAATCAAGCTCTTGCCTTTGAGTATGCTGTTATATTGGACCATCAAGGTTGTTTGAGAAACAGCGACGTATCAGAGCAATCCAACGATATTATGCTCAAGAAACATCCTGAAATCGTAACTCGCATCTCACTCTCAATAAAATAGATTTCTCTTTAAAGCATTTCACTCAATAATATTTTGTCTATTTTTATCCCTTTTTCAATAAACTATTTCATATTGATTGTTCCATAAATTACCTAAAATAAAAGTAAATAAAGGTATCGTTGAATGAAACAACCTTTAAATGCAGACAATAGAGAGGCTGGAAGATTGCAAATGACGAAAGTTGCAGAAGTTATCACTAAAAGGGTTGAAATTCTGTTTCGGTCATTGTAGTTGCTTCGGCGGAAAGATGTTCTCGAAAAGGTTCGCTGATTTAATTTGTGAAGGGACTTTGACATAAGTAAGTTAAGAATTACTAATATCAAAATTGGGCCGATTCGTGAGACAGCCTAAAATATAAAATAAATAAATCCTCATTTAAAATTGAAACAATGAAGATTGACACGAAAGGACCACCTAAATTTGTAGCCATTTTTTGAACAAACGAAATATCAACTTACTTCTCTGACGAATAAGTATCCAGTAAAACTGACACTCAAATGCATTTCTTTATTGAGTTTTTTGACGTAGATGTTGCCTGTGTAGTTGGCATTCCATTGACAGTAGTCATTTGCTTCAGTCATGGTTTCGAAGTTGAGAGATTGAGCGGGATAGGCTACAACTTGAGATTGCCAAGCAGAAGGGATGTATACGAAGAAGGCAATTAAGTAGATAAAAAAGATAGTTGATCTGATTCGGGATTTGGAGTCGACTTTGCTGAAGAAAGTGATTGGATGGCAGATTGAGATGTATCTGTCGACAGTCATGGCAACGATGCAAAGAGCTGAGGCTGTTATCAGTGCATTGATAATTGGAAGTTCGAGGTGAACGTGATAAAACATTGCCAAATAGCTTTGACATGAATGGACATGCATGTGCCTTACAACAAATGGAATTAATGCTATTATTGAGAGGATGTCAGCTGTTGCGCTTGCTTTTAGATACAAAAAGCCAGGAGAAGGTAATCTTGAAAGAGTAGCTACGTTTAGGCATTGATTAAGTAACCCTTGAAATAATTTATCAATAAATCTAATAGTTTATTTTTACCAACTTACCAATACTCAAAACAATCGGCATAATAATACCATGCGCCATAAAATCCACCTTAACCTGATTATTGAGGTCGGGAATGGAATATTCTCCATAATTCGAAACCAATAAATTCATTTTGCCAAAATATATTAAAAGATCCTTTAAATTAAGAGTGAACTATAAATTGGTGATATTTCTTTTCTTGGGAAAAACGAATTTCTCATATGAAATTGATATACACTTTCTGCGGAAGGGGATGGATTTAATTAAGAATTTACTTTTTTTCTTTCAAACAAAGTAATTCACACCTTTTTTAGGTCTCTTGTTAAAGGAGTCTTTGTTTGTTCGTTTTTTTGTTAAATAGAAAGAAGCATGTGTCAGAAAAAGAAAAGGCTGTTGTATATTTGAAATGGAATGATTGACGCCATAGGTATAAAGTTTAGTTAGTTTTACGTAATTGAGGGCACGTTGAATAGTAATGTAGTTTGTGGTGGAATTTAACTTTTGATAGAAAAATTAGGCAAAAACAAAATTTGTTTAAATGGAAATGTATGGAAACTTGCAAAACTTAAATTACTATAATTGAGGTAATTGTGGTGGCTTATATCAAAGCAAGTTAAAGGCTCAAATGACCAAGTTCACAATCTTGTAGTGTTAATAATTAGTTGACTTTTGTTTATAACAGTAATTTGAATTTATAAAATATTGAGTCATGTGAAGTTGTTCCACGTTGACACACCACCTGATTAAGTTTGTCCAAATAGAGACACGGAAATATGCAGTATGAAAATGTAGCTGAAAGGAAAAAGTTGAATAGAATTACTAGTGGGAGTAGTAAAATAATATATCATCAGATGATTTTACCATCAAATGTCTGGTGATGACACTTAATTAGTAAAATTTATATGTTGAAAAGAGTTGCCGGTTAATGCAAAATTTAATGGAACTAATTATCATATGCTTAAACACATTGCATTATTGTGCATCAATAGACACAGCGTTCACTATTTATGTAATAAAGTTATTTAAATTTGACTTTATGGTTTACCACTAATTTTATTACCTTTTTCTTGCTTGTTTAACTTTGTTATATGAACACTTTAGATTGTATAACAACAAGCAACTAAATATTAAACTTTAATTGGTCCGGATTGAATAAATTTAAATTTTTAGTTAAGGAGACCACGCAAAAACTGATTAAATATGCTTATTGCATTATCAAGTATTTAGTACATATCGAAGAAAAATAAAGGTGGTGTGAGATTTGACAGAATAAGTAACAACAAATGTTTCGGTGTGAATTGAGTACTATTAATAAATCTGAGAAATTGTATAAGTTACGTAATTTAAAAAGATCTTTTAATGGCACATTCGAAAAAGTTTGTGCGAACTTCGGAAATGTAAAGATTTAGTTGTTTAAAGAAGAATTTGTGAAATTCTATAGATCACACTTAATATCAATTTTTTATAAAAATTTAACACCATATGTATCCAAAATTGTAGTGAAAGGTACTTTGTTAAAAGGGAAACAAGATAAACTATTAAATAGTGTCCAAATTATGTCAAAGAACCAATTGATGGGAAGTTTGGCTTGACATCTCCTATATTCGCCAACATTTAGTGTGTTAAGTATTTATTTAAATTTAAAAAGGAAATATAAAAAATAGTTTCCAACTAGTAAGAGATTTAAGTCAGCAGAGGAGAAATTTTACGCCTTTTCCAGGGACTCATTGTTTGCATTGAAGCTTTTTAGGGCATGCTAAGAAATTAACTCACTCAGACAATATTCATTTTATGTGAATTTAATATTATAAAGGCTTTAATTAAAGCTTTGTTCTGATTAAAATAAACAATTCTGGTTTAAGCTAAAATTAGCTTCAGAATTAGAAATTCTACCACAAACAGTATCTCATTTTTGATATACTTTTGTGATGGATCCTTCACACGACGTTTCTCTCATCAAACTTTAATATGACGATATCAAAAAACTACACTTTATTATAAATAATTAAATATTTTGGAAAAGCCCTGTAATTATAAGGAATGTTGAGTTAAATTTATTCCTCTGCCACAATTATGTTTATTAAAATCAAAGAAAATGATACTTAGTTAAGAAGTAGAATAAATAACGGAAGAGGGCTTTTGCAAAGCCATCATAATTACCTCTTCCTCGCTTAATAAACATTACGATTTTTGCAAAGCTTATTATTCAAAAGAGTAATTTACTTTTTTAATAAAGAACGGCAATACCAAGCAGTGACAGAGAAATCTTACTTCTATATCATGTAAAAACGGTCTCAGGCTCGAAACTTCAACGATGTTACAACATGGCTAATTATGCCCAAGATGTTAAAATAAGCAGACTTCTGCACTGGCGATGTGAACTCGAAGTCTTTAAGCCCGATTGTACTGATTTCCTGCCAGTCAATTGTACTGCAGCTAAGTGCTAATCACTAACAACCCTTATATGTTAGATCAACTTCTATACTATATTACAAGGCATTCGCATGGCTATTTTCCTACAGGTTTTGTTGGGTCACCAATGCTATATATTGTACTTTAATTATTAATTATACTTTCTATTATACATTTGTAAATGCGTGTTTGTCGTGTTAATTCGTGCCTATGATTGAATTAATAATAGTCTTATAAGATGGAATAAACTTTTTTAATAAAGAACAAACTTAAAAAGTATACTGGAAGTAGAGAATAAAGTATGTGTATAATAGGCTTTCACCTTATTTATGGGAAATCTAAATAATTGTTCTCTATTTTTAGCTTTCCTAAGAAGCAGACACTTCTTACAATTATTCTTCATTAATATTTTAAGGCCATAATAGAGGGGACTTAATTTTCAAGATAAATAAAGGACATTTATTCACATAATGTCATAGTTTACTCTTTCACATAGTTTAAAGTTGAAATTCTAAAATAATGTAAAGCAGCGTACTAATACAATTCCATATGGCACAAGAAAGGGAAGTCCTCGTCCATTTTAAAGAAATATATTGTCGTGGCATATTAATGGGAACATAATTTGACTCAAATTAATCATCCAAGTTCCTTATTGTTGTGACTCTACCTTATTATCAATCATAATAATTTTGAGGGTATTGTTTTTACACGACATTGTTGATTTATTAAGACAAGTGTCAATAATTAATTGTGTATAAATTTCAATGCACTAAAAAAATTAAGAGTGGGTATGTATACAGATATAGTTACATATAAGTAATTATTGTACGTATATGTTCAAAAGGACAAAAGTTTTGGAAGAATGAAACAGAATTAATCAACTAAAGAAAAAGAAAATAATTGAATGAATCATAAGAATGACAATTGTGACGACAGAATAAAGTTGCGAATAAATGAATTTGTTGCATTATTCGAATTAACTATTTTAGATGACAAGTGGAAATGAATTAAGAAAAAGGTTTAATAAATGAATACTGAGGAGGGAATGATCAACAATAATAAATCTTGCAAATATTTAACTATCGGCAAATGTTCGTGATGTCATCAACAATTATTTAGATATTTATTTATACTGAAGAACATATCACAATTGTTATCGTAATTTAAAGAAGTCTCAAAATTAATTAAAATTAAGAGGATGTTGTTTTGCGTTCTATTTGGTCAAAATAAATGAATTTCAGTATCATATCAACGATATTATGAAAGCGATCCTGGTTGAGACTGGCACACTCACTACAACACACAAAACAAAGATAAGTTTAGCACCATCTTCAAACACACATTTACTTATTCTGAACCGAGTAAGGATAATCTAATTTAAGAAAAATATCATATCAGTGTTTGGCATATGTCTTTAGTTATTTAAATACAGTGATGCAAAAAAAGGAAACGAATTTTATACTTATTATATTGTTCCTTTTAGCGTGCCAATTGAAGACTCCAAAAAAGTGTGACGATAGTTAAATAGAATGTGTGGACATCATTTCTTATTTCCTTGTTAGTATGTTTTTGGGGTTGGGTGATTGTTATGTGTGTATGCAAATTAGGGCTATATAAAAGGAAGAAATGTGTGCAACTTGGAGTCCCAGGCAAATTAATTTATGTGGCAAAAAACAAATTCTAATTTTTGACATAATAAAAATGCAATAACTTTATATGACTACTGATTAAGTAGGCTGTAATGTTAAAAAAGTGATTGGGAGTACAAGACAATCAAAAGTACCTATAGATAATAATGACACATAAAAATCAAAGCTCCGGGTATTTCCTGTGTTGTTAAGAAAGAGACGATCCATTAAGTTAAATAAAATAAAAGACATTAGTTATACATATGATTGTGTATATTGATAATATCAATTGCACTAGTCAAAACTTTGCTCCCACCATTCAACTAAAAAAAGAAGATAAAAGACAATGAGTTGAGGGTTACTTTCGAGTCGACAGAATATATTTGAAAAAAATTATCTACAAGTGTTAGTGAGTGAATAAAAAAGGACATTGAAGGGTTAAAATGATTGAATTTTGCTGTAATTGATACATAATAGACTTCCATTAATCATAAAACACAGGATTTTGCAAACCCATTGAAATGTTATTAATAAAAAATAGAGCAAAAATCTAATAATAAAAGATCCGGATTGAAACAATACAAACAGAACTTTATTAGAAATGAAGTCTCTTTACAGGCCCGTAAAGATCTATTTTAAGTTATATAGCCAGCAGATACTTTTCAAATAAATAAACTAAAAATGATATCACAGCATTTTCCTTTGTTTAAAAATGGATATAAATTTATTTAATTTAAAAAATTTAATGCTTTACTCATTAATATAGTTAATTTAATCAATTCAAATCTTATCTCAAATTTTAATTATCTTTTGTAAGACAGATTGAGTGTAGTTTTATGTGTAGTTTAGGGTGTAATAATCAAGACGTCTTAAACATCAAAACAAAAAAGACTTCCCTGGGTTTGAATTTTATTGCATTTTATACTAGATGTAATTTGATCTTTTCATCATTTAAAGAAACTGTCATCATTTCGTTTACGTAATCTAAAATTTAAATGATCTTTTGGATACTCGTAAACACAACTTTTTTAAGGGGAATAAATTTCTAATTTTAAGGTATTCCCCAAACAAGGCTTCTCTATTTGTAAAGGTAGTTCTAAAAAATGGTATCTAAAGTTACGTTCGTTTTATTATCAATGCAAAGTAAACAACAATCATTTAGGTTAAATAATGAATACCGAGAAAAGACACAAATTCAAGCAAAACAATTCATTTATTTGAACTAGACTATAGAGTATCCTTTTATAGAATAAATTAAAAGGGATGGTTTATTTAAAAAAAGGTTTTCCCATCCAATTTGTTAAGTCAACTTTGCATGTATAAAAAATTGTTTCTTGTTATTTTAAAGGAGGGTAAAAGCGTCTTTTTGAATATAATAATAAATGTTAAACCTCACTCTCTTTAAATTAAAATAAAGGAACATGAATAAGGATGTATTTGAAGAAAGTGTCAAGGGTGAAATGTATACCGAATTTCCATAATACTTCCTCGAATACAGCATCTCTTTCTAAGTCACCAAAGCTAATCAAATTGTACAAAAAAGATTAGCTTTATTAAATTTGGTTTGCAAATTATAAAAATTGATACCTTAAATAGAGAGATTTCTAGGATGAGGCGAATTTATAAAGATATCAAATTATGATTTATTGGGAATGTAAAGGATAAAAGGAGTATAATGAAAATTATAAATCATCGGGCATCCAACAAGAGATGTTATTATTGAATAATGAAATTCAATGAATTAATTGGTTTTTTTAAATACGATATTCTTTAATCTTTGCTTTTATAATTAAGGTTTCCAAATTACTTGTTTTCCTTTCGAGGTTTCTAAATAGAATATGTGCAATTACGAATTCAAAATACAAATTTGTTTGTTAAAACAACAATCATTTGATACATTTTTACAAATGACGAATATCTCAAACGCGTTGACATGTTATTGGATTGACTGAGAAGTATTTTTAAAGCTTTCCGGATTCTTTATTTTGAACACATTGTTGTATTAGCTTAATTAATAGATATGTTGAAGCTTTCCTTAATTTGACTGTATCTGTCTGACAATTTTGTTGTGCCATTTGTATTCAGATTCTAATTTTTAAATTTACCTTCCTTGACGTACGAATATTCATGTTAATTAATTTACTCTTTATCACGTTTTTTGTATTTCTAGATGTCTAAAAAAGTATCACTGCAAATTCTATTTTTTAGTGGAATTCAGGAAGTTGTGAGAAATCAGGTGAGTCTAGTTGGAAAACAATCCTACATGATTACATATTATTTTTAAGTAATAAAAAATGAAAAAGATATTGTTGGGAAAACTTCGTGGGAATTAATTGTGTACTCAAAATAATCATTTCTTTAATTGATTAACGAAACTCGGCAAACTGTAATCAACTTCTTAGTTTGATAATTAAATTCAAAAGATCCATCATCTGAAAATATAATAATGTTCTCCTATATTTTTATAGAAGTTTCCACTTTGACATTACTTCATTCCTGTTTAAGGAGATAATTCCCATCTTAATAATATTCAAATAGCTTTAAGTAAAAGAAAAATTCTTGATTTTGAAATGAACCCGTATTCAGCTTATGAAGTATTGGTGATAGCAGCTAGTATTGACAGGCAGTTTCGGTTGATTTGCTTTACATTGCAGACTAAACAAGTCGAAATGATTAGAAAAAAAGATAAAGCTTTTCTTATTAAATTGGGATATTTAATTTGTTCTGACATACATCATAATAATCCAAATTCCTTCCATCTTAAAAAGTTGGTACTATAATCTGTTTCGATCCAATAAGAATAATGGAAGTTCCATAACTTTTAATTCAATTTGTCATACTTCCCAGATAAACTACATTTGATGAAATATACAAAAAACAATAAGTTTGGATAATTTATTTTACCATCAAGAAATAATAACTAATAGCTCTAATAAAAAACACACAAAATCGTACTTATAAGTTTCCTCCTTGAACCTGAGCATTAATAAGTTGATGTTCAGCGAAACGAGTAGACAGACGTTGAGTCATTTTTAAGAACTTTTGTAAACAATTTTGTGCACATTTATCTTCTTTACTGGTGACGTCTCTGAAATCAATTTTAATTAACCAATTTAAGCATATACAACTTTACCTTGATGTCAAATCTGTAACACAGTGAGAAAAACAAGCTTCTGAAACACTGTTGTATTGGATTAGAAAATCTTTAAATGTTTTCATGTCAGTGTCGACTCCAGTTGGGGGTGCGGCCATTTTGCTTGTGTTTTTCTATAATTAGATCACTTTAGGTTAATTTATCCGTCAAAAGGTAAAACAGCAATTAAAATTTGCTAATAAAATATAGAAGACGCGTTTTTCCATTCTTGAAGACTAATTATCTTGCTGAGAATCGGTGTGCATTTAAATTGTGCTTTGATGTTATAGAGAGAACAATCAGTAAAAAAATAAGTGAATATGCCTATCAATAAATTCAACAATAAATTCAATGCAAAACGTTGCTCAAATTTGGACTTCAATCTCATAAAATTCAAAATAAATTGTCAGCCATCTTACAACGACTCCAATCCTTGTCTACTCTACCTTCAAACTTACAATTTAAATTGTAGTCTTGTAAGATGCTACTTTCATCTCTGCAAAACATATCAAAAGCAATAGCTTCGAGGAAAAGCTCTTTGTTGTCTGTTGGAGCACTCAAAGGGTATGTCTAACCCAACCTTAATTTATCGTCTTATTTAGTTTCAGCAAGCCATGGATCCGTCAACTCACATCGGTAAAAGAAGCCATTCCTCCTGCAAAGGGTCTATTTGACCATCTAACACCAACTCAAAGAAAACGAATCGGATACTGGTTGTTAGGCTGTGGCGGAATGGTTTACGGAGCTGTAGCAATTGGAGGATTAACTCGATTAACTGAGTCTGGACTTTCAATGACACAATGGGATTTGATTAAGACGATGAAGCCTCCACTTAATGAGAAAGAATGGCAAGAGGAGTTTGCTAGATACAA
This sequence comes from Rhabditophanes sp. KR3021, assembly GCA_963281155.1. Classification (NCBI taxonomy): domain Eukaryota; kingdom Metazoa; phylum Nematoda; class Chromadorea; order Rhabditida; family Alloionematidae; genus Rhabditophanes; species Rhabditophanes sp. KR3021. The sequence continues at coordinate 2,136,813 of CAUJLY010000001.1, forward strand.
GACTTTTCCTGAGTATCAATTGTAACTTTCCCTTCATTTACAAGTCATTTTGACTATATTTTCAGCAAAAACAAGCACGGCGAAATGACTTTATCCGATTTTAAATTCATTTTCTACATGGAATACTTTCATAGAATGTGGGGCAGAGCAATTGGAGTCGCCTTTCTTGCCCCAGCAGCTTATTTATGGGCAAAGGGAAGATTTAGTACAGGGATGAAGAAAAGAGTGGTAGCCGCCGGTACTTTGTTAGTTGGCCAAGGTTTAGTGGGATGGTGGATGGTTAAAAGTGGACTCGACCCTTCGGAGAATTCAAATAATGAAATTCCAAGAGTGTCCCAATACAGATTAGCTACTCATTTGTCACTAGCTTTTATTCTGTATACTCAATTCTTGATGATGGGACTAAGTCATGTTTTTGTGCCTGCTGATCATTCGGCAATCAAAGGCATCGGGAAATTCAAAGGCTTGACCCATGCAACTAAAGCTTTAGTTTTTGTAACTGCTCTAATGGGTGCTTTTGTGGCTGGTTTGGACGCTGGGCTAGTATTTAATTCTTGGCCAAAGTATGCAGAAGATTGGATTCCAGATAACTTACTGTCTAGAAGTCCAGTATGGAAGAACTTTACAGAAAATGATGTAACCGTCCAATTTATGCATCGCAATCTAGCTTACCTTACACTACTATCAATTACTGGAACCTGGTTTGTTGGACGTAGATTACCTTTGTCGAGACGAGCTAGAATCGCATTAAACGGCTTAATTGTAATGGGGTTTACCCAAGCAGCTTTGGGAATTACAACACTTCTAAACAACGTTCCGACTTCCCTTGCAGCTTTGCATCAATCCGGATCTATGGCTTTGTTGACATTTGCAATGTGGCTTGCATCTGAAATTCGCCGAATTCCAAAGTAAAGCATCGGATCAAAGACAAGCAAGTAGGGATGATTTATTTAGTAATTGCATATATTGAAGTGCACTAAGTGTATTAATTTAAAAATAAACTCATGTTATTTCTAATCTTCTTTATTGTGGTTGTCTCAAATCGTATTCTATATTTCTAATGTGTGTGACTGATGTCTTATTATGTAAACTTTAATCAGTCAAGTAGACTTTAACCCAACTAATGTTCTATGCACAGTTGTTTATCTCATTTATGTTCTTTAATAACTCGTGGTTTAGTCGTGTCCGTGTCTTATAAACGAAAATAATAATTTATATTTTGCGAAAAGTAATAGTTGAAGATGTTAAGGTTGTCTAAATTAGGAAGTATTCACGGAAGAAGGTAGGACAATGTTAAATAGAACTTTTATAGATTATTTTTAGTGTCATTTCGACTAGATCTGCTAAATGCTGGAAATGTGACCACGAAGCTGCTGATGCCGTCTTTTGCCCAATGTGCAGTGTTATTCAGAAACCAAGTGAAGAGAAATCTCCTTTCCAGAGACTTGATATTCCCGTCTCTTATTCAATTAACGACAAGAAGGTGAAAAACAATTTTAGAAAGTTGCAGTCATTAGTTCATCCTGATAAATTTGGCAGCAAATCAAAGGAAGAAAAATACTTCTCTGACAAGCATTCCGCTCTATTAAACGATGCTTTCAAAACACTAAACGATCCTCTCACTCGAGGCGAATACATGTTAGGCACTCATAACATTAAAGAAGATGGTATGTTGCGGTTTTTCCTTGAAACGAATTAACTCCTACAACCTAAAACCATTTACAGACACAAATAACGATCCAATGTTGTTGATGGAAATGATGGAGTTAAATGAGGAGATTGATTGTATTAAAGATGAGAAAGAATTATTTACAAAGAAAGATGAATTGTTAAAGATAAAAGAAGATTTAGTAGTTGAGATAGAGGCAGCTTTCAAAGCAGGCAATATTCAAGCAGCAAAGGTGCTTTTGATCAAACTGAAATTTCTGACGAGTGCTGCTTTGCATATAATCAAAAAGTTGGGCCTAGAGTAATATTATATGTTATTTGTTTTTTATATAGTTGTCTCTATTAATTGTCGTTGTTATCAGGTTTTTGCAAAATTTGCAATCTTATTGATTTGGTAATTTACAGGTTTAGATATATTTTAATAAAATTTTGAACGTCTCTTTACTTTGATATGACATGAACAGGCTGTAGTCTGCTATATATTGCCCTTCATAACATCGTGGTAAGACATATGTTGAATAGGCTTATTACCAATTGAATGATATGCGACTATTTTTTGGCAATCCCCAAAGCACATTTTCAATAAAAGTGCTACGATGGATGATTTAGACGAAGAAGCCAGAATAGCTCAAGAAGAATATTTTAAACTTGTGAGTAGCGGTGAAATCAAGCCTGCAGCTCAAGTCCATAATCTAAAAGCGGTAAGTTTGTAATCAAACCTTCTTGTTAATGTTATCATTTAGAAAAAGACTGGTAATTTTAAGGAAGCGAAACCAATATCAAAGAGACCTGTAGACGAAATTATCTATGAAGATGAATATGAATATGAAGCACCAAAATGCCCTATTGAAGGAGTTACAGAAAAATGCTTAGGATACTTTGTACACGGTGATTCGTGTGAACCCTATTCAGTAGATGGGATTGATGATATGGCGTCGGATGTCTTTGACGATGATTTTAGTACTCTCAAAAAGGATTTTGGTGCCAATCCAAAGAAGTATGCGAAGTTTGTGCCGAAGACGACTGGGACTCAGATCCCTGTTCCACCAGTCAGTCGGGAACCCTTAAAGAAAGAAGTATCTTTCTCTGGGATCAAAGAAAAGAATGTACTGATTCCCCCATCAAAACCTAACCAGTATATCGAAGAAGACATAATTAAGAAGTTGGAAGTAATGAATGCCGATGATGTTATGTCTGGAAAACTCAATGACAATGCCAGATTTGCAGTTGACCCAGTAGCTGTTAACTTTGAGATGCAAATGATCAATGCGATCAAGCCAAGGATGGAAAAAAACTTCTTAGATATGCTTGAAAACTTGGGAAGTATCAAATTGAAAGCTGAAATGGGTAATAAATTGTATCTCCTTGCTGTTGAAAGGAAAATTGAAGCTCTGGGTTGCTACTTAACTTACTTCCCAAATGAAAAAGGGTTGAAGAAATATCAATTCCATGCTGGTACAGATATCCACAACGACGCAACATGGCCATTGACTCCCCTTCTTGAATTAGTTAATAAGAACAAGCACAAAGAAACTATTCCTGCTGAAGACATTAGGTCAATTGAAAACTGTTTGCTGTTTACTTATTTGCTTTTTATTGAACGCGGGTATTACTTCAATTTGCGGTTCACTCTTGCTGAGTTTTTGCTGAAGCTTCTGAGACTCTACTTTATCTCACCAGTTGTTCATCGAGATAATGAAATTGTATACTCGTTCCTTGAAAGCATGTTGGCCAAGTATGTTTTGCCGAACGCTACTTTAGGGAAGTTGAACATGTCTAAAAGCCTACAAGTCAAAGGAATTGAAGCATTACCAGACTTCTTTACTCAACTGATCAACTCATTCGAAGATTGTTCCATCGGAGAGACTTTATTCACCAAATACATTCTTGTCTTTTGCTATATGAATGTGGATGCTCAAATTCGAACCTACTCAATCAACCAAATCTGGGACATTAACAATTCAGTTGTTAGACAGATTGTTTTAAAAGAAAAGTCATTTCCTGAATTTAAGATGTGGATAGATGAGCAATTACTTAAGAATGAGGGAGTTATCGCTGAGGACAAGTGTCCTTTGGAGTATGCTAAATTACTAACAAATTATGCTGTTGCGATAGGGAAACAAATCATCACTCAAGGAAGATGTGGGATGTTGTATGATGTTGCTAAGAATGAAATCAGGCAGTTTTTTGAAAGACATCAGGATGGGAGACAGAAAGGACTGGGAGCAAAGATTGTGCCAGAATGGATGATTCTGGTCAAAAGTTTACAAACTATCCTTAGAGAGGGTGCTTCATTTTAACTCCTTTTTATAAATATTTTAAAAAATGTTGCTAATTTAATAAGACCTTTTTATGAAATAAAATTATTTATTCTTGCTCTTATATGTTGTTAACCAAAGATCATTTGATAAAATGTATAAATATATTTGTTGCAACTTTCATAATTTTCATACGTTATTTTAGTAAAATAATAAAACCAATGAGTTTCATGAACAGACTTGCCAATTTAAAACATAAATGTGTTAGTAAGCTTGGCTCAACAAATTTCTTAAATGGTAAAAGTTTACAAAATCATCAAGTATATTAAATACCAACATGAAAGTCTAACTAAATCAAGTGTAAAATAAAAACATTTGACAAGTATTTTTAATTATTGCTAAATATTATTTTCTTCTTTAAAATAAGCAATTTTTTTGATTTAATCTTTATACTTATTAAACAATAAATCATTTTGACATTTTATTCAAAATTCACAATCATATTATTTGTTTGATTATGCACAAATTTAAACACATCTCTTTTAAAAATATTAAGAGTGAAAATTATGTTGAATAAAAATTGATAAAAAGTAATATTTACAAGTAGTTTATTGGTGGTTACTTAAAAGGTGTATCCCAGAATCTTGGACTGCGTTTCCCATGTTCTTTTGTTGGTAGTATTAGGAAGGCTAGGTAGAGAACGACGAGCTGGAAGACGGCGAACTGGGTTAGTTTGTACTGACTAAATTATTTGGGACTTATCAAAAAACGGAGAAGAATAATCAGCTGAAGATGCCGAAGATGGACCACTAAAACTATTATTCATTCAGCAAAGACTTCAGGCTTTTCCTGGAATCCTAATGAACCATGGGTTTTGGGATCCGTTTCTGAAGACAACATCATGCAAGTTTGGGAAATGCTTGATAATATCTATACAGATGAAGATGTCGGAGCTCCTGCTGAAAGTTTGGAAGCTTAAAGGAATGGTGATATATTTATTTAACACTTGACAAGGCAAATATTTGGATAAAACGATTAAATTATATCTACTCGAAATCACCTTAAAAAGCTTGCTTTATATTCAATTATACGCCGCTTTCAAATATCCAAGAACATAAAACAATATAATTCATCGACATTTATTTTTACATTATATTTAACATAAATAATTACAATGGACACATATGATAGCAATCATCATAATTTCAAATCTTCCATAGCATAATAAAGATTTGTTGGAACATAACGGCAATGATCAATCGTAGGTTGTTCTTGATTATTTTCATATTTTGACTGTCTTTTGATGTTAATGCTATTTACATTGATGTATGGTGAAGTATCATTTCTTTCAATCATTTTTCTGTTATTTTCACTATGAGAACGATCTCCAATACGACAAGGCAGTGACATCTTTGCCATATACCTTTTTTCATTAATTGAATTGTTATTACTTATATTTTGTTGATGGATGGAGGCCAAATAATTTATATCTTCGATTTCAACAGATCTGTCACTTAATTTCCTTGAAACTCCAGAGCCTGACGAAACAGACAGCTGATGCTTGGATAAGCTTCCTCGCTTACCATCTCTATCTCTAACACTAGAACTCATTTTCCTATTAACACCCGAAACTTTTCTAGCCTGCGGAACCAACTGTCCACCGCCCATCCAAAACCTTAAAAAGTTTCAATTAGTATTGTACATTTAAGGAAACTACATATCAAAGGTAATATTTTGATTCCCCATTTAACTAGCTTTCTTTTAATAAAATAATTCGATACATGTATTTAAACGGATGTTATATTGTTCGTTTAAGTGTAAATTTTAATTAAACTATATTCCCCAAAGGTTTTTCTAAAAGAATCTACATAAGTACATTTGAAGATGTACTAACCTTAAGTGTGGGAAACATTCCTTCAGAATTTGTGAACAATCTGAAGCATATCCAAGATAAAAAAATCGGTCAACACTTGAGAGATGCCATGAATGCCGAAGAGGTTGGCTACAAAATGGCAAAACCCACTGAACGTCAATTTCAAAAAGCTAAATTCAATTGCAAGAAATGCCATCTCAAATTTAAAACTGAAGCAACAAAATGCACAAAGGAAGTCCATTGTACACACTGCAAGATGATTATCAATGGTTAGACAAAGTTCGGTCAGGTTGGAGAGCTGCTTCTAGTGACCACCAAGCCTATGTCTATTTTTTGCTCAATGTGATAACATTCTCTCAGACCACCAAAGTTTCAAGAAAGAAAAGTTGTATGGAAAGGATTAATCAATACTCCCAAAAGTATAATCGTGTTCTTAAGAACGGTGATATGTTCGACAGAAAGAAGTCAAGAATAGACAAGGCAAAGAACCATCCAGCCGAAACTCTCCGTCCTATTCTTCCAGTACCTACTAAAAAATTAGCTGAAAACGTGGAGTATGTCTTAATGGAAAGATTCAAGCACCCGATCACCAATTGTAATCATGGCAAATGCTCTATGCCTGAAGAATAATTTGATAATATTTTGATCCCGTTTAACTATTTTCTTTTAATAAATATTTTGTATGAATTGGTAGATAATTTTTAGTTTGATTGCCTTGCTATTGGTGAATCAACAAAAGAAGATAAAATACCTTGAAAAGTCCTTTGCGTTTCTACTAACATTACAAGAAGAGTAAGATCTGCCATGTGATCTCGAACTTCTTACTACTTGACCTGCACTTCTTTTTTCACTCCTTGAACGTGTAGCTTGACCCCCACCACTAAATTTAGCTGCCCTGTTTGTATTCGACTGCACAATTCCCATGACTCAATATTCAAGTATATTCGTAAATATAAACAAAATAGATATCCTTCTATATCTGTAAGAAGAAACAAACAAAATTATTTTTGTGATTAAAAAAGACCTCGCGCATATAAGAATAAAATAGTCACACTTTATATATTTACTATATGACAACAACTTAAAGAGGAGTAAAATAATTTGCCAAACATCTTTAAACATCTTTTCTTTTTTTTGATAAATGCAAATTGAGACAAAGGTTCGTCGATTGAATTAAATTGGAGGTTTAGGAAGAAAAGCGGCAAAAAGTTTCCTTTTAAATTTAATTAAGACGGATGGTGGAGCCTATTAAATAGATAAATGTTATGTTAAAAATGTATATAAATTTAAGTATGTCTGTTACCAGGAACCAAAAATGGACGTCTTGAAGTGTTTATTTGCTGATATTATTGGATTGTCTCAAAATTAATGTATTTCAAGGATGTTTTTTTGAAATAGACACTTCGTCATGGAAACACCTTTGGAATCAAAACAAAAAAAGGGACTTTAAAATGCAGCACTAATGAAAGTTTCTCACAAAAAGCATGTACGAGACAAAAATCTTTGATAGTTGCATCAACAATTTGTCAATTTATTTAACTATAACAGATGAATTTATAGGACTTGTTAACTAGTTAAGTGATGAATGAAATATATTTGTGAACATGCAAAGATTTATCTCAAAAAGGCTTGCCTCAGGAGGAAAAGGAATTTGGGGGTGACCTTTTTAGAGCGTAATTATCAAGTTTATAAGACTTAAGGTTAAAAGGACAAGTGATATTTAAACGATGTTTGAATGATGTCCTTAAGTTATTAAGGTATTACAATTAATGCGGGAAGAATCTAAATTAAGAAGAAAATAAGGATGTCACAAATTCGGACTAAATTAGACAAGAAGTTGTGGATGGTTTTTGGTAATAGAATAGTCTATGGATACATAAATAGTATATAGACACAAAAAAGACCTCACTCTATCTTCTTTTTTGATATAAAGAAAATTATTTAATTGTGGGCGTAGAGAGACTAGAATAGAAGTGTCTGAATATAGTTGATTAAAATATGGCGTAGGCTTCTACAAAGAAGTTGGGACTTCTTTTGTTTTTGAGAAATGACCCGTGATGGCAACCTTTACCTTCCAAGAAGAAGTCGGAGAATAAAAGTAATAAATGAGTCTAAACAAATTCACTCTAAGTCATCTATCTATATGTGTATAGTAGAGTTAATATATCCTTACAAAAAGATAAAAAGTATAAAAAAGATATGTAATATGATATTTCAAATTAACTTGATTTAGTTTTAAACAAAAGCACTTGCCAACTTTAATATGTTAACAAATATCTTTACACTATTATTCTCATCAAATTTGTGATGTATCGTATGTATTCTGTTTTTTTAATTGTCAACTAATCTATGCAAACAACTCATAATTGAGAATCAGTATTAATTGCACTCATTCCATTCTTGAAAAATGAAGCAACAGATCAAAGGTGTGGCAGCCTCCGAAAAGTCAAATTCCAAGTATAAGTGAAAGATGATAGTTGTAAGAATGTAAAATTATGATTAGATTAGAGTATGGCTGATCTAGCCATTCTAATGTATGATGTTTAAATGAAGGGAAAATGTGATGACGTGAGCATTCATCAACCTAAGAGAGGATGTTTAATAATATTTTTTGTAGACTCATCAAACCAAACTTATTATTACTACAAACAACATAACACAAAAAATGAAGGAAATCTGCAGAAATTGTTGGAATAAATGCATTTTTCCTTGTTTTGAAAATAAAATGAAAAGTAGTAGAAGTAATAGTTGTTCCTATTATCAGCGTCTACAAAACCTTCCCCATCCTTCTAAATATTTCTACTTAAACGGAGAGATTTTTTGTCGGAACAATATAATTTTATATCCTAAAAACATAACAATCAAATTGAGGGACAACTAAATATATGATGATAGTCTATTTTTTCGGCAATCTCTCGAAAGTAAAAGTGATGCATGGTAATAGATATGTCGTGAACAAATATTTGATGATAATTTGACAATGAAAAAATTTAGTTGAACCAGCATAAATATTATTATTATGACTTTGACCATAATAAATGTTATTCCTCTTTTTGGGTCCATTAAAGTAACTTCCAAAAAAGAGTAGGTGGGTATCATTATTTTTATAATGATATATTTGTTGTACATTATTTGTTTTAAATAACGTATTCAACAAAAAGTTGAATATCAAAAAAGGATGTTTTTGTTTTTAGAATAATATCTTCTTCTTTATCTTACAAAAATAACAAGCAATGTAAATAATTGGTTGCTTGATTAGTGGCACCCTGAATTAGAACTCAACGGTCTATAGAATTGTCTAGTGTCTGAAGTAATATATACCTCAGTGTGAATATAACTTGAAAAGGTATTTTAGTACCAGGAAGATTAATAAAATATAAAACAGTAATAATAAATGGGGTTCCTTCAGGAATTGGTAATTCAAATCACATCATTAAACACATGAATATGGATATAAAAGTAAGTGTTTCTTTGAAAAGATAGAAATTTGAAATAGATAAAATTGAAAAAGAGGCAATCCGTTACATTATCGTTTTAAAAATTCTTCAAGATTTTAGACTATCATTTTATAACAGTTTTCAATCATATTAAATGTGTGTTGCCAATATTTTGTAGTGGCTTTACCTTAAACAATAATTTTTAATCTTTTATGAATTCTAGTTTGAAGTTTGTTCTATTAAGGTCATGTTGTGACAAGGGAGAAAAAGTTCCTTAGGATGTCAATACTATCAAATTGGTTTTTAGATAAAATGCTTATTTATTTTTTTGGTAAATTATGATACTTATACTTAATGTACATTTCTGCCACATAAATAATATAAATATTATCCTCATCAACTAAATAATAAAAAGCAACTCATTTTTTGGTCGGATGAAGGAACAGAAAGAAGTGAACTTTTGGATAATGTTCTTTTGTAAATTTGATAAATGCACATCGTCTTGTTAAAGTATCAATTTTTGGTAATAAAACTGAAAACAGAGTATGTGTATTTTTAACTTTCTTTTGGTTATTTGAATCAACACAACAATTTTTTATCAATGGTCAACTGTGGCAAGAAACAGTTTATGGGGGTTTGCAAAAAGGCAAATATAAAAATTGTACCCAATAACTTTTTCTCGTTTAAATTAAAATGATATACAAAGAAGAAGAAGTCTCAATTGTTTGAGCTTAAGCTGCATATATGTTAGTATCGCTTGTGATACTATAGCTGTACTAGGAAGTGATAACTGTTTCGTAATGATAACAAACACAATACGGAAACAAGTATTCTCTAAATTAATTTATTTTAAAAATTTCACTTAATCCTAATAAATGCCTAATATTAATCTCTTCACTTTAAACCTTGCAAACAACTGTAAACAGTTAATTTCTGTTAATTTAAAAAGGTTTAATGGAAATATCTATTTTAATTAAATTTAAACGTTAATTATGTGTCCAATTTGAAATTTAATAAATACACCAAAACAAGGCTTTGTCGTTTATATTCTGAAACTACGTGAAATTCGTGATAGTCCATGCTTTTTATGTGAGATAATAACTAGGTAAATTGTGTTTTCTGTTTAATTTAATTCAATTGATGTCATTAATACACTTTTAATAATTTTTTGAAAAATCGTAATTACTCATTCTCTTACTTTTCATTCCAAGATCATAACAGATCATAAATGATAACGTGCAGTTTCGAGTAAAATTTTCTTATCGCATTAACTTAACATGAACCATTAATTGTTTATAGCCTTGCAATAGATTTATTTTTATAATTCTTACCTTTTCTCGAATTAGCTAATTATATGAACTTTCAATATTATGTCAAAAGGCTACTTTGCATAGTTGCCTTTACATAAGTTCTATTTTTTGTACCAAAGTTTATAATACTTTAATTCATTTTGATTGCATATTTGTAAAAGCTTGAATTTGAATATACTTATGAAAAATATATTTAGAAGCAAAAAAGTAGTATGTAACAGAAAGGGTTCTTTATAAATATTCAACAAAATGAGAGCAATGGTATAATGATGTATTTCCGTCTGTCCGAGTAAAGGTGTAGTATGTTCTGAGTAGTGTAAAATCATAAAGTTTCCACATTTCCTCGAGATCTTGTCTATAGAATGGTAACTTAAGACTGTACCAAAATACCCTATTTATTAACACAAACTTTCCCTTCATTTTTCAATTAAACAAATTTTAAGCAAACGAAATCTGATAAGGTTTTCATTCACAAGTCTATAGCACTTTTTTCGGAAAAACTCTCCCAGTCGTATTAAATATTTGTGAAAATTAATGTCTTGCCTCATCCTAAGATAATAGGCTTTTTATGCTTTAGAAAAAGTTAAGATATTATCTATTCAAGAAAAAAAGATATTCAAATATACCGAAAGTACATTCAATTTAAAATATATTAATTCATTAGCACTTTTTCTTCATTTGCCCAAAAATATTTAACTAAAAGCCAATTAAATGTATAAGCGAGGTGGTTTCCTTTATCAAAATAAGCTAAGCTATATAAAGAATCTTTTTTCCTTCTATGAATTATTAAACACCTTTTTATATGATATTTACTTTTTTGGACTAACTTTAGAAATAATATACTTGCTTATTAATAAAACATTATTTCCTTGAAAAAGATATATTTATTTTTATTTATTGTAGCCAGAATGTAACCAACCATTGCTATTGTTTTTAAAATAAATTAATTTTGCTGTAACAACTCTTGAAAATAACAAACTATGACGCTACTAAAAATCACTTTACAAAAATGTGTTATGCTAATTTAAATTTAATTACCATAAAACATTAACTAGCAAAAATAAGTTAATCCCTTTTTGATAAGAAGACCTCAAAGTATGCTAAAAACATATTTTTTGGCCGGTCATGTCTTATTAAAATAGATGTTTGTGTCTAAATTTGGACACTTTTCGTACTATTAATGTAATCTTTTGAAATGTGCGCCTAAGTATATAATATTAGATATCTTTAAGGGAATATGGGTTTGAAGTATGCTTCACTTTTTTATTGTTAAATTAGGTCAAATAAACTATTTTGTAGCTTAAGTTTTTGACAATTTCTCGAATAACTTCAACTGAAGAATTAATCAAATCATTTTAAAATGCAAAAAATAGAGATAACTTTGTAAAATATTAAAAGTTTGTGAGAGATATGTGCTTGTAGATATTCAATTTAAAAATACTTGTTTGAGGCTTTGAATCTTTAGAATGTTCACTTTTAATTTGTCTAATTTTAAAACCACTTTTCATAATTGTTTGTATTTTCAACAGTTCTACCTGATTGGAACTTATGAATTATTTATAATATATTTAAAACGTGGGTTATTTATACGATAATTTATTCGTGTGGTTTACTAAAAATGAACTTAAACTAAATTCATAAATAAAAGATCTTAGTGAAGTTTGTGATAAAATTCTTTAAAAAATGTATCATGCCTACGAAAACAAACTTTCCCAAGGCAAGGCTACAGACATTCTTAGAAATTGATAATTATATTTAATAAACAATCTCTCTGTTTATTAATAACTTAACCCCGCAGCAGCCATTACTTCGTCACCTTTTAATTTATTTCCAAAATCGTAATCCTATTTTTGATAACTGTTTAAAAGTACTTCCTTGTTTGGAAATTGGATGGCTTTATAGTTATTTAATTGAGAATTATTTGCCTTCTTTCATAATACATTTTTGTAGTGTCCACTATGATATTCATATTTGGTGGTGACAGTTACATCGTCCAAAACCTTTTGCTAAAAGAAGGTTTTTGGTGATATCATTTTGCAATTGTTTTCATCTATTTAAAGATTTCCATTTTTTAGCAAAATTAAATTAAATTTTTAAAATAACTCACTTAATATCCGTCAAATGTAATTATTAATTTTTAATATATTTTTAGAATTTGTAATAATACGACATAAAATTTAAAATAACTTCCGTAAAAACAAAATTATAAAGATGGGTTGTACACAAGCAAAAGTTCAGCAAGATGAAACAGTCGATGCTACTAAAGAAAAGAATTCCACATCAATGTTGGGAGATAATTTAAAACTTAGCAGTAGACCTCATTCTTCGCACTCAATGAAAACGTATGTTTAGTGTCTGGTTGTTTAATTTATTTTTATTTAGAAAATCTCATCACCACAAATATAACTTGATAAAGGAGGAAAAACACATTCTGCAGAAACATTGGGAGCATACGGTTTTAAAACAATTTCCAGACTCTTCCCTTTTTTTAAATACAATGCTCGTTTCGATTAAAGAAAGCCCCAAATTATTGGATGTCATTAATTGCAGAATGTCAGATCCCAATATTGCAGAGTTGGCAAAGTGGCCGAAGTTAAACTGCATGGCCACTGGAAATTGTAAATTCTTTACAAAACAAATAATTACAAACAAGCTGGAAGAAAGTTTAGTCCGTAAAGACAGTGAAATTCTTGGTGCCGTCCATATTAAATATACGCCGTATGGCTTCAAGCCAACCTTCCTCGACATCTGGCATAATAACATCTTGAAAATTATAAAAGAAGAAGTTAAATTTGAGGATGAGGAGGAAAAGACTCAATTTTTGGGAGCATTTAAAAAATTAACATCTTTCTTAATTACTATCTTGCTTGTTGAGTATGAAGATCACATGGGAGATGTCAGAAGACATGACAGAGAAACTAATGGAATTAATAAATCACCAGGTCCAGATTCCAAGTGCCCCGTTAGTTTCTAAGGTTTTTTAAATTGCTTTTATTTTTTATATGCTTAATAAATGTGTGTTTTAATAAAATGAAGTAATTATTTAGTTGATCCATTGATATTCCTAGTTATGGTGATTTTATTGGTTAAGAATAAATTCATAAATCTGGTATATCTTTCTTTTAATATTCTTCGCGATTTTGTCAATGTTACCAAGAAATAGATGCTATTACACGAGGGAATGATTGATGAAATCAAAGTGCAATAAGTTCCCATATTGGGATTTGCGAAATTTGAAGCTATTGAGCATAACAATATGATAATCGGTGTGAATTCAAAAAGTACAGGTAAAAGTGCTTGTATACATAGAACCTTGTAAAAGTCGGCATTCAATTGAAGCGCCTTTGGGCTCATTGAGTTTTTTTGTGTGTTCATGAACTTTCTGTATTTGATAAGAGAGTAAAAGATTGTGGCATAAATCATAATTAGATAAATAAATATTGGAACTAAATTAATTATTTAATAATATAGATTTTAAACCTTACCAATAGTAATTACAAAACCCCATCCATTAAAATCGAAACTAAAATTGACCGTTTCAGCATTTGAAAATATATCTGTGAAATTGTTTCGAAGATTTGTATTATAAATAATGTGAGGATCTGCATCACGCTTAATTCCGAAATAGTAAAGATTTACATTCATTAAAGTCACTCCACATATGCTAAATAAAAATACAAGGACTAAATCTTTCAAAGATACTTGAAATAAACCAGTTACATGCAGATATCTGAATACAGTATTGAGACATACAAAAAAGAAATTATAATAATAAATCGTAAAATAAAGACATCCAAGTGATATATAAAGAGGAAACGGAACATTTTCAGAATTCCAATAAACTAAATTAATTGCATACAAATTATCAATGAAAATCATTTGCATTCTGATAATAAAACCTCCACATGCCATAATGCAGTTAAAAATAAATTGAAAAAACGTAACAGCGACTGTTGCGTTTACCTTTCCTTCTGTTTTAAAAGCTGAAAACATGGACAAAGCTAATAAATTGGTTGAAAGAGATAATGCAAAGATTGAAAAACTGTAATATGAGTAACCATTAAAAAATTTGCTTTCTGCCATCTTACTAAAATTTTGTTTACATTATGACTGAAGTCAAACATTTCATCTGTTATATAGTGTGAATCTGTTTATTCCCGAGGAAATTACATAATCCCTGCCCTCAAACTTTTGCTTATTCATTATGCACTACTCGTGTAAAAATTTCCACGTACAAAGCTATAATGTAGGTACATTTCCTTCAAAAGGATATTATTCAGCAGGATTATAAATAAAAATATTTTTTAAAAGTTATATTGTTGTAAACCCACTCATGACGGGATTACGATGATGCTCAATTTAAGCAACTGAAAATATCCTTCACAATGTCCATGTTCTTTTGTTTAGTTTGAACACACTATCATATGGTCTAAATCAATCAGTTAAATAAATATTTTAAGAATTTGAAACAAATACCAAGCAATGTAACAACCGCTCGATGAATCATTGGAATAAATATTTACAGGTTAAGAAAAATTATTAAACTAATTATCTAGCAATCACTGATTGAATAATACTTATAAATCAAATGACATAAATAATGTGATATGCCTGAAGTTGATGGAGAATTATTACAGTTGTTTCCTAGTGACTAACTGGTTTGGTTGCATATATCAATCAGTTGAGAACGGCGAAATTTTGTTTACCTCAATTTAATCAGCAGTAGATGAGTAATATTTAACAAGAATCCTATATAAAATATGAATTGTTAATTATGTTCCCAACAAAAACTTCCAGCACAATGCAATTTCAAATTGTTATCCTTGCTCTTGGCTTTGTAGCATCCAATATGGCTCATACTATTAGTCGATTAACTCTTGATGAAGTATCTGTTCAGATAATGATGTCTACCTTTGATTCTTACTTCTCCGAACTTGCTGGCGACCTTACTAGGGACGCTCAAGAAGGAGTTTATCCAATTTTCCAAAACTCTAATCATACTGATACTTCTCAAATGGTTGCTTTGGATGCTTACTTTGCTTTACCGAGTGTGATGGCCACTGATAAGGTATGTCTAACAGATTAAATAAATTTTTATTATGAAAAGTAGACTGCTTATGCCACTTACAAAGAGCAAATCAAGGAGAGAAATGAAATGGGAATTGCTCAAGTAGAAGCTGTTTATGTCGCTAAAGAATCCAAATTAACTGATTTGCAAAAAGCTCTTTACCAAGCATTGAAAGTCATTTGTCGCAACAAAAACTTGACCATCAAGGAACTGGAAGATGTTCTTAGAGCAACTAAAGGTAAATATTCGAAAATTGATAACTACGAAATTGACCGCATAGTTGTTGGGACGTTTTACCCTTACGCCATTGAAATAATGGACAGACATTCAAATTAACCCGCGCATTGTTTGCTTCATTCTACAAACATTTTCGTTAAATGCTAAATAAAATTAAGTTCATCAAACATTCATTCTTTTATTATTAATATTTCTTTTTAATGACGTGTAAAAAATGATCTTCCAAAAGGTCGATTGAAAAGTTCATGTCACTAAGAAATTAAAAACGATCTACCGACAGCACGCTTCCTTATCACTACCTTAAAAATAATAAATAACCTGTTTTCAACCACAACATAATGTTAACACAAGATATATTTACTTTTAATCACTTCAATTTATACAATCAGCAGTATAGGTAAAAATTATTTTCCATTAATGAGCACAATAATAGTCTTAAACGACCATAACGAGACAATGGACGCCGCCACCAGCTTTCATGAATTCGCTCATGTCAAATTCTTTGACTTTGAATCCGAATTTATTTAAAGCTTCTTTTGTTTTTGGTTTCATGCCAACTGGGACAAGGACAGTGTTGTTGATGGTTAAAGCATTGCATACAAATGAATTGGCCTCATCAGCATCGACGATAATTGAATCTGGGAGACGTTTTTTTATCTAAAAATAGTTTAAATATTAAGAATATTTTGAATAAACAAAAATTACCTCTTCCTGTCCTGCTTTTGAAAAGGCACCTGGATAATATAGGCATCCAGTGGGACTGAATGGTGACATACAAGTATCAAGGTGATAAAATTGAGAGGTAATTAATTCCATTGGAACGATCTCAAATTCTCCTTTGCCTAAATCGGCCAATTCGTGAACTGATTCAGGATCACTTCTCTGCCCCCATCCACACCATAATGTCTTTTCATCACTGAAAAAGGCATCTCCGTACCCTTCAAAGACAATATCGAACTTATCTCCGAATATTTCATATCCATTTTTGGCAAACCAATCAAGGTAGTAAGGTTCTTCGCCATTTCTTTCTGGGTGCTTGAATCTAGTGAGGTAAACTTTATTTTTATAAGCCAATCCAGCGTTACAAACAAACACCATATCAGGGAGATTTTTAACATGCTCGAGTACATTCACCTAATCGTTGTTAATAAAAGTATTTCAAAAAGTTAGAATTTACCTCAACGTTTTCAAGCTCAATGGCAGACTTCAAAGTAGTCCATTGCTTCATTGCCTTCTCTTTATCAACAACGCCACCCATCCATGGATTAATAACATAGTCTACAGAAAAGTAAGTTGGAGGTACCATTAAAACCTTTTGAACATTCTTAGCAACGTTTCTAAAAGCCATTATAAAACCACAATCAAACAATTAATGAATATAGGTACACTTTTTTCCCACTATTTAAGGTGTCCAAATTAATCTTAAGTTTGGTCCTTTAGACGCAGATCAGGGTCATTATACATAGATAAGGGGATATCTTATTAAAAATAAATATTTGTTCGATTTTGAGTTTTGGTTTATTGGGAAAAGATTAAAAAAGGATGGATTTTTTGGTCTTTTAGTGATATTTGGGTACATTGTCGAGTTGTGTCTGTGGTGACCGAAATACATATAAATCATAACATGTGGAATCACGTGAAAAAGTTCTCGATGTCTGTAAAATGTGCTTGTTTTAAGAAATGGATAATTATGTGAATTCAGCGAATTTGTGCTCTCTTTGTTATATAGAGAGATTAAATGATGTGGTTTTATTTATTATAAGATTACTTGTTATTAAAAGAGATACGTTCTGACTCAGAAATTATCTTATTTTAGGTATTTACTGAAGTTTTAATAATTTTGTTATGGATTTCAATTGTATACATTTTATGTTTGCTTTAACTACAATTATTATATATTTTTAGTATTAGATCCTTTATAGAATTTAAAATATTTGTTTTCAGATATAATTTGGATAATTTTAACTAAACTGTTTGTTAATTATTTTTAATAAGGATTTAAAGAGATTAGGGTGGTTTAAATAACGAATTTATAACGTTTTTTCACCGCATACAAAATCAACTTTATTTGAAGCAAAAAATCATACAATTTTATGAACAGCAGTGTTAATTTGATTTGTCATACTTGTTTTGACATCCGAAGAAAAGTTGCAAAACAAATTTTTAATAATATTTTTAATTTCCATGTTGCATATTATCAAAACAGCAGGATCACAAATATAATAAAACAATGGGACATTGTTTAAGATTTCGGTATCAATTGCAGACGAAAAAAGGGTAAATGCACTTATATATGTAGATAAAAATAGAAACAAGAAAAACAGAATATTTTGAATAATACATTGGAAGGCAAACCTATTTTGGATTCCAAACCAATTTGATTTTTTGTTCGAAGCATTGGTAACTTTTGTTTTGTCATGGATTGTAATGAGCATGCAAATGTCTGCGACTACACATAAACTGATTGCTAAGTAATTGGAGTATATGCTAATTAAATGAAGAGCAATTAATGAACATTTGACTAGATGACTTTCGAAAAGTATTTGTTTGATTGTATAGTGAGAAAAACATGCTGACTCGAGTACTTGTGGAATTGTCAAAATAATTGAAATGACAATAACAGATGCTATTAAAATAACAGAATGTGAGGTTGAAAATAATGTTTGATATCTAAATGGATAATAAATTGCGCAAAGACGATTCATGACTAGCAATGCATGGGAATAAACATTAATTTTAGTAGAAATAGTGTCCGTAATATACGCAAAGTTGATTAAAAACAATGATCTCGGTATAAGATCGAAGTCAATTAATAACTTAATCACTATGTTTACGAAAAAATAGAACAAACCACAAACCATAAGAATTAAATTTGTACAACCAAAGCAATTTCTTAGACTTGGAGCTTTGACAATCGCATAAATGCATACTAATTCAAAAATTGCTATAAACATTGAGATAATAACTTTAGAAATATATGATGATGAAAATTGTTCCATAGTTATTTAATGAACAATATCTTCAAAAATATAGGCAATTAATTTGAATTTTTTGTTATTAAAAAATAGAGATTTACAAAAACAAACTAATTTATATTAATGAAAACAATACTTTGGTAATGATGTCTGGAAATTGAATAATGAGAAGGATTCAACAGCATAATTAATCTAATATAAAAGGAAATAAGCCTAAAATAGCGGTGTTTGTCAGGAATGCATATAAATTGTATTTGAAACACGTTTTGGAAAGGTCTCAGGGTGCTAAAAAAACCAAATTTTTTGTTTTTTATTGGCCCATTTTTTCGATGTTTACGGGTAGGGTCAAGAAAGATAAAAAATTTAAAATCCTGGCATGACAGTGCCAATCATTACGTAAAGTTTATCCGAGATACTAATCGAAAATTAAAAAGGATGACGATTTAAAAAAAAGATACGATATTGTGCTTTTAATTCTAATTCAAGGAAAATATCTCCTTCTGATATTTCTCGACGAGTTAATGAATAATTTGAGGGATATGAGTTATTTGCAGCAAACTTTCTACTTCAGGATGCACAAATAAAAAAAGTGTTTTCTTGATGTTTAATTAATGTATCGTGAATATAAATATCATTTTTCTAATTGCTGAATTGAGCCAATTTTAATAATTTGTAATGAAGAAGTCTTTTTTGTAATTTATTTTGTTTCAAATTCAATGTATTAAAAAATAGTCTAAATGACATGGCTTTTGGTTCATTAAAAAATCACCAGCAAACTGCAAATGCTCCTCAACAATTTTGATAAATCTGATAAAACATACTTTTCAAATGATTTAGCTATTGCCTGTACGCAATATTTTACAAAAATTTAAAAAAGACTGACGACCGAATTTGAGAATTAAATAGGAGAAAATATTTCTTTATAATTGTCAGCTAAAATTGTGACATCACGAAAATCTTTTATATAAAGTTATCAAATCGATAGTCCTTTAGTTTGAAATAATGGATGGATTTACACATGGTTAGTCTTTAATTAGGACAAAACCCATCAATTTTGCAAGAGTAGTAGGCACAAAAAATAATGAGTACCCACGGAACTAACATCAAATTGAGTGAATAATATATAGGTATTTTTCAAAATTTTAACAAATATTTCTTAAGTAAAGTAAATTTTGTACATTATTCTCTTCTCTATAAAACCGACATGAGTAAGTATTTTTAAACGAACCAAATAATAATCCTTTATTTAAGAAAGTTTAATGTGATGTATAATAGTGTTAAACAATATTATTTATTTAAGTCATGCTATATAAATCAGTTTCAAAATGAGGAAAATTATATCATACATAAGAGGATGAACAAAAATCTTTGGAGGCTTCATCTAATACCGCAATAAATTCAAAAGAATAAGTTTCGTTTACATTAACTGATTTAAATACATCGTTGTAAAACAATTCAGAAACAGTTGGTCTATCAAGAGGGTCAACCCTAAGACAGCAATCCAGCATATTATTAATTATTCTCAAATCGTCAAAATACAAAGCTTGAAAAAATGTACTTATTAATTATTATTAATAAAATATACTTACGATTTACGTCATCATAGTTTGTTAAAAGCAGTAGTTTGATGGCATTTGCCAAACACCAAACGTCACTTGGCCGGCCATAATCATAAAGATCATCAAAAGCATGGCTTTGTCCTTGTAATTCTGGACAAATGTTTCGTGGGTTTTTGTTTGCATTGCCATAAGAAGCCAAATTGTTACAAGGGTCAATTTTGTCACAATATTGGAATTCGCTTAATAAGGATTTATTCTCCATAGTGAAAATAATTGTGCTTGTTTCTACATTTCTATGCATATAATCAGCATCGTGCAGAATCTTAAGGCCTGCTAAACACCGCTTCCAGATAATAAAAACATCACGAGGGTTGATCATCAATTTTCTAACTTCTAAAATAATGACAACTACATCCATAGAACATTTCATTTGTGGCATATCATACATAATAGTTTCGTTATTTTTCATTTGCAATGGAATTGAACATATGTAAAAGTATGTATTATCAGGGCAGTCTTTCAAGAAAAAATTCATAAACATTTCTGTCTTAATCCTTTTATTCATATCTGGTGATCCATTTTCATTTACAACTATCTATAAAAAAATATTAATCTTTATTCATCGCTATACTACCTTTCCATATTTAGGTGGTTTACCCTTTGAAAGACAGGATACTCGACTACCTGCACTAGTCGTGGAGCTGTATCGTGAACTATTTCGCGGAAATTTAACTTCATACATTTGCTCTACGATTTTTTGTTCTTCAACTTTATGATGTTGTTGTTCTGCTTTAATTTTAAGATTTTCCTCTTCTTTTACGTAACGTTTATATGCAGCAGTCTTATTTTTAACTTCTTCTGGAATATCATTATTTGACACCGTTTCTTTTCCGTATCCCATGTTGTAAGTTATTACATGATGGTCGTATGGGTCATTATTGTCTGAATCATTATTATATGGTTTCATTTCCTAAAAAATAACAAAAATAAAGTAGAGAAAATAATATAATAAAGTGATTTAAAAAAAACTCTAATAATAAATGAACAACTGTCGATTTGCTTTTGATGTCCCTTCCCTTTTCTTATCAATTTTCTCCTTTTAATATTTTTTCTCCCTCGTGATTAATAAGGCAATAATAAAAATACCTTTAATACGCACAAAATTGGTTTGCAAAAAGTGTTGCTAAAAAAGAAAATAATATCATTAAAGTCTTTCTAGTTGCAAATTGGCACTTTAAAAACACCCTTTATTAGAGTTAATTCCTGGTAAATGAATCCATAAATTAGGAAAGTAATTTATTTAATCAACGCAATCATAAAAGTACATTTACTACGAAATATGTCCCTGGATAGCTCAAATTACATTTATTACAATTTAATAAACTTTGCATTCAATGATTTGTCATACTATTGTGAGAAAGAAACTGATTTAAGTTCTCTATCAAACACCTATCGAAGTTGGGAATGGGCTCTAACTTATTTTGGTGTTACCTCAATTTGTTTCATTCCATACCTATTTTTTGCAATTGCAATGCTTGACAAGGATATAATAAAATTTTCTTGTTACAAAATACTGCTATTCCAAGCTGTCATCAACCTAACTTGTTTATTCATACTCGGTTTTGTGTCGGCTTATTGGCAATTTTTTGGATTATTTTATTGTCATAATAAGGTAGCATCACACATCTTTGGTTCTATTTTAGTTGGATTTTATAATGCTCGTTTTATGGCTGAAATTTTGTTGGCACTAAATAGATTTGTAGAAATATGGCTACCTAAGCATTCTGATATGTTTTTTGGAAAAGTAAAATTATATATCTATTTTGGTTTCATAATATTGTGTATTTTATTTTACTTACTCAATTTTAGTTCTGCATTTTATACTCCTAGGCGACGCTCGTTTGCTTTTACAGCTGATTCAGGCAATGGTTCATTACCTATTGATATCAGAGGCCATAATATATTTGATTTTATTAATTTGTACGTTTTACCCAAAAAACCGCAACCTAATAAAAATCTTATCTTTTAGCAATTCACCAACGTTTGCCCTAATAAACAACATTGCTTACGCATCAATAATCATAATTTCATACTCAAGTATTTTTTTTTACATACTTTATGTAAAATATGTGGCCAAAAATAAAGTAGCAGTTTCTAAATTTGCAAAACAAATAACAATTCAAGCAGTGGTAATGTGCTTTTTTAATTTATATGAAGCTGTTGTATCGTATAATGTATTTTTGTTTGATAAAACATCCTTTATATTTGAATTGAGCCATGTTAATTGGATTTTGGCGCAAGGAGCTCCTGGTTTAGTTTATCTTTTTTTGAATAATGCATTAAAAGATGTTGTTAAAGGGTGGTTTGTCAAAAGAAAACATTCAAATGCATGGACTTGAATGTTTCTTTATGTAGAAACAATTTTGAAATCCATGTTGATCTGTTCATGATTTGTTGTCACTTTGTTATTAAATCAGCTATCTAATTAAGGACCATACATTGGTGAATGATTCATCATATCTATTTATATTACTATTTTACTAAGCAAACTACATTTAAATTGATAACAAAATTGGTCTTCCGTTGAATTTATCTACACGCCAAATAATATTGTCATAAAAACTGTTATTTAAAAAACCACACAGTGAATTATTTTGGATTGCAGTTAAACATGAGCCATAAATATATAATTGGACGATGTAAAGAAACTCAAATTTAACACATAATCTATTTCTTTTAATTCCATTCAGTTACTAAAATAAATCTTAATTATATGTATTATCAATATAAGGGACACTTTTATTGCCATAATAAGAATCTTCGACAAATTGCTGGTACTATACAAAAACATAACAATAATATCAAAGCTTGCCTACAATTAACAGTTCAAGCCGTGTGGATGTCGATTTCTAATCTTTTTGAAGTTTTAGTGTCCTACTCAACTTACATTTTCAAGGAACCCGACTTTTTCCTCCTTCAATTTTGCCACATAAATTGGATTATTGCGACTGGAAGTTCCGACCTAATTTTCCTATTTCTTAATCAATCCCTAAAAGAAATAGTAATCAAATGGTTTCAAAGGAAAAAAAGTTATTTGAACTCATTAATATAATGTACATTATAATTACTACTTAAATTGGAGCTATCCATTTAACCAATTTATTTTAATCTAATCCCAAAGCCAATTTAAAAGTGTTCTTGGTCCGACTTATTTATCATTTGAAATGCTACTTACTATTAAATTGCATGTCTTTGTATTTATATTGGGTACTTATTCAGTAGTTTGCCACAAAATACCCATCAAAATTGGACTAGTTTATCAGAATTATGGAAGATCAAAGACTTATGATAAGGTTTTTAAGGAAAGTATTCGGAATATCAATGATGGCAAAAGTATAAAGTAATTTACCTATTTAATAATATGTCATGATGTTCTTTAGATTAGTTCGGGAGCTTCCCCAATATTATAATATTACACCAATAGATTGCATTTTGCCCAAAGGAATGTTTTTTCCGCACCACGTTTTGGATTGTCTTTGTTCGAATTTAATAAAACAAAATGTATCTGTGATTATTTTCGTAACTACTCTTGAAAATTATGATGATTCAACATCAGCAGCTCAGTATTTTCTTCATATGGCCTCGCAGACAGGAATTCCAATCATAGCATGGAATGCCGACAATGCAGGATTTACGTTTAATAAACCTTTGTCTGAATATAATGTTATCCAATTGGCACCTCCGATTGAACATCAAATAAAAGCAATGTTTGCCATTCTTAAAAGATACAATTGGGAGAAATTTGCAGTTGTCACATCAAAAATGGCTGGAAGTGAAAAATTTCTGCGTAAGTAGTCGTGTTTAACTATTGTTCAAAAATTGGGCATTGCTCATTACCGACTGGCTGTTATTTCGAGATTTTTGCTAAAAGCATAGTAATTAAGTAAACATGATTTTTTTAACACTATACATAAGGCATGTCAATGATTGTTATATTGTGTTAAATAGTTTACATATTAAACGAAAATTATATTTGTATTCCAATTATTTAATTATATAAGAGACTAATTTAATTTTACAAACAGATTTGATTCAAGAAAGAATTAGATTAGAGGGAGACGTACGATCCTACAAATTCCAAATGATGCATCATACTCAGATAGATGAAAGTTTGTCCCTAGAAGAAATCAAAAACGCCTTAATCGAACTTAAAAACGCCCAAGTTCGTATTATTTTACTTTATTCAACGATGAATAGAGCTAGAAAAATATTCTCAGTAGCTAAAGACGTTGGTTTGATGGAGTCTCAGTATCTTTGGATTGGTACACAATCAGTTAAAGGTTCTTTAAGTTCAGCTCATGATGGTTTTCAATTGGGAATGCTTTCAGTTAATTTCCATACTGTTTCGAATGCCATGTTTCCACCTGTTGATGATATTTTGTCAATGATTGTGGGAATAGCTCCAAAATTGTTTGGGGTTTCATTGCAAAAGTCTAAGATTGCAAGTAATGTTTCCTTTGTGTCTCCAGTAACTTGTGATTCAGTTGATGGAAGTCCGGGATTAAGTTGGGATACTGGAAAAACGTTATATCAAAATATGTTGAATTCATATGTGAAGGGAAATCCTTATCACATCAAAGATGGTTATGACAACTTCTTCTATACTTTTAAACCAAATGGACAACTAGCTCAATCTCAGCTAACTGTTTCAAATTTTAGGTCTAAACAAACTGCAAACGGTGAAGTTTATTCATGGGAAAAAGTTGGAGAATTCAAAAATGAACTTAAAATGGCAGATATTGAATGGCCCGGAAGAAGAGCTAACCCGCCACTTGGTTTAGCTGAAAAGTTCCATTTAAAAGTTGTAACATTAGAGGAATCCCCTTTCATAATTGTTTCTGACTTGGACGAAGACACTAATGAATGTCCAGGATCACAAGGTTGGTCATTATTTTAAAAGCGGAAAATAAATGGATATTCATGTGATTGCTTTTCTAGGTATAAAATGTCAATGGGGTGAAAGTTTAGTTAAAAGTGAGGATGGAACTATGACAAATAAAACAGATTATAAATGCTTAACTGGCTTTTGCGTTGATTTGCTTAAAAAACTAGCTGCAGATATTGGTTTTACTTACTCTATATACCGAGTTCAAGATGCTAAATGGGGGATAAAGACAGATGCAGGATGGAATGGATTACCCGCAGAGTTAATTAATGGACATGCAGATATGATTGTTGCTCCTCTAAAACTGAATTCCGAACGAGTAAGTCATTTTTAATCAAATAATCCAGCTTCATTAAAAGTATAGTATAAGTTAATTTAACTAATAGTATAAATCATTTTTGCATAATTAATATTTTAATTTTAATGTTTTTAGGCACGTGATATAGACTTTTCTGTTCCTTTTATGGATACCGGTAAAAAAATTTATTTAAAATATCGAAACATAGACATAAAAATGTATTAAAAGCCAGAAGTGGCACCAACTTTAAGGGCAAATATTTTTCAATTACATTTAAGAACATAAAATTTAAATATAATTTTTAACTTATTAATAATTTCATGGATCAGGAATCAGCATAATTGTGAAGATTAGAAGCGGGGTATTGTCTGCAACAGCGTTTCTCGAACCGTTCGAATATTCTACATGGGCAATAATTTTCTTTCTTGCAATCCAACTTAGTGCTTTTGCAATATTTGGATTTGAGTGGGTTTCTCCTTATTCATTTAACATGGGCCGTTATCCACCACCTGGTCATAGATTTAGTTTATGTAGAAGTTATTGGCTTGTATGGGCTACCTTGTTTTCAGCTAGTGTGAGTACAGATGTTCCACGGTCAATGGTTTCCCGTTTTATGTCATTAGTATGGGCAGCCTTTGGATTAACCTTTTTAGCTGTTTATACAGCTAATTTAGCAGCTTTCATGATTACAAGAATTCAATTCCATGATTTAACTGGAGTAGAAGATTACAGATTAGTTGATGCAGCAGATCAATCCCCTGTTTTCACATTTGGGACTGTGGAAAATGGAAATACTCATGAAACGATGAAAAGAAACTGGAGGCGATTAAATGAATTTGTCAGTAAGTTTAAAAAATGTTAAAAATATGTGTGATAAAGATGCTACTATTTGTGACGATATTAATGAGCGTAATTTCATTCATTAAGTCTATGTGAACAAAGCGAATGCATAAAGGAAGTAAACAAATAAAAATAACATAAATTAGTGTTCGGAAAAAAGATTCATCGAAAGTCGGTATCTTCAGGTCTTCTAATATGTTGCTCCACCCTTCAATTCATTCGAGTTGATTACAACGATGTTATTATGAATAGCAGACTGTGATAATTATAATAATTAAACTAGCAAACTTTAAAACTAATCTCTAAATTAAAGCACATGACACGTCGTATGCTATAAGCATTTGCCTCATATCAGATTTGACAAATACATTCAAATGATAAGAAGACCACTCTGCATGAATATGATTCAAAAACATATAAACGAGTATAGATTCAGCATCCAAGAATTATATATACTTAGAGATCAACAAATAGTATAGTATAATGTGAATTACATTCGTTGAAATCTAAGTCACTTAATTTTAATATAATTAATGTTAAGTCTATTTACTTACTAATATTTTTTTAAATTAGCTAATAAAAAATTCTTTGTTGAAAATGTTGCGGCAGGAATTGATGCTGTTAGGAATGACAAATTAAATGCTTTTATTTATGATGCAGTAGTACTAGATTATTTGGCAGGTAAAGATGCTAATTGTGAATTAATGATGGTAAGGAATCAGACAAAGCAACAGTTTTAGTCACAACTAGAGCTGCCTTTGGGGTGGACAAATCCCAGCCCAAAAATATTTCTAAAATTTCATCCCAAAGAATATAAATATTCTTTCATTTTACTCGGTTAAAAATAGTTTCTAATGCCATAATTAGTTAAATTTTAAGAGAATAATGTCTTTTAGCTATTTTTCCTTTGATTTTATGACCTTTTTTTAAAATACTAAGCTTTTTTTTAATTTGATATATAACTTACTAATGTTCCTTTGAAAGGTTGGAAAATGGGCTAGCATGACAGGCTATGGCATTGGGTTTCCAAAAAATTCTCCCCATTTGAAAGCTGTGAATAAGTTTTTAAGTCAGTATGCAAAGGATGGATATTTGGAAAGAACTCAGAATTTTTGGATAACTGGGGCATGTGTTAGAGATGGAAATGGACAGTCCCAATCAGCTCCTCTAGGAATTGAGAATTTCCTATCTGCTTTTATGTTATTAGGAGCGGGGATTGTTGTTGGAATAATTTGTTTGGGTTTTGAATATTTATACTGTAATCATCTGAGAAGATATGTTCAGAAAATTGATAAAGGAGGATGGATCGGCATTGTTTCAATGGCTTTGGGAAAAAGTTTATCTTTTGAAGAAGCTGTTGTTAGAGTCAAAGAATGGAAACAACGGAACAGAAGTTTATCAAGTTCAGCCTCACCTTCGATGGCATTAAGATCTTTGCAAAAACGAAACATTACTGGGAAATTTGATTGTAATGAAGAAGTTGCTAGCTTAGATAAATTTGAAACAAAAATTTAATCTTCTTATCTAATTAATCGTCATAATTTGATAAGAAAGATGGTAATCTTTCATTTATAAGCTTAGAATTGATATAATTGTATGTCACTACATCATGTTTATAAAAATCTTTTTTCTAGCTTTGTGTTTAATTAATTGCACCAGAGCTGATGATTCAGCTGGAACAACTTTTGTGTTTGCATACAGTGTTCAGGAAGCGCAAGATGTATCTTATGCTTTAATTACCTCCGTTATCATTATTCCTACAGTGAAGAATTCTGAATGCAAATTCAGTTATATTAGCAATGACGATTTCGCTGAACACGCTTATATGACTAGAGCTACTTTTAATGCTACTAATGAAGTACGTTTATATTCTTCATTTTGTACGATTTAATACATTATTTCATTTTTAGTATCAATTTAGCTCTCAATCTATCTACTTATCCATTGCAACGTCTCGGGAAGACACTAAAGGAATTGACAAAGATTTCAGAGTTTTCGCCTTTTGCACAGAAGAAGTAAAACTAATTGGACGCATCAGTGATCCTGTCAATGCTTGGGGAGATCTTTTCGAAATTCAGCCAATTAAAAATGCAGGTCTTAACCATATCATTTCTTTTCCTCCAACCAACTATGAAACTAAATTTCCCGGACATATTTTATTGCTTTTACCAACGGATCATCCCTATATTAAAGTCTCAGTAGTTGTGTATAATGCTTTCGAGGTTTGGACTAGTGACTCATACAACCTTGACACCAAAATAAGCATTGATCAATCTTATTTGAGCGCTTATATTCCAAATGTTGGAAAAAATATCACGATTACTATAACTTCTGACTTTCCAATTTTGACTTCTCTAGTCGCAGGATTGGCAACAACAAGTGCAGATCTTGAATTCTGCGGAGATACGTGTAAACCCAATTATGTAACTTATATGCCTTTGCCCATAGATTCCCAAGTCTGCAATCAACAATTTAATCAAAATGACACAAGAATGATTACTGCAAATTTCACTTCAAGTGTTTATGTAGCTCCTCCAGTTGCAAAAGGAACCTGCAATGAGCAATTCCAAGTAGCCATTTTTGATGATGAACACATGACTACAGGATATTATGAAACTGTTGCTCCTGATAATTTAAAAACGGTTGATGTAACTGGTCAAAATCAAATAGCAATAACATCAAACGTAGGTCCTGTAGCAATGTACAGATTTGGATCAATCGTAGGCGCAGATCAAGTAACAGCTTTTGGCCATTTTGGACATTACATACCAAGTACTAATGAATGGATAACAGAAGCGATTCAATTTTTTGTCTTAGACATAAATTGCTATCTAGAAGTTTACACAGATAAGAAAGGCAGCGATGTATCAAACATGCTTTTAGATAACGCAAAGCTAGTGGACTTTCATAAACAAGGAATTGAATTTTTCAGTAACGCTTATTCGCAATTCATTATAAAAGTTAGTGGCTATGGCTTACATACCTATCAGAATCCAGGCAAATTTATTGCTTATGTTGTCTGCAAGAACGTTAACGGAATGTATGATAGTGCTGGGTATTTGACAGGGTTTAATAAAATGAAAGTGTGAATAAATGCATAGGAAAAATGCTAAATCCAAGGGTTATTTTAGATATATTTTGTATGCACAAATTATTTAATTAAACATGCTATTATCCTTGTTGCATTAGAATTCTTTAATTATATTGTACTATTATTGGAGGTGAGATTTTTAAATAATCATAAATTTTATTAAGTAAATACATCAAATTAATAAAACACATACTGATAACATTTAATTGAACGAAAATAGTGAATTTAAAAGTTTATTGGCTTTCACAAACAAGATAAAGAAGAAAGCATATTTAATGTAAAACAAGGTCTTAATTAAAGATGTAATAAACATAGACACAATATTAACCATGGCAATTAATAATTATAAATAAGGACCATTCACAATAACCCAATTATCCAGACTGCCGTTGCATGGGTCACCATTTTTAGTCTAAGCAAATTCTTCCTGAGATAATCTCACTAAATTTAAAAGCAGCATTTATTTATCTCCTGCGGATTCAGTCATGACTACTGACTTAAATACTTACGCTGCATTGAATGAAATCCTTCTTGCAATATTATATGTATGTATTTTGAAAGCTTCTTTTAATGCTAGATTCTCCCAATATTTATCCTCTGAAAAAATTCGATCTATTATGTTGCCACCTTTCTTGAACCTGACTATAGACACTTTATTAAAATACAGGACGCTAAACAAGTTGCAAATTATCTAGGATAAAAATTAGGTAATAATGATGAGGCAAATAGTAATGCTGAAAGCAATTTGGAAAGTCAAGAAGATGAATCAGACCCACTTCAATTATTGTTTGCCAAGAGAAGAAAATTAGAGATAGAAAAACCAAATTCACAACTAGTTAATCATTGGCAGACTTGTTAATGGAATCATCGACTGTCTATTGGAATAATTTTAGACCTAAATCCGTTGCTTTATCAATTTTATGAACACCCGCCTAGACATAATTATTTGTGAACATATTTATAGAAAATGGTTATCAAATGAAGCGATAATTTTAATTATATAAACTATAAAATATTGTCTAGAAATTATAAACAATTATATTTTAAAAAAGACCATTTTTATTGCTTAAAATTCATTATATTTTATTTAAAGCGTCATAAATTATTTAATAATTAAAAATGGATAGATACAACCTTTTTTGCATTTTCTATGAATGTTATGGTGATCTCATCTAACACTGACTGATTTGGCAGCTTTCATTACCATAGCATTTAATGCATTAGTAATCGTTGGTTTGTTCAAATTTTCAACGGATGCTTCAAAGGGATATGTCTAATTTTTGATATTCGGCAGATTATTTTTCATTATCTACTCAATTTTGATAGGAATTGTAAATAGACCAATATTTTGCACAAATCTTCCAATTGGCTCATGCACAGGATTTATTAAATATTTTGAGCCACATGGTTGTTCGACTGGGCTTGTAAGTAATTAACTTAATTAATAATACATTTAATTAGGTATTTATCTTCTATTTCATTGTTTATTCATGTTTCATTCTTTATACTACTTAGTATATACTATTTTGATAATAAAATTAGTTAGTGTTTACACAATGTTATTTATTGTTGCTATTCCTCATGATGCTCTCTGGGCTCATTAATAATTTATTACAAATTATTTTAATAACCGAAAATTGAATTAATTATCATAATATTATGAATTTAAAACTTATTTATAATGACTATTATTTCCACGCACTAACAAAACCTTAGTCATAAGCTATTATTTTGGTTGTAATTACAGAATGAATGCACAATTCACATAAATATAAAAAACAAATTATTAAGGCATCACATTAAAGAATTCATTTGAACTAACATCTGTCTACAATATCATCAAACTCAAAATGTACGAAAATATTCTATGGAATGTAATATTCAACAACTTCTCTTTTGATTGCAGTATGATCACTCAGGAAATGCTTGATGATCCTATGAAGTCAGCTAACCGTGGAATTGGAATATTTTATTTGACACTCAGTATTGTTTATTATATTGTTTATATTCCTTTTATGTTTGCTATGATTCCTGAACTTAAGGGACATAGCGCTTATCAAATTATGTTTACTCTCGGTCTAATTGGTATGTTAGTCAATTTTAATTTTAATTATCTTGATTATTAGATCTTATTAATTTATCCGTTTCGGGAATAGCCTCAGGTTTATTTTCAATTAATGGCATTGTTTTTTGTCATTATCCACGATTAATTTTTGTTCTTGGTTCAATTGGAAATTCATTCTGGTTAGGTTGTGTTTATGGTGTTAGTTTGTTGTCAATTAATCGCTCAATAGACTTGCTTTCACCACATTACAGTAAAGTCATTTTCGGAGGAAACAGAACATGGTTTTTATTGAGCATTTCTATTGTAATTATTCTTTTTACCATGCTTGGAACTCCGCCGGTCCTTTTTTCGTCGTACCTTACCGCCTGGAGTTTCGACCCCTACTTCAATTACGCAGAATCAAATAAACATTTCTACGAATCAGTATTTCATTCTGTAACAAATGTGATAGCCTGCGTGTCAACAGTAACTTTGAATGCATTAGTTATTATAATATTCATGTGGCGAATTTCACAAAGATCTTCAAATAGTAGTGGTACTTCACGAGTTCTCGGCATTAGACTCCTTCTTCAATCTGTTTTTATGGCTACTATTACATTTATCGGCTCTGCCGGATATGTCATCATGCAGTACGTCCCTGTACCTTTCTGGTGTGTTGTGTTATCTAATGTATTTTGGATTTCGATACATGGGAGCTTTGGAATTATTTACCTCATTTTGAATAACACTCTTAAGAAAAATTTAAGAAAGTATTTATATCCGAAAATACAAACTGCTCCATCGCATCAAATTTTGACAAATGCAAGAACATAAAATAGTAAATATTTGTAATAAACTTTTGCTTCAACTGTTTTTTAGTAATAAATTACTAATCTTCTTTTATTAGAAATTTACTAACGGAAGGATTTCCTGAAAACGAAAGTAAAAAAATAGTACGTAGTTCCGGAATTTTTGTTCCTTTATGTGAAATTCACTCATATTCAAGAATCATTTTGCGATGTATGAAAATATACTCTGGAACGTTATATTTAACAATTTTTCTTTTGATTGCAGTATGATTACACAAGAAATGCTAGATCATCCTCAGAAATCTATTAGTTATGGTATAGGCTATGGATATCTTTCTTTGACTATATTTCTGTACATCGTTTACATACCATTTACGCTCGCAATGATTCCGGAAATGAAGAAACATAGCGCTTACTTGATTATGTTTGTGTTGAGTATTATAGGTAATTTGCTATTTTCAAGTATTTAATTTAATATTATTAGATCTTTTAACTCTTGCGATTGCGGGAATCGCCACGGGCATTTTTACTTTAAATGGTGTTGTATATTGCCATTACCCCAGACTAATATTTGTTCTTGGAGCCTTTGGAAATGGAGGATGGCTAGGATGTTGCGTATGTGTTATCCTGCTTTCGATTAATCGCGCTCTTGAGTTGGCTCACCCAACATTATGTAGTAAAATTTTTAATGGTAAAAATACATGGCTGATGATCATTTCTGCTCCAATAACAGTTCTTGCAACTGCTTTATTTACACCTCCTGTTTTATACAGCAGTTATTTAACAGCATGGTCCTTCGATCCGTTTTTTAATTACCCTGAATCAAAAAAACATACTTATGGTTCTGTTTTTCATTCGGTTACAAATTTCGGAATGTGCATCATTACAATTGTTCTTTACTCTCTTGTATTCTCCATTTTTATATGGAGGATTTCTCAGAAATCAAGCAATGCTACAGGTACATCAAAGGAACTTGGAATTCGCTTGTTTTGTCAGTCAGCAATAATTGGAAGCATAACTGTTGCTGCAGCTGCGGCGTATGTCGTAATGCAGTACGTTGCCGTACCGTTATGGTTTGTTCAAGCAGCGTCCTTCGGGTGGATAATAATTCATGGGGGGTTCGGAGTTGTGTATTTGTTTCTGAATAACACATTGAAGAAAACAATTCGAAATTGGTTTAGAAGTAAAACATCTAAAATTAGAATTACGAAACCATCAACGATTCATTTCATACCTTAATTCATTTGTTTCACACCAAGAGTCATTTCTATTATTCACATTTACTCACCCAAAACAACCATGAGTTTTACCTAATGTGCATAAAAATTTATTCGCATCAAGTTCATCATCACACATTAATTGAAATTCACACATATTTACGTCTCACTAAATAAATTTAAAATGGTTATTTCTACTTTATTTTATAATTTAAAAAAAATAAACTTAAAAAGCTTTCATCCCACGTTTCCTTAACAAACATCTCATGGTACAAAGATCTATAATACCTACAACATGCTATAGAAATATTCATGAATGCCTTATCGTCATTATCCGAATTAATTTTTGTTCACAGCTCCTCTGGATATAGTTGCTGGTTACCTTGTTTTGCAGTTTCAATTAATATTGTTGTGTAGTCAACATTAGGACC
This sequence comes from Rhabditophanes sp. KR3021, assembly GCA_963281155.1. Classification (NCBI taxonomy): domain Eukaryota; kingdom Metazoa; phylum Nematoda; class Chromadorea; order Rhabditida; family Alloionematidae; genus Rhabditophanes; species Rhabditophanes sp. KR3021. Next base: position 2,170,873 of record CAUJLY010000001.1, read on the forward strand.
CGTCAAACTCTGCAAAATATAAAACTGTTTACTAGTGTTGCTTTTCATCCATATAAATAGTTTGTGGCTCAAGTTCATCCAAAATCAAGGAAATACTTTGAGAGTCGAATCACAAATTACGCAGTCTTTGACTATTTTTTTTACATGCATTGTCCTTTTTCATCTTTCTGTGGGGAAATTAACAAAAAAACAAAGGGATTTCTCCCACGTCACCATCTCTTGGTATTAGATTATTTTTATAAAGTTTTAGACTCAATGACGCGTTTGGCTTAAGAAATACTTTTTGTTCATTTGTGGTTCATTTTCAGGGGAGATATGGTTTGGCAAGTGTTTATACACCTTGGAACAATTCTTGATACAAGACTTTCAAAATAAATATGAAAACATGGACAAAACAAAGTACAACTATCAAGGGTAAGAATGACGAAGCTTCAACAAACGTCTCACAAAATAAGTGCTATAATAACGATATATTGTGTTTCATGATATAATTTTAAGACAACTTGTTTTCATAATTGCATATACTTATTACATTAATAAAAGATGTCTAGTTCAAGACTTTTTCAATCATAAATACAAATATTGCAAGCTTTCGTTTTAATGGTTCCTAGTTTTGTTTATATCTTGACCCATTTTTCTTGGTATTTAAGGAGTTCGTTCCTCACATTTATCATCAATTCATTCATCCTTACTACAACAATGGTTGGAACTTCTATTGCCCTCTGTGCTTCCCTCCTCGTTTCATCAGCTTTGGCTGGATATCTTCCCCATGGTGGAAATTCTGCTTATTCAAAAGGTGGAGCTGATGCCTTTTCAGCTTACGGAGATGCTAATGGCGGGCATGTTTCAGGATATGGTGGTGCCGGAAGCGGTAATGCTTTCAACACAAACTCTGGATTTGGAGTGAATGCTGCTGAGAAATCAGCTGTAGCCGCAGCCGATGCCGCTAAAGCCGCTGGTTCTCAAGCTGCTTCATCAGCCACTTCCTCTGGCGCTGCTCATACTGATGCCACTTCCAAATTCGGAAAAGATGCTAAGGCTAAAACCTTTGGATTCTTCGACTACAAATACCTTCAGCCACAATACCACGTTGAACAATTTTACACCGATGAAAAAGAAGGTTCTCGTTACGGAGCAGATGCTCACAATGCCGCCAAATCCGATTCAGCTGAGGGGCAACACGGAGCCAATGGATTCGACAAATTCGCCACAGACTCGAATGCCCACAAGCAAAACGCAGCTGCCTTCTCTGATGGAGCTTCAGACAAGTACAATCACGGCCAAGAATCCAACAACGGGTTCAATAATGCCGCTCGCCAAAACTACAACAATGGTCATGCCAAACAGGGAGCTGAATACGGAAGCAATTCCTTCTCTGCTCCGTCCTACCAAGCTAATCCATGGGGATCATCAAACTATGGGGCCCAACCTCAAAACCCAGGATGGAGTTACGGAAACAATGGCAACCACTACGGAGCTGGTCCAAAACATGGTGCCGAATGGTAAATAAAAAGGCTATAAAATAAATTGTACCATCATTTCTTTCTTCTCTAAGTAAAAAAGTTTCGATATTTTATTGGGTTGCCATTGACTTGACAAATGTAAGCGTATTAAGCTGTCACAGATTAAATTGCATGCTAAATCAAAGTAGCGGCTTTTCTTTTAATTTGATTGTATTTATGTGATGTGTCTAAAAAAGACATTACAATTGTGGCAGCAAATTGTTGCAACCAAAAAAGCTGAACAAAGGTGAGAATACATTTTTGTTCGATTTGAATGAAGGTTAACAAAGATAGATAGGTGTTATTTGTCCTTTCTCATTTTTTATTGTATGCAAATTAATTTTTAACATTAATGATAATTGCTTTTACCAAAAGATATCTTCTTCTCAATGCAAGGTGTTAGATTTGCCCTTTATTTGAGGATAATGTAATATTTACATCTGAATAGATTGTCTTTAGAACTAATATATTTATTCGAATTTGGGGTGCAAAAATATGCAGTTAAAATATATAATTATTTTGATTTATAAAAAGCACTTTACCAGATATTAAAAAATTCATTAACATATATAGTCTATCGAATTGTACTCAAATATCCCTTTCTTGTTTGTCTGTTTTATTGGTGTTGATCTTGATATAATACAACATCACTCACTCTAATAAATGAGTGTCTCATATTGTCAACGGCCATGTTTTGAATAAAAATTGATGGAGGTTATTTATGAGCTTTTGAAGCTATTTGTAACTCTGACAATTTCGACATCTTAAACAATATAGACATATGCATATCTTTAATTAATTCACTTCTTTCCTATCTACTTAATTGATCATTTTTACTAATATTCCCAATTCACAAAATTAATTTCTAGACATAAATCATCTTTAATACAGAATATAATACCACAAATACGTTAACCAAGATATATCCTAAAAATATGTAAAAGTTCATATAAATGTATCAAAAATATATGAATTACATTAAATTACACCAACTCACATCCAAAAATATGTAAAAGTTCACACAAATATTTCAAAAATACCAAAGGCACACCCTACTTATCAATTCTATTGTCCTCAATTTATTCCTTAATTATACTTTTAAATGTGATATATAGAAATCTATAAAACATTAAAAACATATTAATGGCATGTGTTATTATATCGAAATGTTACAACAAAAGAATTTTAATCCCTCTCTATTATTTGGTTCCGTTACGAAATTGGAAAGTTATTATATTATTTAATCACATCAAATTATCTCAATATTTACGGAAGGTCTAAGCTTGTCGTCACCTTTTGATAGATTTGTGTAATTTATAGTTAACAGGTAACGGTTCCGACAAACCAATCTGTCTCCCTTTGATAAGAATATAATGAACTTGTCAAAAATAAATTTTATTAATATATAATAGAAATGAATATAATTGTTGAGTATGGTGCCGTTAAGGTGATTTTATAATTACACACAGTCCTTTTGCACATTTCCCTTTGAACTTTGAATTAAACTTAGATTTTGACTTAAACTAAAAGATACAGTTTCCATGTACAGCTTAATTTTAATATTTATTTGGTGTCACAAATTATATCCTAAACCCCTAAATCCATCAAGTTCATCAAAAATTGGTGACTTTTAAAGCTCCATGACAAAATTTCCTAATTACATTTCTTTTATGTAAAAAAGGAGTAAGGCGTGTCTTTTGTCTCAAACTTTTCCTTTTAGATGTATATAAATAAATATATGTACATACTTTGACGAACCCAATCGTCCCTTATATATACAAAACCCACTACCCATTTTTGTCTTGATATACTCAAAATGTAGTTCCCAACTTTAGGACCTTTTAAAGCTTTGTTTAAAGGCTGCAAAAAGAAAGATATCTATATAGTATTTTCATGTGCTTATATTGTCTATTTATTTATTCTAAAGTCCTTCATTTAAAATAGTTATATGAATTAATGTGAAACTATGACAATACTAATAAAATGCACAATCTTTTGAAGATACATATGTTTAAACAGATTAGCCACTATTTAAATATGGACGAATTTTTGACGGGTCATTTTATTTCTGTAATTGTTGATAACATTTGTAATTCATTTAATTTTAGGCTTGAATGTTAAGACCATAATTTGAAAAGGAACCAAATCAAAAAATGAAAGGTGTGAGCTGTGTCTTTTTATTATTTTTTGGATTAGCAACCCTTTTATCTGATCAGGGTAATTGCATCGAAATTTCACTTCAAACGAAACAATTGAGGGAAGGAGAGTAAGTTTGGTAATAAAAGTAGGCTATTAAAATCTAATTTGCCCATCACATAGATGACTAATTGGCAGTCTGATTTATGGATACTAGTTTTAATTTAATGAATTTGTTTTAATTTGACGAATTTAATATTTGTTTTAATCTAGCTGAATACATATTTAGTACTTGTCAAATCTTGAGTAGTATGTGAATTTTCACAATAGCTGTAAAATACAACGATTTAGGGCCCGCTTCATCATATTATTTAAGACTGTATTTAGCAGGATATACTTAAATAGTTATTTAGGTCTCCCAAAAGATTATTCACAACAGGTAGCTTTCCATATTACCCAACCATCAAAGTACCCATAAACTCACCATGAAACAGCGATCCTTCTTATCTTTGACTCCCACAGCCTTTCTAACTTTAATGTAACATTAATATAAGTTTAATATGATGTTTTGAAGTCTTACTGACTCAAATTACCAAACGATTAAACTTGCCACATATGCCTTTGTGTACATTTAATGATAAGACATTGATAAAAAAGATTAAAGCCTTTGATATCAATTTACAAAAAGGTACAAACGGAAAACATGCTTTTGACATTATTTAAATCCCCAGATTAATTGAAGATTTAAGAAGATAATTGAAACTAAACACGCTTCTCCGATAATTGATAATCATATTTTTTGTAGACCTCATGTTTGTCCATTCGAAGAAGAAGAAACAGTTATAATCAGAGAACCATGTACTAAAACATACACCAAATTTATTAGAAGACGAAAACCAAATTGCAATGGGCCAAAAGTCAGTTGTGTTGTGAAGGTGCCGAAGTAAGTTGATATACAACACCTTGTGATTATGTAATTTGACGATTAAAGCATGCGTAATAAGAAGGATTTATTAAAGATCAAGTGCCGCTTATTAATTAAATTACTATTTTTAGGACCGTTCACTACCAGCAATACAAGAATGTTAATCGAACCAGAAGACATACCGTGAATAAGTGCTGCGATGGTTGGATTCAAAGAGAAGGCCATGATGGATGCGTGCGACGTATGTTTTGTAATTTATTAATTTACTGATAACAATCAAACTAAGCAAATAAATAAATAACTAAACAGAGGCACCATGTGCACTGTCGACCAAATTTAGTTGTAATTTATTAGGCCTTCTTGTTAGTAACTTATTTGATCTTAGATTAGCACTTTCCATTTAATAAGACCCTTGACCAGTAATAAAAAAGTTTATCTTTCCACATTAATTACTTAAATTGCAGCCGACTGTTCATCGAATTTGTGTCATAATGGTGGAACTTGCATCGAGGGACATGAATTGGCAAATCAAAAAGAACCTGAGCAACTGTGTTATTGCTTGAATGGGTTCACGGGCAGTCGTTGTCAATATGGTTTGTTTTTTGGAGAGGGTATTTGATAAAAAGTATGTTGATTTAGATGTAAATGAGTGCCTTGCAAATAATGGTGGCTGTCACCATGAATGTGTGAATGTGATTGGGAGTTTTTATTGTAGATGTCATGCAGGCTTTCAATTAGGGCATGAAAATAGATGCACAGGTATTATATCATAATTTAATTATTTTTAAAACTAATTATCTAGACATCAACGAATGTTTAATCGAAAACGGAGGTTGTGGTGCTGAGCAATTTTGCCGGAATAGCATTGGCGGTTTTAAATGCGAGTGCCCTGGCCACAAGCAACTTTCCTTGGACGGTCGTAGTTGCGTGGGTAAGTTCAAATCTAAATTTACTTTCATTATTAACCCTCTGTTTGTTCAAATGGTAATTGACAAAGGTTTCAAGTATTCTGATATCTTCTACACTCTGATCTTGTCCCTATTTTGTTATTTCCTTTAGTTGAGGAGTAGTAGTATATTAAGTTGCAAAACACTACAGAGCTAAGATAAATGTCTTAAAATGGACATTGTTTCCATTTATTGTCGTTATTAAGTGTATACTTTAATTTGTTTGTTTGGGGGCAAGATGAGATTAGTTTTGAGAGTTCAATAAATGTTTATTAAAAAATGATGATAATAATAATTGTAGATAAGAACACCTGCTCCGTTTTAAATGGAGGATGTTCACAGATTTGTGAAGAAAAGATGAATAGATTTTATCGGTGTCGATGCAAGGCCGGATTTAAGTTGTCAGATGACAAACGGACATGCTATGGTAAGTTAATTATGGCTTTTGTAGTAATTATGCAATAAAAAACGACTAAAAATGAGTATCTAAAGAGTCGTTTTTTGGCAGCTGGCTAATTGGATTAAATTATGCATTTGGCTATTCAATTAATTTATGTATTTGGTTGTTGAATTAAACAATCTTTTCCGTAATTGAATTAAAGGAAGTTTTTTGTTGCTGGATTAAATTAAGTATTCGTTATTAATTTAATTCATTTTAGCCAAAGATCCCTGCGACGAAAACAATGGAAATTGCGACCATTACTGCCGAAATGACAATTCCCGAGCCGTCTGCGAATGCTTCGTCGGATACGACCTCGCCAACGATCAACTTAGCTGCGTACCAAAAATAAATCCTTGTTCAATCAGCAACGGAAACTGCCAACACTTATGTATTGAACAACTGGATGGTCAGGCAATTTGCGAATGTCACGACGGCTTCAATCTACTGCCCGATGGCAAATCATGTAAAGGTAATTTTGAGGAAAACAACAATGCTTATACCTACCATCCTCCTAATCCTGTCCCTTCCGCTAACACCAATTATGATTACTTAAATGAAAATTTAATTAATTGCTTCGAACCTGAAGAAGGTTCTTGTCACAGTCTATGTATGAACGCTAACACTAAAGAAGTCGTCTGTAGATGCAATCAATTTTATGCTTTAAATCCGTGGAATCGGCATGTCTGTGATGGTATATAGCTTTTGTGTTTTGTGTTTTAAATACTTTTTGTTAATGACTTTATGGTTTTATTTGTTTTCATTTGTTTTTGTCTTCAATTATTTAAAAAATGATTTTTCAGATATAAATGAGTGCAAGCAAAATAACGGAGGTTGTGAACAGTCGTGTCACAATCTCATCGGAGCTCCTCACAAGTGTTCATGTAGAAAAGGCTTAACTTTAACTTCAAATAACAAAAACTGCACTGATATCAACGAATGTGAAGATGGAAATAATGGAGGATGTAGCCAAATTTGCTTGAACACTGATTCCTCTTATGCATGCAACTGCGAGTCAGGGTTTGAACTAAGCGAAGACGGCCACACCTGTTTTGACATCAACGAATGTCATATTAATAATGGCGGATGTGCTCAGATCTGCACAAATACCCAAGGTTCCTTCAAATGCGAATGTATAAAAAATTATTCATTGAGTGATGATGATAAGCGTTCTTGTTATGGTAAGTAAAAAAGTTAAATCAAGTTTTGTTAATTAAATTTAGCTAGTTTTAACTCAGCAAATGAAAAGACACAAAGTGAGTTTGTATGTATATTTGTTATTTTGCATGTTTCTGCTCGATACAAATTTCCTCCGCTTACGCTTTTGTCTGAAGTTATAATTATGTGTCCTTGTCAAATTTATTTTTTATATTTAGATTCCTTGACTTTGACTCTTCCTCAACGAACATCTGTCCTTCAAGATGATGATGAAGAGGATAAACCTAACAATTACTACGAACTCCTTGGCAAAGGAAATTATGCTGAAGGTGTTAAGAGTTTGCATGTTGAAGATATTGTTGCCTATAAATTGCAAAGCTTTGATAGTGTAAAGAGTGTGTTTGTTGATTTTGCATGTTGTTGTTATATTTGATTTAATTTTGTAGGTTGTCCTAAATGTCTTAATGGAGGCAAGTGTACAAATGGCAAAGATGGCCAAAAATTATGTGCTTGTGAACCTGGATTCATTGGAGCCCTTTGTGATTCAATTTGTCCCGAAGGAACTTTTTCACAAGGATGTGAAAAGGTTTGTGATTGTTTAGGGAGTCCTTGTGATCACATTAATGGAGAATGCTCCTATAAAAACAATAGTTGCGAACAAGGCTATTGGGGTCACAATTGTAACAAAAAATGTAGTTGCGGAGATTCAGGGGGAATGTTCGGAATTCTGTTTAGCCAGGCAAATGAATGTGATGCATTGACTGGAAATTGTAAATGTTTAGAAAGTGGAACTGTCTGTAAAAATGGAGCTAAATGCCCATCAGGAAAAGCATGTGAATGTGAACCTGGATGGAGAGGAAAAGATTGTTCTAAAAAATGTTTGAGTGGATTTTATGGGGAGAACTGCTCGAAGTCTTGTCAATGTTCTGAAAGCCAAGAATCTGGAGTTGTTAAATTATCTGCATGCGACCATATTTCTGGGGAATGCTTAGTTTGCAAAGACGGATTTACATCTGCCGATTGTTCTAAAGAATGCCCGGAAAATAGATGGGGACCTGGATGTTCGGAGATTTGTACTTGCGAACATGGTAAGTTAATACTTATTGTTGGTTTTTAAAATGTTTGATTGCTCAGGCGAATGTAACAAAATCGACGGCAGTTGTGGTGAATGTGAATCTGGGTGGATGGGAAGAAATTGCAGCATTCCGTGTGGAGCTAATAGGTTTGGCCCAGGATGCCTCAATCACTGCACATGCATAAATAATTCCACTTGTAATTCTGTGACTGGGGATTGTGAATGCTTAGCAGGCTTTACAGGAGAAAATAATTGTGAATCTGTTTGTCCTTTCGGAACCTATTCAAAGGACTGTCAAAAGTTTTGTGAATGTGAAAATGGAGCTCCTTGTGATGCCATAACGGGCGAATGCCAATGCTTAGCAGGCTTTACTGGTGTCAACTGTCAAAAATCATGTTCTGAAAATCACTTTGGCCCTAATTGCTCAAGTGTATGTCATTGCGAGCACGGAACTTGTGATTCTGCAACAGGATTTTGTTTCTGTGAAGCTGGTTACAGAGGAAAGCGCTGCAACAAAAAATGTATTGAAGGGTATTTTGGAGATAACTGTTCCAAGCCTTGCCAATGCACTAACTCAAACGGATGCGACCATATTACTGGGGAATGTAGTTGCAAAAAAGGATATATGAATCCATCCTGTACGGATTTTTGTCCCCCCAATTATTATGGTCTAGGGTGCAGCTCTGAATGTCATTGCGGACCTAATACTGATTGCGATCCAATTAATGGTCGTTGTTTCTGTAAAAGTGGTTATCTTGGGGTGAATTGCACGACAGGATGCTCATTTAATAAATTTGGAGACTGCTCTCATACTTGTTCATGCGAAAACGGTGGAGTTTGCGATAAAAGCAATGGAGGTAAATATATTTTCAACTGTCTAATATCTTCAATTATTTAATGTATTTATTTAATATCTTTATTCAGCATCTCTATTTAATGTCCCTATTTAATGTCTTTATTTAATGATTCATTTACAGCTTGTGAATGTCTGCCAGGATACTTTGGAGAACGCTGTCAGTTAAAATGCCCCAAATCCATGTACGGCAGAGATTGTAAGCAAGTATGCAAATGTCAGAACAATGGCGTTTGCGATAACGTAACTGGGCAATGTTTGTGCTTGGCTGGATTTACTGGAATTAATTGTGAAAATTCATGTTCACCAAATCGTTGGGGTATAGGATGTAAGGAAAAATGTGAATGCCAAAATGGAAGTTCATGCAATAAAGAAGATGGGACGTGCACTTGCTTGCCAGGTATTGATCTCTCGCTTAATTAATAATTATTTTTCTGATTTTAGGTAAATTAAACTATTAAAAAGAAATGACATTAGAAGATGCTTTGATAAAAAGTTGATTAAGATCCAATTCACTGATTCTTTTAACAATATTGGGATGTTTAAGATACATCACTTGATTTGACTGTCCTGCATCATCCACATTAGTTAGTTCACGTCGCATATCGAAATGATAGAGTACTCCAAGCCAAGTGCTTGATTTATGTGGAGATCATCAAGGTGGATGGCAATTACTTCTCTTTTGTCTTTCCAAATAGCTCTGCATCGTTTCTTTTTTGGATCCAGCGGAATAAAACGTTTCATGTCTTGTCTAGTTCTGTAGGCATGCCAGAAACTCCGACGTAAAATATTAACTTTTTGAAACCAACAAAAGAAAGTTGATCCAATTTTACACCAGTTGGAACGTCCAATAAGATGTACGTGGATTGCTTCCCATTTGACGTCTTGCGATCAGTAGCTTTTTCCAGTTTCTCCATTAACTTAATCGAGGCAATTAAACGAGCATGTGTAGTAGCGAAGCAATTAAAAATTAGAATGTTGTGTGGTTTAAATTGCCATATTCAATAAAAAATGCACAACTTATTTAATCCGTTCTTTTCCAGGCTTTAAAAATCGTTTTTGCTCTGAAGTTTGCTCCGAAGGAACTTATTCATTTGATTGCAGTTTGAATTGCGAATGTTCAGCAGGGTCTACGTGTGACAATGTATCTGGATGTTGTTCATGCAAGCCAGGCACATATGGTGTCCGTTGTCAATTTAAGTGTCCGGAGTTATTTTTCGGATGGTATTGTTCTCAACCATGTAATTGCAATGGAGCCTCGTGCAATAGTGTGACCGGGGAATGCTTTTGTCCTCCCGGAACTACGGGAACCACTTGTGAGACAAGTTGCAGTAAAGATTCATACGGTCCAAATTGTGAATTAAAATGCGACTGTGATCATGGATGTGATTTAATCAGTGGCGAATGTAATTCCCCGCTGGGATTTTATATTAATGGTTCTAAATGTAAACCAGGAAGATTTGGACAAAACTGCAAAGAGTACTGTGAATGTTTCAACGGAGCCACCTGCGATTCAGTAACAGGAAAATGCAGTTGTGCCAAAAATTGGTTGGGACCAACATGTCAAATAGAAATTGCAGATCCAGATAGTAAAGCTAGTCGTGGAGATTTACCCGAGATCTTTTAAGTATTTTAAGCCCTGTGTCAGTATATTTTAATAACAGTAATTATGTAAAATAAATATCCTTTTATCTAACAACACATTTGTGTAAAAATGTTGCATCAATTTAATATGATTGATCAGATGTCAAATCAAATGTTATGCACATGTACCAAGACTTGAAGATTATAATTACAATTCCAGTTATTTAAGAATCTTAAAATATTAAAAATGGACTGTTGATTAATGTCTGGATTCATCTCACCAAGTTTCTTAACAATTTTTGATATAAAATGTGTGGCAAGCCGTTCTCTTTTCCAAACAGTAGATATAATGAACGGAGAAAACATCCGAAAATACATCACGCATTTGCCACAAGATTCAAAATCCTTTAGCAAATATGGCTTTGATTTTCTAGAAAAGGATTCTTCTAGATATATTGATATATCAATTATAAGGATGTTCGCGATTCGGAAGCTTATTTGGAATTAATTAAACCTAAATCCATCGTCCGAAATTATGACAATTATATCAACTAAATATAATAAGCTATAGAAAGTCATGTGATATAAAGTACAAGTTCATTTTGCAGTTGTCGTTGGTGAATTGTTTATAAAGCAATGAAATTGAAGCTTATTTGATGCGGATTCAACTGTTCTTATTTCATCCTTATCTATGGCAATAAGTATTAGCTGCGCCTTCTCTGTCGCTCTTTAAAACTTTGTACAAAACTCCATTTAAGCTTATTTTACCACCACCATACCTTTCTCATTAAGAGCTTTAGATTTATTGGTAAACGAAAATTTCATGAAGATTTAAAAAACATCAAATTTTACCTATAAAAGCATTATAATAAAATTGTTTTTAATGTTTTTAGATCAACAATAAGTATGAGCCATTATATCAAAAAATAAGAGATAAACACCTTTGAAATTGCTTTTATTAAAGAAATAAATTATAGTATTATTATCTTGCACGAAGAACTCGAATAACAAGTCCTAAATATCCGATTAGCAAGGTCGTCCAACTAAAAAGTATCATGAATCCCCAATTTTTATAAAGATTAGTGGGTGCGAAAGATAAATTGTCAATTACTGCAAATCCATCTTTAAGACAGAAAGGCTCTTCGACCATAGTTTCGTTGATCATTCTCTGGCATTCGAAATGTTTGCGTCCATCAAATTGACTAATTATCAAGCTTTTCATAAGCATATCTGAACCAGCTTACATATTGAACCCAGCTGATAAGTGGCGGCAAAGTTCCAACATTCATAAACAGTCCTCCAGTAATACTAAATAATGCAACCATAGGTCCACTCAAAGAAACAACCGTAGCATAATTGGGAGCCAAGCTACTTATCATCGAACCAAATGAAAAAGCACAATACTCCAGAATTGTGCAAGTAATTACAGTTTGAAAAAAGGCCAGGAAAGAATTTCTCAGATTAATCAAAAGGTAAGACACGCCAACGAAGATCATCCCATCAATTGTAATACTTGGAATGTAAGTTAAAACTCTGGCTAGAAAGTAGCAAAAGACAGGATAAAGTCCGTCGTGATACTCGCGAACTACCAATGCAAAATCCTTGGGCATGACTGTTTGAATTCCGAAGCAAGTCGAGTAAGTTAATTCAGAGACGTAGAAATACAAAGCACCGCGTATGTTTTCAACCCCATCTTGATTCATAGTTTGGCGAAAGTAGAGACCTCCGATGAACAAACCCATTAGCAGCTTTTGACAGAATTTAGCTCTGTTGATAGATGGATTTCTGACAATGTCCAGGAAAAATCTGTACATCAAGGCCAGTGTAATCAGAATAATTCCAGGCGGTTTGGGTGTATTAATAAATGTATCAGGATTAGCCTTCTGTCCCTCGGTAACAGAGATAACTTCCTTCTCGTGAATTGACTCCTTGTATTTGGCACAAATTCTAGAAATTCTATTTGTGCACTCTTCTTCCTTCCCAGGTTCTAGAGCTAGATACAGAATAAACAAGTCAGCAGGATTGCAGTGTTCAGGAAATTCATATCCGATAAAAGAAAAGAAGCCAATTGCACTAGTTGGAGGTCCTTGAAAAGCAATCTGTCCCAGTGACAAAAAGATAACGCGATCAAACAATTCGAATACTTCTGAAGCGGGTTGATGGATAGTACAAATGATAGTCTTTCTGGTGTCTCTTGCAAGTCTGTGCAATGTTTTGACAACTTGCGCGGCCATAAAAGAATCCAACCCAGTCGTGGGTTCGTCGCAAAACAGCAAGCTCGGATTAGTGAGGATTTCAGTTGCAAAAGACAGTCTCTTCAATTCCCCCCCTGATATTCCTTTCACAACTCCTCTGATACCAATTTTGGAGTTTTTGCATTTAGTCAGGTCTAGTTCTTCAATAACTTCGTTAACTCGTGCAACGCGTCGGGAATGAGTAAATTCTTGTGGTAAACGAATGTATGCTTGTGTTAGAAGATGTTCACGTACAGTTAATCTTCCAATAAACAGATCTTCCTGTTGGACGTAGGCTGAGACGCTTGTTATTCCACGTCCAAGATTTGATCCGTTTACGAGGATTGTACCATCAATTTCAAGGCCTTTAGTGTTCCGTCGCATAATACAATTCATTAATGTAGTCTTTCCTGCCCCGCTAGAATTTGGATATAAATGGAAATTTGTAATAAATTGAGTAAAAACTAAATAATAACATGGGTAAAAACTCAATAATAATTTAAATAAAAATTAAATAATACTTGAGAAAAAGTAGATCATTTTAATAGTATTTATTTGTATAAAGTTTACCTTGCACCCATCAACGCGACACATTCCCCGGGTCTAGCAATTCCTCCGACAGATTTGAGTAGATGCCGTGGTCCAGCGTAAACATTCAAATTTTGCCAAGTCAAAGTTACTGGATCAGCCTGAGAAATCAACGGATTCAATTGTTGCTTATTCTCGAATGAAGTATCATCACAAGTAACAGTAGATGAACCCTCAGCCATTTAAACCAAATTGAAGCAAACAACAATTCCCATGTTATATATTGTTTAATCAGCTTAAAATTACCATTTTATCACAAACATCAAAATTTTAATCAAAGCTAAATTTAAATAAACGTGGCAGTTTGTAAATACCCAATTTGCAATTAAATTTTACTTATGTCAACAGAATATATTTTATTTATCTACATCCTGCTATAATTAACATGCAAAGAAGACAAACTGTTTTTGTTATGCAATAGTATATATTTATATCATTTTAATTTTATGATTGTGTATATTGTCCGCTGTACAACCAATTGTTTTGTCGATTAATGATGTGTAGGTAATAATTTGAATTCATTTTAGTGTTTGTTGATATACCTTTTTGGGATAAATTGCAGCCTAAAGTCTGTTATTTTATTTATAACTTTTTGTGCATGTTTGGCTATTGATGAATTTTGATCTGAATGAAATGATGGAACCACCTAAAAGTTCCCAAAAAAGCAACTCAAGAAAAGAAAGAGTCGCTAAAGACACAAGTACATGCTGTATTGCTGATAAAAAGCTATGTAATTATTCAAACTTATTCCTGATTGTTACTACATTTATGGGGATTATTTTATCGTTCATTATCAAAAATTATTATCACTCAATACCTGTTACGATCAAAAGTGATGTCATCATATTTGAAACGAATGTTGCTGATAATGGTTTAGCAGTTAAGATACCATTTGTACCTGATTTCAACAGAATAAAGAATGAGCGGTTGCTGGATATCCTTAAGGGGCTTAATTTCGAAGAGAATAGTTTTGGAGTTAATGGAACAAAAACGAAGTTAACGGCCGAAGAAAAAATACTCGATAATGCAACGTTTTCAGAGAATTACTTCAGCTTAGTTACATCAGACAAAGTCTCTTTGAATCGCGAATTAACTGACAGAAGACCCAAAGAATGTGTGGAAAGAGCTAAAAGTTACGGGCCAATGTCACCAGCCTCAATCATCATCGTCTTCCACAATGAAGCTTTTTCAACGCTCATAAGATCTATTCACTCTATCATTAACCGAACAAATTTTAAGCGGATTGTGGAAATTATTTTAGTTGATGATGCTAGTGATAAAGGTTTGTTACGTGTGTATCGACTAAATAGTAGTTTTTTTAGCCTTTCTAATATCACCTTTATCCGATTACATTAAATTGTTACCGATCAAGATGCATTTGATAAGATTAAACGAACGATCGGGATTAGTAAGAGCAAGATTGGAAGGTTCCAAATTAGCTAGTGGAACAAATTTGGTCTTCCTTGATTCGCACATCGAAGTGACAAAAGGATGGATTGAACCTTTGTTAGTTGATTTAGATGACAAACAATTTAGAATTGTTTCACCAATTGTTGATGTCATTGGTCATACCAATTTGGAGTACCAACAATCAATCGAAGGATTAAATGGAGGATTTGACTGGTATTTGTCGTTTATTTGGCAAGCCGTGTCTTATCAAGATTTTGAAAAGAGAGATATCAGTGAAAACATCCCAACGCCAACTATTGCTGGTGGTTTGTTTGCCGTAAACAGACTTTTATTCTGGGAGTATGGTTAGTTGGTATCTTTATCACTTTCAATATATTTTTTATAGGAAGTTATGACTCGGCGATGAAAATTTGGTCTGGTGAAAATTTGGAAATGAGTTTTAGAGCATGGATGTGTGGGGGGCGTTTAGATATTTCTCCTTGTAGTAGAGTAGGACATATTTTTAGAGACAAGTCACCTTATACTTTCCCGGGTGGAGTAAATGAAGTCATCTATACTAATTTAAAAAGGGTTGCAGAAGTGTGGATGGATGAGTATAAGGAATTCTTTTATAAATACGTGGAATACGCAAAAACGCTTGATGCTGGAGATATGGAAGAAAGAAAGGAATTTAGAAAAAGAAAGAATTGCAAGAGTTTTAAATGGTATCTTGAAAATGTGGTTCCTGAAGGAAATATACCTTTTGATTTCATATCACTGGGAACTGTTAAATTAGCTTCTGAAAATACGTGTTTATCATTAGACAAGGATGATGGCGAGGGAAAAGTAGTATTAGCTGAATCATGCGATGAAAACAGACGTGGTCAAATTTGGACTTTGAACAAAAGAGGAGTTCTAAGGCAACACAAAATGTGCTTAACTTTCATAAATACCGAATCTGATTCTTTCGTAGAAACCCAATCTTATGCGTGTGGCTATGCTCACGAGGAGACACATCAATTCTTTGATTACAATCCCCAATCGAGGCAAATAATTCACCGTGAAAGTGGTAAATGTATGTCTATTTATAATGAAAAAGTTGGTTTTGAACCGTGCTCAGAGTCAAATAGGTTTCAACATTGGTTATTTGAAGGTTATAGAAATGAATAAAATTTATTTATTTCTTAAATTTGTCTGTGTATCAAATATTTGCTAGTTCACCTTTTATTTTAATAATTGTATACACTTTTAAAATGTATAATAAAGCATGCGTCTTACTTTTTTACGATTCTTATCTAAATATAAACTGAAATGTATGTACCCAATAAATTTATCGTTTTTCACATCAAAATCGAAATTGTTTGGATGACGTTGCCAAGACAAAGCAGTTACAAATGAATACAAGTGGAATATCAAATTAATTTTTTCTACAATTTTACACATAAAGAATGAATTATAATATTAATTACGAATGATTAAGGCAACAAAAGCTGTGATTAGGGTGAGAATAAGAGATGAAGACATTGTTGATGCTGATGTGGTGGTCATGATGGCAATTGTTGACATTGAAATGCCATCTGTAACTTTTTTAGATGTGACATCTGAAATTGGAGTAGTGGTTGTAGGATCCGCAGCCCAGTATGATGTCAATTTACTTGTGTTGTAAGAGGCAGTGTATCCATAAAGATATGCTTTTCCAAAAACATTTCTTCCCATGACATAAGCTACATACCTTCCTCTAGAAGAGAATGTATGAAGTCCACCAATTGGGATCACAATTGTGAATGCATAAAAGTTTTGTTTGAAAATGGTAATTGGAATGGATTTGACATTAATAATTGGGACTGGTTGATTGTCAAGCAAAAATTCATTTGTTCCCACATTATTGTCTCCGTAGACTTCAATCATGTCTTCATCATTAAAAGTGTAGAAGGTGGTGTCTCCAGTTACGAATTGAGTACTTTCAGGAGTATAATGAATAAAAAGACCAGACGGCTTTTGATGTGCATCTCTCATGGTTCCGAGCCTTGCCCATGGTGCTTGAACATGAGTAACTTGAATTCCAAAGGCGGTAGTTCCTACAGTTGTATTGAAATCAGTAACTAAGCCAAGAGTTCCTGGAACTGCAAATGAATCATCTGGTCCAAAACCATTAGATCTCTGATTTCTGTTGTCATTTAAAGTATAAAGTGGGAACGTATTTCCGCAATTCAAGGCTCCAGCTCCCATGTACACAGAAACAGCATTTTGAATAGTAGTCATTCTGATGTCAGTTGGGTCATTGAAAAGATGCTTACAGTCGTATGGAGACAATGGAACTGGTTGATGAGCAACATACTCGAAAATTTTGTTTCCAAGTCCGTCAGAATTACCAGTAGTATAATACATAATGTCAACATTGGTTACAGCGGCGGTAATGTAAAAGAATGAAGTTCCCTTGAAATAATAACTGTGTTGACTTCCATCAAATGGAACTGTAAATACGTTTTGAGGAGCACCTAATGTTTGAGCTAAAGTGATAGTTCCATTTTCAAGTTGGACGCCGTCAATGAAATGAATGTATTGTACATCTGGTGAAGTAAGATTTGATCCAAAAACATGAATAATTTGAAAACCGTCATTATTACTTCTTGGCAAGTTAACTTCATATTCGTTTCCAACAATGTTTTCTGAAATCAGATCATATGCATCCCCTCTACCAGTAATTATATCGTAGATTCTGGCAATGACTTTGATTGGTTTGTCTGAAATAATAATAATTCTCGGATCTTGAATTTGAGCAACACTTCCAGTTGCGGCATATGAATCATCAATAATATCGGAATAAGAAAACTGTTGCATGCTAACTACTCCATTTTCAGCGAAGTATGGATAGCTTACAGAGCTGCTATTCTTTAAAGAATACCAAGACGTGCTAACAGTGGCATTGTCTTTACCAGATGGAATATAAACAAGTTCAATTTGGAAACGATTAGGGTCGTCTGTTGGACGATACTGTGCGAAAGAAGCAACAAAATAAGTACCTTCAGAACCAAGTAAATTGGCATTTTCTGTATTCTTGATTGCAGAACTTAATAACAATACCGAAGCAATAATACTTAAAATGAATTCTACCTTCATTTTTGATCTAGAATAAAATAAATGTAAATCGAAATACGTTAAATAATTATAAAAGATTGATACGAATAAGATAAAATACTAAAAGTGATTCTTTTAATGAACTTTTGTAAAGGATAATAAATGAAAGCATGGATTGCTATAAGAATGCTAACTTGTTCTACTCGTTACCTTATATAATAAGCCTTTATCGAAATGTCCTGATAGCAGAATCGAATAATTATGGAAGAAGGTGTTTCTAAAAACTAATTTGTACTTCGGAATGTCTTTTTCAATTTGTGCAAGGAAGGTTTGATAAAAGTATTATTCAAGGGTTTTTTGCGTCTCATAGTTGTGTCTTGCCTTTATCGCTAGGGTTGAGTCAATATGCATGGGAGTGGTGATTACAACAATTTGATGTATTTTAATTTATAACTTTACCTTTTATGATTCATCTAACCGATTTTGAAAGTTTTCCATTATTAAAATAGTAATAAAGAAGTCTCTGAGAAGATAAAAATGACTTTAATGTGTAGATCTATAAGTGAAATATTAAAATAGCGAAGTATTATTAATTGTATGATGCTCGATGTCACATCACACAAAAAGAAATAATAATGTTCGTCATCTTAATGCATAATGTCAAATATTTGGAACATTTGAACCACAGCAAAATCTTGTTGTACTCCTTTTATAATCTTTCTTATTCATTTTGTATTTTGCTAGAGTGTGCATTTGTCTCGAACTAAGTTCTAGAACATCATCTGCACCAAAGTCTATTTAACTAAATCATAATAAGTAATACGTTTGCTGATAAGAATTCCATTTAAGAATGAATCACCTTAAAGAACAATAATTATCTTTTGCATAATAATATTTATTTGATTTTAAATAAAGAGAAAGAGGATCATAATGGCAAAGACAATCGAGCTAAAATTTTTATAACAGGCACCGTTTGTTGTAGTAATTGTAGGAATCTCAGTCGTTACAACTTCATTATTGTTTAAATTCATTTTGGCAATGTATCCATAGGATCCATCTTTTGTCTCGACATTATAACCAATTACATAAGCCATATAATTTCCATTAGCAAAGAATTTATAAGATCCTCTAGTTTGTAGAATCGGTAGTTTGTATGCAGTATAGTTTGTATTTTTGAATAAATTTAGAGGTTGAACAACATATGTATTTGGATTTACAGGTACTCCATTTAGTTTAAAGATTGCATTACCGTGTGATTCATCTGAAATAAGCTCAATGACACTGTTGTTGGAATATGAAATAACCATAATTTCTCCTGTTATAAATTGAGATGTGTCTGGAATTGAATGTAAAAACGCTGATTTTAATTGATTTCCTCCAAAAAGTTTCATTCCACCCAACCGAGAGACAGATGTATAAGTTTGATTTGATAACAAGCCTATTTCGAAAACTTTTGTGGAATTAACAGCAATCGATGAGCATTGGTTGTAAGGATATTTTACAGTTGCTGATACTACATTGTTGTCGCTATATAATTCCACGTAGTGTTTTCCGAAATTTGGAACAGGAGGAGAAATGTATAAAGTATTCGTATAAGCTGCTGCAACCATTTTGAAATCGTATGGCTTATGTAATACATCTCCTATCATAAAAGTATCAACTCCGAGTGGCATGAACGCGGAATAATCACAAGGCGAGTTTATATCTGAATTGTAGTTATTGCCTGTAGCTAATAGATCAACACACGTAACGGCTGCAACGACTACGACTGGTGCATCAGATTGAATAAATAAGGAACCTTCCTTTGATGCTGCCGACATCATGAATATGTTCTGTATTGTACCAAGAGTTTCGTTTAAGTGCACTAGAAAGGGGGGATTAGTAGTAGAACCATCATCAAAAATCCAATTGAATGTAATATTTGCTTTAATTTTGTCTGATGACAAAATCGTAAATAATTTAGCAGCACCAGGATTTGCTTTCGGCAATTTAATAAGATAATTTTTCTTTGCAAATTCAAAGCTAGGTACATTCCAAGAATCTCCAGAACCAGTGTATTTATTATAGATACGAGCAATAACCGTAATTGATGAATCTGATTGAATTATAAATCTAGGATCTTTAATTTGGGATACAAAATTTAAATCATCCAATTCTTGCCTAACTACCTCCAAATAATTAAACTCATACTAAATCAAAATCAAACATAAAGTAAATTATTCTATCAAACCTACATGAGTAAAGACATTGGGAGAAATTGTTTGTTCAACTTTTTCATATTTATCGGTGAGATAATTGGGATGTTGAATTATGATACTTGCTTCCTTATCATTATTTGGGAAAACATCTAAAGATACGACCCAGTGAATTGGATCAGTTACCTTATAATGAAGAAAAGAAGTGACAAAATATGTGTTTTCAGGTTCTAACGAATTCGATAAATAAATAAAAGTAAAAATTAAAAATAACAAATTATGTAGATGATACATGATTGATTAGAATAAATAAAACACACTTTGAATGTACTAGATATGTATTTGCACACTTTAATATGTACATTTTATTCAATGATACATTTTTTTATCAGTTCTAAGCTTTGTAAATGATGTCAATGACGGTTGTTAAGGTATTTAAAAAGTTTTTCTGTGTAAGTATGTGCGATGATCCGATTTAAAAGTCGACCCATCGCTTTAATAAGATTTTAAGATATGTTATTTGCTAATGAATTGTAAATGAAATTATATGATTCTTAAAAGGAAATAAAATAATACTAAAAGTAACGTTAAGATAGTCTTTTTTGAGGCGCCTTTGGTTGTTGTGGTGATAGGCGAAGGACCGATTGGATCAGTTAATGTTAATTTCGAGTAGTTCATTCCACATAAGTATCCAAAACTTCCCATTAAATGGTCTTTGTTGTTGCCATAAATATAAGCAGCATAATTTCCATTTGAATGGAAGTTATAAAAGGCGGCTGAAGGAAGGGTAATTCGGTAAGTAGTGAATTGCTTTTGAAATATTTGATTATTTTGAATTTCAATTGACTTAGGATCTATTTGTTTGTTATTAAGTGTGAATGAGCTAGGATCTAGGATGTTATTTCCAACTATTTCAAGTATATTTAGGCTAGAAAAAGCTACAAAACTAATAGATTCATTAAAAAACTGAGAAGTTTCAATGATTGGGTGCATAAATGCCGTTGTTAACTGATTTAAATTTTGATCAGATCTAATTCCGCCTAATCTTATCCATGGTGACAAACCATACCTCGACATTAATCCTATTTCCTGTACTCTTGTAACATCTAATTCTATTTTACTGCTTTGTTCCGTTTTGAAGTCAACACTCGTTCCGTTAATCCTATAATAAAAGCTATATGCCCATACCCAACAAATATTCTCGGGTACGGGTATTTCCAAACAAATGGATTCGGTATGTGTAATTATATTCATTTTTACCGAACCCATTCCAAAAAAGTCTTTATAAAATACCAAAAATGAGATGGGTCCGGTAATACCCAAACCCAACCCACTATCCATATGTAGGCTTACCTATAATCATCATCAAAATAAAACTCTTGGAAGTAATTTTGGCAATCAACGATTGGTGGAGTCACATAGATGGCTTTAGTGAATTTCGATGACGTCATTCTCAAATCAAATGGAGGTTTAAGGTAATCTCTACATGATATGGTATCAATTCCTAATGGAATGAATGCTGTGTAATCGCACTGTGAATTCAAATTTGAATTAAAGTTATCGCCTGTAGCCAAAAGATCAACACAACTAACTGCAGCTATAACGTAAATAGGTTCTTTTCCAGCATCCACAAAAATGGAGCTATCAATTAACGAGGGGGGGAAAACCAGAGTATTTTGTTTGTTTCCTTCTTTGGAATTAATATATAAATCTAAATTCTGAACATGTCCTTTGTCAGACATTATAGTTACAGTAACATTGGTATTTGATTTAGAAAAAATCTGAATAATTTGCGCAGCCCCAGGATTAGCTTTTGGTAGTTTAATAGAGTATTTTGGTTTAAAGAAATTTGAGTCTTGTATCAAATAAGCATCACCATGACCTGTTTTCGTATTGTAAATACGAGCAATTACTTTAAAGTTATTTTGAGAAGATACTTTTATCCTTGTATCTGGAATTTGATTAATTATTGGGTTAAATGTTAATTGGTCAAATACAACGTCTCGATATCTCAATGATACCTATAAAATTACTCATCTATTTACTTACTAAGATTAATTTAATACTTACAATCGAATTTCGATAAGGTAAAGCATCTATATTGAATTGCTGCTTAGAATTATCATTGAGGCGATAATATGTCACAGTAACGCTAATTGCATCTTTTCCTGCAGGAATTAAATGGAGTTCGATTTTCCAATCATCTGGATTTGCCACTTTATAATTTGCGAATGATGTGATGAATGATTTTCCATCAGAATCTTGACTGCATTGAATGTAGTTTATCTTGATACAATTTAAATAGACAACAAATAAAAAGCAAAAATTGAAAATCATTTTATAAATATTAAGGTGTAAAAATGAGTGTTGTATATCAATGATATTCCCAAAATAAATAAATTCGTCTTAAGCGGCTTTGATAAAAGTAATTACGAAGGTTATCAATAAGAAATAGCTATTTATTTATTAATAACTACATATTTACCCTCCAAGTACAGCGACATCTATGTATTTTAAAAAAGTGATTTATTTGGTCATATTCGCCACGACAAAAATTAATTGTTTATGAAAATAATGTTAATGTAACCTGGTGTTCAATAAGTTGTTTAATCATTGAAAAAATTTTACTTTTGGAGACAGGCAATAAAAAATATAGCCAAATAAAGGAAAATTTAGGAAGCAAACTTCATGAATAAACTATTAATTTGATTACAATGTTCATTTAAAAATGTTGCTTTTCTTAGTTGAGTAACAATTTGAAGTGAAAACTTTATTGTCACATTATTAAATGTAGTTTCACCGGAATTCAATGGAAATCACGGGAACAAAAGTTGTTTAATTTAAAAGAAACTATACCAACAAAATGTTAATTTTTATGAACCAATATTTATTCATATTTACCCTGACTATATTAAACACATGTATACATAATATAATGTTTGATATCACCAATTTATTTTGTCTTGTATTTAAATTGGATTAATTTTTCCCCCTTTAACAGTCAGATACATAAAAAAAATGTTCTTTTAGTTTCTTTAGATACTTCGACACACTGTATTTACTTTGAAGCAGGTGGTAATGGATGTTTGAAACAGTATAAAAGGAAACTTAAACCATGAGTCAAATACTATTCTTGCTTGTGACCAAGTAGAATTCTCGATTTTTAAATCTAATAATAAGTCTTTAAACCTAATAATAAAAAAAACTAAATAAAAAACATGGTTTCGAAAATATTTGCTGTAACATTGGCCACAGCACTTATTCTAATTAATTATGGCTATTCGTCTAAACCTACAAAATTGTATTCTGAATCTTTCAATCTAAGGTCAAAAAGAGCTTTGGATCCAAGTGGTAAATTCAAAATAATTAATTAGCTAATTAAAACTATTATTTTAAGTATGCGGCGCTGGGTGCCCTGATATCGGACGAGCACTTCCATTTTATGCGCCTGATTTTGTAGATGCAAAATTTACTCTTACATATGGGACTGATCCATGTAAAACAGTGACATTTGAATGTAAGGCAAATACGAAAGATTCCTTGGTCCTGGTGAATATACAATTACCAAATGGAGACAGCGTAAGTTATTTTAAAAAATTAAAATTCTCAACTGGATTAATTAGGGACAATTTGGAGACGGTGATGGGTCAGTTCCAGTAACTGGTACATTCGATTGTAATAATGCAGGTGTTTGGCTAATGAACGGACAAGATGAAGTCGGAAACGCAAACGAACTTTTGCTGAGTTGTGAAACAACTTCTTTTAATTCTCCTTGCGATCCTATCACTCAGGAATTTTCTAAAGATATAAGTGTTGATTTGCCAGGAAATGAAGCAAACGAATTCACGCCAACTAAAGGAACTTCAACAAAAACAGAATCTCCAGTTGATGCGGATGGAGTTGTAGGAACCACAACTTTGACTTGTAAAGGATCAGTTAATCCCGACAATAATATGGTTCTGCTAGCTCAAACTACCGATGGAACCTATATTGTAAGCTACAACATTTATTTAGTTATTGCTTACATTAATTTCTTAGAGCTTAGCGTACGGACCATACGAGCATTCTGCTACGATTACCTGCACAGGCGGAAGTTTATTCTCTCCTTCAAATGTTGAACTAACAGGTGTATTTATTTGTGACGAATTAGTGCCTGCCATTATAACTACAACAACCCCTGACCCATTAGCAACAACAATTAAATTAGCTGCTCCATGTCAAGAGTGTCTCCCACCAATTGAAGGAGAAATTCAAACTCCCGGAACAACAAAGGGAGTCTTCACATTTGTTTCACAACCCAATCCAACAACAGGGTGCCTGGAGTTTGTTTTAACATGCGCGGCTGACCAAACATCGGAAACTGCTTTACTTATGGCCAAAAAACCCGACGGGACATATCTAGTTAGTTCATAAGAAGGGAAGCGAGATAAATATTTGTTTTAGGATTTGAAATTCGGTGCATACAGTAATGTAGCTACGGTTTATTGCGATGCAGGCGGTACTTTTGTAACTTCTTTAACAGGAGGTATTCCATTAGAAGGAACATTTGTGTGTGAAGGTAAGACAATTTAGAATAATCAAATAATGTTCTTTCAGAGGAATTAAAAACAACAACCCCAGTTCCTATTACAACAACTAAAGATTGCGGCGGATGTGCACCTCTAGTTGACGGAGCCAGTACTGCGACACCAATTCCCGGAATCACATTTAAGCCAATTGTTGCTACATATACATGTGAATCAGCATTGGTAACTTGTGAAGCGATTGACGACACATTTATTTCAACCTTAGTTGCGGATGAAACAAGCGGATCTAAAATGGTAAATTAAATTTTAATTTCCCTTATAAAGTATTTAAAGAATCTTGCCAATGGGCCCTATCAAATCTTTGATACTTTAACTTGCACAAATGGAGTTTGGGAAAACACTGATAAAATACAATTGACTGGAAACATATTGTGTGAACGTGAGTTGAATAGATTTAAGCATATTCTAATCATTAATTAAGAGAGAAATGTTCCCACAACTACCATATTGAGCAGTACAACTAGCGTGATTTCCACAAGCCTGCCAACTACAACTTTATTATCAAGTACAGTTGAACCTAGCACATCTGAGAGCACAACCACACCTGGAAAGACAACATCAACTTTGTCGACATCAATTTCACCTACCAGTTCACAGAGTTCCTCAAAATTAACTACTGTTCAAACAACAGAAACAACGAAATTGTCCACATCAACAACAGAGGAGCCCACCACAACTAAAGTTTCAACGACCGAAGAGCCCACAACTATAATTTCAACGACAGAGGAGCCCACCACAACTATAGTTTCAACGACTAGAGAGCCAACAACTAAAGTTTCAACGACAGAGGAGCCCACAACTAAAGTTTCAACGACAGAGGAGCCCACAACTATAATTTCAACGACTGAAGAGCCCACCACAACTATAGTTTCAACGACAGAGGAGCCTACCACAACTATAATTTCAACGACAGAGGAGCCTACCACAACTATAATTTCAACGACTAGAGAGCCAACAACTAAAGTTTCAACGACAGAGGAGCCCACCACAACTAAGATGTTAACCAGGTAAGTAATTATTGTATTTATTTGATATTAAAAATTTATACCTACATAATTATTTTACGGATTTTATATGCAAAAACAAGGAAAGTAATACTTTTTGCAAAATAAGTTGTCTTTTTTGAAAAATAGTTAAAATTATCTATAACTTTCAGAGAATTTATTTATAAAACTCAAATGATACATCTTGTAACCCTTTAAATTCTTTAAAAAGGGTATATGACAAGTTAAGAAATAGATATTTACTTTAGTAGCGAACCAATCAAATAAATGACGATACAATAAAGTATTTACGGGCTATATAAGTTATTGAAAAATTATTAATGCAAATTAATTATACGCATCTTATAAGTGTTTTAATTTTTCTACAAAATGGATAAGGCAGATTATTTAAAAAATATTTGGGAGTCTTTCAGATTAAAACTTATGTGACAAAATTATTAGAATCTTTGATAATTACTTTATAAGGAAATTATTTTAATATTTGGTTGATCACCTAATCAGATTAGCACTATATAAGTGAACAATTACAACAGATGAAAAAAGGAGAAATGCAATTATAGTTAAAATATAAATATATGTCATATAAGAATTTATAAATATAATGTTATTTTCAGCACACTTGAGTTAACAACTTCAACAAAGACTGAAAGTTCGAGCACATTAAAACCTTCTACATCGACTGCAATTCCTTCCAGCTCCACCACTTTATTACCAACATCTTCGAGCACTTTAGAGCCATCTACATCGACAGTGGAGCCTTCAACATCGACAGTAATTCCTACAACCTCCAGTACTTTGTTACCTACGTCTTCAAGTACTTTAGAACCTTCTACATCTACCGTGATTCCTACAAGTTCCAGCACGTTACTACCAACATCGTCGAGCACTTTAAAGCCTTCTACATCTACAGTAATTCCGTCCAGCTCCAGTACTTTAGTACCTACGTCTTCGAGCACTTTAAAGTCATCTACATCTACTGTGATTCCTTCCAGCTCTAGTACTTTATTACCAACATCTTCAAGTACTTTGTTACCAACATCATCAAGTACTTTAGAACCTTCTACATCTACTGTGATTCCTACCAGTTCCAGTACTTTATTACCAACATCATCAAGCACTTTAGAGCCTTCTACATCGACAGTGGAGCCATCTACTTCTACTGTGATTCCTACAAGTTCCAGTACTTTGTTACCAACATCTTCAAGTACTTTGTTACCTACGTCTTCAAGTACTTTAGAACCTTCTACATCGACAGTAATTCCGTCTAGCTCCAGTACTTTATTACCCACGTCTTCAAGTACTTTAGAACCATCAACATCTACAGTGGAGCCTTCAACATCGACAGTAATTCCTACAAGTTCCAGTACTTTGTTACCCACGTCTTCGAGTACTTTAGAACCATCTACGTCTACTGTGATTCCTACAAGTTCCAGTACTTTGTTACCCACGTCTTCGAGTACTTTAGAACCATCTACGTCTACTGTGATTCCTTCCAGCTCTAGTACTTTATTACCAACATCTTCAAGTACTTTGTTACCAACATCATCAAGTACTTTAGAACCTTCTACATCTACCGTGATTCCTTCTAGCTCCAGTACTTTACTACCAACATCATCAAGCACTTTAGAGCCTTCTACATCGACAGTGGAGCCATCTACTTCTACTGTGATTCCTTCAAGTTCCAGCACTTTGTTACCTACGTCTTCGAGTACATTGAAATCTTCAACATCGACTGCAATTCCTACAAGTTCCAGTACTTTATTACCAACATCGTCAAGTACTTTAGAACCTTCGACATCTACTGTGATTCCTTCAAGTTCCAGTACTTTATTACCCACGTCATCAAGTACTTTAGAACCATCTACGTCAACAGTAATTCCTACAAGTTCCAGTACTTTATTACCCACGTCTTCAAGTACTTTAGAACCATCTACGTCAACAGTAATTCCTACAAGTTCCAGTACTTTGTTACCAACATCTTCAAGTACTTTGTTACCAACATCATCAAGCACTTTAGAACCTTCTACGTCTACAGTAATTCCTTCAAGTTCCAGCACTTTGTTACCAACATCATCAAGCACTTTAGAGCCATCTACATCGACAGTAATTCCTTCAAGTTCCAGCACTTTGTTACCTACGTCTTCAAGTACTTTAGAGCCTTCTACGTCAACAGTAATTCCGTCCAGCTCCAGTACTTTAGTACCTACGTCTTCGAGCACTTTAGAGCCATCTACATCGACAGTGATTCCTTCAAGTTCCAGTACTTTATTACCAACATCGTCAAGTACTTTGTTACCTACGTCTTCGAGTACTTTAGAACCTTCGACATCGACAGTAATTCCTACAAGTTCCAGCACGTTACTACCTACGTCTTCGAGCACTTTAGAACCATCTACATCTACTGTGATTCCTTCCAGCTCTAGTACTTTATTACCAACATCTTCCAGTACTTTGTTACCAACATCATCAAGTACTTTAGAACCTTCTACATCTACCGTGATTCCTTCTAGCTCCAGTACTTTATTACCCACGTCTTCGAGTACTTTAGAGCCTTCTACATCTACTGTAATTCCTACAAGTTCCAGTACTTTATTACCCACGTCTTCAAGTACTTTAGAACCATCTACGTCAACAGTAATTCCTTCAAGTTCCAGCACTTTGTTACCTACGTCTTCGAGTACATTGAAATCTTCAACATCGACTGCAATTCCTACAAGTTCCAGTACTTTATTACCAACATCTTCGAGCACTTTAGAGCCATCTACATCGACAGTGGAGCCTTCAACATCGACAGTAATTCCTACAACCTCCAGTACTTTGTTACCTACGTCTTCAAGTACTTTAGAACCTTCTACATCTACCGTGATTCCTACAAGTTCCAGCACGTTACTACCAACATCGTCGAGCACTTTAAAGCCTTCTACATCTACAGTAATTCCGTCCAGCTCCAGTACTTTAGTACCTACGTCTTCGAGCACTTTAAAGTCATCTACATCTACTGTGATTCCTTCCAGCTCTAGTACTTTATTACCAACATCTTCAAGTACTTTGTTACCAACATCATCAAGTACTTTAGAACCTTCTACATCTACTGTGATTCCTTCAAGTTCCAGCACTTTACTACCAACATCTTCAAGCACTTTAGAACCTTCGACATCGACAGTGGAGCCATCTACATCGACTGTGATTCCTTCAAGCTCCAGTACTTTAGTACCTACGTCTTCAAGCACTTTAAAGCCTTCTACATCTACAGTAATTCCGTCCAGCTCCAGTACTTTAGTACCTACGTCTTCGAGCACTTTAGAGCCATCTACATCGACAGTGATTCCTTCAAGTTCCAGTACTTTATTACCAACATCGTCAAGTACTTTAGAACCTTCGACATCTACTGTGATTCCTTCAAGTTCCAGTACTTTATTACCCACGTCATCAAGTACTTTAGAACCATCTACGTCAACAGTAATTCCTTCAAGTTCCAGCACTTTGTTACCTACGTCTTCGAGTACATTGAAATCTTCAACATCGACTGCAATTCCTACAAGTTCCAGTACTTTATTACCAACATCTTCGAGCACTTTAGAGCCATCTACATCGACAGTGGAGCCTTCAACATCGACAGTAATTCCTACAACCTCCAGTACTTTGTTACCTACGTCTTCAAGTACTTTAGAACCTTCTACATCTACCGTGGTTCCTACAAGTTCCAGCACGTTACTACCAACATCGTCGAGCACTTTAAAGCCTTCTACATCTACAGTAATTCCGTCCAGCTCCAGTACTTTAGTACCTACGTCTTCGAGCACTTTAGAGCCATCTACATCGACAGTGATTCCTTCAAGTTCCAGTACTTTATTACCAACATCGTCAAGTACTTTGTTACCTACGTCTTCGAGTACTTTAGAACCTTCGACATCGACAGTAATTCCTACAAGTTCCAGCACGTTACTACCTACGTCTTCGAGCACTTTAGAACCATCTACATCGACTGTGATTCCGTCCAGCTCCAGTACTTTAGTACCTACGTCTTCGAGCACTTTAGAGCCATCTACATCGACAGTGATTCCTTCAAGTTCCAGTACTTTATTACCAACATCGTCAAGTACTTTAGAACCTTCGACATCTACTGTGATTCCTTCAAGTTCCAGTACTTTATTACCCACGTCATCAAGTACTTTAGAACCATCTACGTCAACAGTAATTCCTACAAGTTCCAGTACTTTACTACCAACATCTTCAAGTACGCTAGAGCCTTCTACATCGACAGTGGAGCCATCTACTTCTACTGTGATTCCTTCAAGTTCCAGTACTTTGTTACCAACATCATCAAGTACTTTAGAACCATCTACGTCGACAGTAATTCCTTCAAGTTCCAGTACTTTGTTACCAACGTCTTCAAGTACGCTAGAGCCTTCTACATCGACAGTGGAGCCATCTACATCTACTGCAATTCCTACAACCTCCAGTACTTTGTTACCAACATCATCAAGTACTTTAGAACCATCTACATCTACTGCAATTCCTACAACCTCCAGTACTTTATTACCAACATCTTCAAGTACTTTATTACCAACATCATCAAGTACTTTAGAGCCTTCAACATCGACAGTAATTCCGTCTAGCTCCAGTACTTTATTACCCACGTCTTCGAGTACTTTAGAGCCTTCGACATCAACAGTGGAGCCATCTACATCGACTGTGATTCCTTCAAGCTCCAGTACTTTAGTACCTACGTCTTCAAGCACTTTGTTACCTACGTCTTCAAGTACTTTAGAACCTTCTACATCTACCGTGATTCCTTCTAGCTCCAGTACTTTATTACCCACGTCTTCAAGTACTTTAGAACCATCAACATCTACAGTGGAGCCTTCAACATCGACAGTAATTCCGTCTAGCTCCAGTACTTTATTACCCACATCTTCGAGTACTTTAGAGCCTTCTACGTCTACTGTGATTCCTACCAGTTCCAGTACTTTATTACCCACGTCTTCGAGTACTTTAGAACCTTCGACATCGACAGTAATTTCTTCAAGTTCCAGTACTTTATTACCAACATCATCAAGCACTTTGTTACCTACGTCTTCGAGTACTTTAGAACCTTCGACATCGACAGTAATTCCTACAAGTTCCAGCACGTTACTACCTACGTCTTCGAGCACTTTAGAACCATCTACATCTACTGTGATTCCGTCCAGCTCCAGTACTTTAGTACCTACGTCTTCGAGCACTTTAGAGCCATCTACATCGACAGTGATTCCTTCAAGTTCCAGTACTTTATTACCAACATCATCAAGCACTTTGTTACCTACGTCTTCGAGTACTTTAGAACCTTCGACATCGACAGTAATTCCTACAAGTTCCAGCACGTTACTACCTACGTCTTCGAGCACTTTAGAACCATCTACATCTACTGTGATTCCTTCCAGCTCTAGTACTTTATTACCAACATCTTCCAGTACTTTGTTACCAACATCATCAAGTACTTTAGAACCTTCTACATCTACCGTGATTCCTTCTAGCTCCAGTACTTTATTACCCACGTCTTCGAGTACTTTAGAGCCTTCTACATCTACTGTAATTCCTACAAGTTCCAGTACTTTATTACCCACGTCTTCAAGTACTTTAGAACCATCTACGTCAACAGTAATTCCTACAAGTTCCAGTACTTTGTTACCAACATCTTCAAGTACTTTGTTACCAACATCATCAAGCACTTTAGAACCTTCTACGTCTACAGTAATTCCTTCAAGTTCCAGCACTTTGTTACCAACATCATCAAGCACTTTAGAGCCATCTACATCGACAGTAATTCCTTCAAGTTCCAGCACTTTGTTACCTACGTCTTCAAGTACTTTAGAGCCTTCTACGTCAACAGTAATTCCGTCCAGCTCCAGTACTTTAGTACCTACGTCTTCGAGCACTTTAGAGCCATCTACATCGACAGTGATTCCTTCAAGTTCCAGTACTTTATTACCAACATCGTCAAGTACTTTAGAACCTTCGACATCTACTGTGATTCCTTCAAGTTCCAGTACTTTATTACCCACGTCATCAAGTACTTTAGAGCCTTCTACATCGACAGTGGAGCCATCTACTTCTACTGTGATTCCTTCAAGTTCTAGTACTTTATTACCAACATCGTCAAGTACTTTAGAACCATCTACATCTACTGCAATTCCTACAACCTCCAGTACTTTATTACCAACATCTTCCAGTACTTTGTTACCAACATCATCAAGTACTTTAGAACCTTCTACATCTACCGTGATTCCTTCTAGCTCCAGTACTTTATTACCCACGTCTTCGAGTACTTTAGAGCCTTCTACATCTACTGTAATTCCTACAAGTTCCAGTACTTTATTACCCACGTCTTCAAGTACTTTAGAACCATCTACGTCAACAGTAATTCCTACAAGTTCCAGTACTTTGTTACCAACATCTTCAAGTACTTTGTTACCAACATCATCAAGCACTTTAGAACCTTCTACGTCTACAGTAATTCCTTCAAGTTCCAGTACTTTGTTACCAACATCATCAAGCACTTTAGAGCCTTCGACATCAACAGTGGAGCCATCTACATCGACTGTGATTCCTTCAAGCTCCAGTACTTTATTACCAACATCTTCGAGTACTTTAGAACCATCTACGTCTACTGTGATTCCTTCCAGCTCTAGTACTTTACTACCAACATCTTCGAGCACTTTGTTACCTACGTCTTCAAGTACATTAGAACCATCTACGTCAACAGTGATTCCTACAAGTTCCAGTACTTTATTACCAACATCGTCAAGTACTTTAGAACCATCTACGTCAACAGTAATTCCTACAAGTTCCAGCACGTTATTACCAACATCTTCGAGTACTTTAGAGCCATCAACATCGACAGTGGAGCCTTCTACATCAACAGTAATTCCTACCAGTTCCAGTACTTTATTACCCACGTCTTCGAGTACTTTAGAGCCTTCGACATCAACAGTGGAGCCATCTACATCGACTGTGATTCCTTCAAGCTCCAGTACTTTAGTACCTACGTCTTCAAGCACTTTAGAGCCTTCTACGTCGACAGTAATTCCCTCAAGCACTAGTACTTTAGAGCCTTCAACATCCTCGTCAACAGTAAATCCTACAAGCAGTTCGACTAAAATAAGGTAAGAAAATAATAAGTATATTTGTTTTTCTCGAGTTTCTATCAATTAGCAATGCAATTCAAAAATTTATTTGTAAGAAAATATAATGTTTAAACTTTTTAAGAGACAAACCAAATTGCAAGCTTAAGCAATAAATACTCTGCTTATTTTCCTTGCGTTAAAGTGATTCTACAAAATTGAGCTAAATAAGTGTTTTTCATTTATACAAAAATATTTTTCTAAATTACTCAAACAATCATTATTAACGTGCAACGACATAATCTTTTAATGTTCTCCTGAACAATTCTCATACAGTTTTTATTTTTTCCATATTACAAAATTATTAATATGTACTTTGGAAACTATTTGTTTTAAAAGCAAAATACGTCCAAGTTTTATAGTCATTTTAATTTTTTATGTGAAATGCTACGAATATTGGTTAGAAATAATTATTCGACAACTTTTCAGATACATTACTAGCTTTAGCAAATTTACTAAAATTAAATGTCTAAACATAATGAGGAAATTAGTTTTTAATAAACAGATATGACAGAATATATAAAAATAACTAACTTGATCTGTTTTGTTAAATGTGTATAGATTTAATTAAAACTTATCGAAGTATAAAGCTCTTAATAATTAACCTTTTAGCAGTTCTACAACGCCTGCATCATCTACGATTGAGTCTACAAGTTCTGCATCGTTAACCACGAGCACAAAAGTTGAATCCACAAGTTCTGTGCCCGTCAGCTCTACTAGCACAATAGTCGAATCTACAAGTTCTATGCCCGTTACTTCCACTAGTACAAAGATTGAATCCACAAGTTCTGTACCCGTAAGCACCACGAGCTCGACAATTGAATCCACGAGTACGAAGATCGAATCCACAAGTACTGCTCTCGCCAGTTCTACTAGTATTATAAGGTATGCAAACTTAATAATTGCAATTATGCATTTTCTTCACCGCTCCGTGAATTTAGATATTTTAAATATTTTTTTCCGTGGCAATTTAAAAAGAGTTTCTTTCGTAGATATAGCATATTCTGAAATGAAAACTCATTAGATAATAATTAACATTGTCAAGAGCAGCCCTTTTAACTGGGTTACAAATAAAAAGCCAGGCTCTTTGTGGCTTTTTTGAAATAATCAGCCCAAGCCAGCAAGTCATATATTAAAAAGTTAATGAATCTTTAACAAAATTAGAATTTTTGGACCAACAATGAAAAACACAAAAGCAATAGACATTTTTTACTCTGCCTAACATTAGTTTGGCGTTATAAAAGCATCTTGATCTCCAAAGGAAGTTAACAATAAACAAATTCGAGTTAGGAGAATTCATTGTTGACTGACGTAAAACTAAATAATGTTTAGCATTTCTCAATTAAAAATACTAGCTATATTTCATCCTTTGTCAATTCCGATACTACCTTAGAGAGTAGTTTGCTTTTATGTGCACTGCAATTAAGTCTGTTTCAATGTGCTGAGAAAATAGAAGCTAATTGCCTGTCAAATCTAAAGCAATATGATAAAAACTTTAAGCTTGCTTGAGAACTTTATGTAGTTTTTAAAATATCGCCATTCTTTTGAGCTATGTTATGATTGATCTGGCAAACGTTTAAGTGAAAATAGTGTAGAATAAGTGATTTTTGACGGATATGCATAACCAATTGCTAGGCATAATTTTGGATCAGAAAAACATAGTCCAGCTTTTTTGGCCTTTTATCTAACTTTCTGTGCGTGTGAACAAAGCCAGTTTACAAGGCTGGTTGAGAGTTTTTTAATTAATCGCAATTTCTTTTAGTTCCACGTCAATTCCTATAACATCAACAAAACCCGAGAGCTCCAGTACTTTGCTTCCATCAACTTCGACGATTGCTGACACCAGCAGTACTTTAAGCATTGCGGAAACGACTCAAGAATCAACAACCAAAACTCCTTTAGTAACCACAATTGAAACATCCACAGTTCTTCCAACAACACCAGAGGCAACCACGAGTGTTAAAACAACTACTGATGCCCCTACGACGAAGCAAATCACCACAACCGAATCATTCACCACTATTATAACTCCTTCAGAAGGAGCCCTTTGCTGTCCTAAAGGAGGCTTATTTTCCAGCTGGACTGAAATTGTACCATGTACTGACAATTGTATGTTTTACTTAAATATTCTCTACTCATGACATACATTCCAGGTGGAAGTTGTGGCTTCAGAGTAAGAAAAAGAAAGTGCTTAACGGATCCAGTAGTATGTCCATGCGTAGGTGATACCGAGAAAACCGAAAGATGTAATCACAAAGCATGTGTTTATCCTCGTTTGTCATGTTGCCATGGACTGAAGGCAGGAGTATTTAACAAAAAGGTTGCATGTATGGCTGATATTGTTGATGTAGCGCCACCAGCCCCAATTTGCTGTGTCACAGGGCCAAATGATGGAATTTGGGATGAATGGCAAGAATGGACTTCGTGTACAGCGTCGAAATGCGGTGCGTGTGGTGAATCGACAAGGAAAAGAAAATGCATGACTTTGGAAAAGGGTTGTAATTGCGAAGGAGATGAAAAAGAAACCAAAACGTGCAAACAAGCTGGAGTTTGGTCGGCCTGGGTTGAAAGCTCGGCATGTACAAAATCATGCGGGTCAAATGGAGTTCGTACCTTGTCAAGAACGTGCCCAACCGAGGGATCATGTGCCTGCAATGGGCCAAAAACAAGAACTGAAGTCTGTGGTTTCCCACCATGTATTTATCCCGAAGGTAAGCAATTATAAATAATATTTCCAATTGTAAATTGTTTAAGATTCATGCGCTGCTGGTTACAAAGCTGGAGTTGCATATCAACAAATTGTGTGTCTTCCTTTACCTGAATTTAATGAACCGACAGTTATTGCCCCATGCACGACTGATTGCTGTGTTATTGGGGGCGTTTGGAGCGCATGGGGTCCACCAACAGTAAGTTCAATTAATTACTCCAATTAATATCTATCTCTTAGGCTTGTACAGCAACTTGCGGATCTTGTGGACAAACTACAAAGAAAAGGTAGGTATTGAAAGAGTTCATTGATGTATTTAAATTTAAGGACTTGCACATCAACTGTTGACAATTGTCCATGCGCAGGATCAGACACTCTTGTTGAAAATTGTAACCTAGCCCCTTGTATTTACCCGAAAGACAGTTGTTGCACCGGATACAAAGCTATGTCTCTAAATGGCGCTATAATCTGTGGTCCACAGCCTGTTGTCTTTGAACCCAAACCTGTTACAGCCTGCATGCCCGCATGTTGCCCCAAATTCGGAATTTGGAGTGATTTCGGACCCCCAGATACATCATGTACTGAAGAATGTGGTTCAGGGGTAACAAAAAGAAGAAGAATATGCTTATCAGCTGCAAATAATTGCCCTTGCGTTGGTTCTGAATTCAAAGAAGAAATTTGTAATACTCAACCATGTATTTTCCCTAAAAATAGTTGTACTCAGTCTTTGAAAGCCATGGTTATTAATGGAACAATTGCTTGTGGACCTTATCCAGTTCCAGTTGCAGATGCTCCAGCAGCCGGTTTGGAATGCAGCACCACTTGTTGTGCTCGCTACGGGCTGTGGTCAGAATGGAGTGCAGCATCAGTTTGTTCAGATGTGTGCGGATCTTGGGCGAAGTCTAAGCGTACAAGAGAATGTTTGTCAGAAGCAACAGGATGCCCTTGCATTGGAGAATCAATCAAAGAAGAAAATTGTGGAATAAAACCTTGTGTATATCCAAGAGATTCCTGCAATCCTAACTTCAAAGCAGCTGCAGTAAATGGGGAGTTCATTTGTTCGCCGCAACCAACGTTACCTTCTGAAAATCCGTATGTTAATTCCTGCCCAGGGTCGTGTTGTCCAGAAAATGGTAAGTTTTAAAGTAATAAAACAAATTAGAACTTGTGTTTAGGAATGTGGAGTGAGTGGAAAGATACTAGCGCCACTTGCAGTGATACATGTGGAGGAAATGGTTCTAAATATCAGAGTCGTACATGTCTATCTGAATCATTCGGATGCAAATGTACTGGAGAATTCAACCGCTCGATTACATGCCAATTTGCTCCTTGTGTCTTCCCTAGGAATTCATGTGCCACAGGATTGAAAGCAATGGTAATTGCAGGCGTCATTACATGTGGTCCATTGCCTGTGGTTGTAGAATCTGCCATTACAAAAACAACTTGTTGTCCGCCATCCGGAAAACGGCGTCTTTAATGAATGGGGAGCTTGGTCCGCTTGCCCAGGAACAGCCTGTGGTGGGTGTCAGACAAAGACAAGAACAAGAACATGCGCATCGATGGCATACGGCTGCCCATGCAAAGGCGACTTAACAGATACTGATTATTGCTCAGGGCAGCCTTGCGTTTCTGCAACTGGGGATAAATCATGCTGTGCACCAACTTCCAAATCTATGGGGCCATCAGGAGAGATGGTTTGTATTGAAGGGGGTAAACTAGCATGTCCTGCTGATGGCGTGTGGACAGAATGGGGTAGCTCATACTGTACTGACACATGTGGAATGGTAGGTGGACATATTCAATTAGGTTATGTATTTGTGGATACATTTGATTTATTTAAATTTAATTAATCTTATTGCTAAATCTTTTTCAGTGCGGGAAAAACACCAGAAAACGCACATGTACTACACTCGAGTCCGGATGCCCATGTACTGGAAGTGACACTGAAGCAACTACAGCATGTGGAACAGTTGTCTGCACGTTCCCTCGAGCAGTTTGCTGCACAGGTTTTACCAGAAAAATTGTTGGCAAACAATTTATTTGTAGTTAGGATAAGACAACAAAACAGATTATATTATATTTTTCCCCAATAAAGGATGCATTATTTCTTCATTTAAATATTAGTTCATTTCCGCCATTTATTTAAAAATAGATTTATGTGGACATTAACAACTTCCTACATTAGTTAATTTTAATGGGCACGTCACTACATTAATTTCTAACAAGACACTAAATATACAAAATCCAAGATATGAAATAATCATGATAACACCAAATAATTTGTTCATTTGCCACTTTGAAATAGCGATGGATATAATTAAGACTGCGAGCATAAGAATTAGCATCCCGACTGAGCATATTAGACCGTTTGAGGATACTGAAATTTTACTTAATACGATGTCTTTTCCATTTTGAGCTGAGTACTTTTTAATGTAATCGACGAGATACCAGATTAGGTGAGGAATGCCAATGCCTATACTAACATCGAATAAATTGCTTCCTATTGAGGAACTGACAGCCATGTCTCCAAGTCCTTTTCTGGCGACTATTACACTTGTGATCAAATCGGGAATGCTTGTTCCAGCTGCCAAAATTGTCAACCCCATAATTTCAGTGGATATTCCGAAGGTTACTCCAATAGTATTGGCTAAAAAGACCATTATATATGAAAAAATGGCTATCCAAATGATAGACCCAACAAACGTGATAAAAGCAAACTTTTTAAAGCCATGCCGTCTAACATCCGGTAATGTAAAATATAGGCAATATGTGATGGGCATTAAGAAAATATAAATTAATTGTTTTTCACACGTTTGAGGCCAAGACAAATCTAATGGCTTTTCGGGAGCTTCTTCGTTTGAGGAAGTGGCTTCCTCGTTTGGTTGTGATACTGAAGTTTGAGAGCTTGGGCTAATTATAATTTCGACATGTTTGTTTCCTGAAGGTGTTAATGATTTTTTAGTCTGTCCTGTTTTTATACATGAAACGCCATTTACTTTTTTAATGGAAGGTGGATAAAATTTGTTGTTTGCTGTTCCATTTTGAACGGTGGCATTTTCAGGAGCCGGAAGTACTTGGATAATATTTATTTGAGACTTACCATTTCTAGGTGTTGATACTGAATCGCGGTGTCCTTTTTTGGGTGTCATTCTTGAGTGATGATCTTCACTTCTCGGCGTTTCTTCTATACTATTATCCAATGCCATTTGAGCCAAACTTTGTCTGAAAAAGGCTCCGGAGTGTAAAACAGGAATAGTAACCGGTTCACTAGGTAGTGCTTCAATACCTAAAGTTCCTAGTCCAACCAAATGCTCATGTACATTTCCTGCTCCACTAGATTTTACTTTGGCAACTTGAAAAGAATTTCTTTTTCTTTTTTCAAAATCAGAATAAAAGACATCGTCTTCAAACTCATTATCGCCGACATGCATAACTTTAAATGATTCGGGAAAGAAATTTTTCTTTGTCCAAAATTCAATGGATTCATTATATTTCATAAAGATGATGTAAAGGATATAAATGAAAAATAAAATAAATGCCTCATGACATTCAATCATTTCATCAATGAAAAATATTCCTAGTAAAACCAATGACGTGATATAAAACGAAATGTCCCTAAATCGAATGAGTAGTCATTTTTGTCAGTTAAATATTTACCGATATAACGGCCACCAAGTTAATTGCAAAACTTCTTTTGAGAAGAGAGTACAGAAAGCCAAAACACAAAGTATGTTAAAAGTGGCGCTGCCAACTATAGTTCCAATTCCTACATTTGTACCCTGCAAGTTAATTATGATTATTTAAAATTCGTTAGTTCACGTACTATAAAAACGCCAAAGAGACTTGTAAAGAATTCTGGCGCGCTTCCTCCAGCAGCCATCAATGTTGCTCCTGCTACATTGTTACTTATGTTTAAATTTTCTGAAATAATACCTAAAGCAGGAACAAAAAACTCATCACATGTAATAGCTAATGCTGTGAACATAAAAAATAATCCGAAAATATGAAATAAAATGGCTCCATGAATTCGTTCCTCTTGAGTGAATAAATCATCTGGGAATAAATCTGCGTCTGATTCAGTTATGTTCGTAGGAATACATTTAATGGTTACTTCTCCATTGTCATCTCCATTCTTTAGTCTATTGTAGAAATCTTCATAATCAGAGCTTCTTTTCATTCTCCATTTAAGATTACTTAAAATATCATACCTAATATTGTTTTTGTCCTTTGGATTCATTTCATCCTTGTATAATATTTCTGCAATCGGATCCGAATTTGTTCCTTTTAATAGGTTTCTTCTTTCATAAAATTCGATCATGAAAAAGAAGCAAGCAAAATACAGGACAATTATGACCAGTAAAACAGCTAAACAAAAAATAAAAAGTTTCCTTTGAACCTTCCTTCTGGTTTTGGAGAATTTAGGTCCGTTTTTATTAGATAATAAATAGATATTCATTGTAGCTAATTTAAAGTTAGAATTTGACGGGAAAATATAAAAAAGTTAGCCCATAATCCAGTTAATGAAATTTTACAATTTAGTTAATAATATTTTAAAATTTATGTTTTGTTCAGTTAATAATATTTTAGATATTAGTTTTTATTCAGTTGGTACAATTTATTTAAAAGCACCTAAAAATGAATGAATTATTAAGGCAACTAAAAAATTGTCTCATACATGCAATGACACCAAAAGACCTTTAAAAGTATCTCTTTTTAATGCAAACTTAAATGGAAGGAAATCATGAAGATGATATTTAACTAAAAACGGAAGTTAGTTAAATGGAGCTGTGGATGAGTGAGACTAAGTAGAAAAAGTATTTCACATAAAATGGGATTAAAAAACAACGTATTTTGATAAAACTTATTAAGGAAAACTTTTGGAATTTAAATTATTTACTATTTCTTTTGTCCAGGTATTGGAGGCGAAATTGCATGTTAAAATACTATCAAAATTTTTTAAAAATACTATAAAGTTTGATAAACTTTCTATGGTTTATAAAGTTAATGTTGCCATAGAATTATTAATTAGTTTGTAGCGTGGATAAGGGCAATTATTTTAGCCGTAAAACCACGAATCTTTAATCATCTTCTTTTACAATAATTACTTTATATACATATTTATTCATTTATTTTGATTCAAATATAAATTCTTAAAAGTTTCTTTTAACACTTAAGTTAATTTAATATTAGGAGAACTTTTATTCACCTTTAAAACTGTTATTCTTTGAACTGAGGTTGCTTTGAATGCTTTTATTTTGTACAATTTAATCACATAACTTCTTACTTTTTGACTTAACATTAGTATTCCAACGGCAGAAACAAACATATTCAAAGTACACATCAATTCAAAGTAAGAATACAGAATGTATATGATTGATTCATCCT
Organism: Rhabditophanes sp. KR3021; assembly: GCA_963281155.1. Lineage (NCBI taxonomy): Eukaryota > Metazoa > Nematoda > Chromadorea > Rhabditida > Alloionematidae > Rhabditophanes > Rhabditophanes sp. KR3021. Next base: position 2,211,821 of record CAUJLY010000001.1, read on the forward strand.
CATCGGTTATTTTGTTAATAAACACAAATAATAACGTTTCCACTAGTTGAATAAAAAAACTGACGATTGCCAATCCGACCAATTTAATTTCATTAGTCTTAGTTGAATTACCATTTAAAGCCACAATTTTTAATCGCATAACTTTAATGGCTGTTACAAATGTCAAGAAAAACTCTAACAACGCAAAGGTAATGCTAATTGGCACAAAATATCTACTGAATGAAGCTGTTTTAAATATTCTGGTATAATCCAATACAAAAACCAATTCATAATTTGAAAGATAAAGTTCAAGTGGAAGCATTATTGTCTTTCCAAATAATATGAAGTACGTAAATGGAATTTGATACACAAAGTACAGAGGAATCGTGATAGCTTTAACTATAAATGAATTCTGAAAATATTGTCAAACTTAAATATTTGTTGATTGACTTACCTGGTAATTTTTTTGATAGAAAAATATTGTTAAAAATCTATTAATAGATAATAGAAGGCTTCCGTAAATTTTGGCAAATAATGCGTACCTGTCTATGAAGTATATAGGCATCCACCAGTAATTTGTAGTATTCTTATCAATTAAAGATACAATTGGCGGGAAGAATAATATGTAAACAGCTATAAATTTGGCAACATGGTCAAGTGCAAGAAAAGCCCCATTAATGAGTAAATATGTAAAGAAGGTACTTCTGAAAACTTCTTCCTTTTTCCGATTTTTTATAATGACATAATAAACTGAAAATGATATAATATAAGTGACCAAAATAAATATCCCATGAACACATAATTGAAAAACTGTTGTTTGAATAGTTATTAACCAAGGTAATATCTTCTGAATATGTACAATAACAGCATCCGAGGTGTTGAACATTTTGTTTAAAATATAGTGAAATATGAATTATTAAGGATGTTAATATAATATGGATAAATCATTTTAATAACATGCCTCTTAATTAAACATGTTCAGGCTGATTTTTTACATTTTAATGAAGTTATGTAAATTAATATTAATTTTTATTGCCTATTACTGGTAGTTTAATAGTTCTTCGATGAACTGAACTTATTTCTTGTGTTTTTAGATTATAAATATGAAACACATGGTGTCGAACTTTCTGACTTAGAATAAGTATAGCAATTGTTGGCAAAAACATGCCGATTGTTGTCACTAGTGGAATATGAGCATACAATAAGTTTGTTACAGTTTGATCTTCTTCTAATCTTAAGTGAACAATAAAATAATTCTGAAGTGTTTCTATTAGCTGGCATAAAAAGTTTACAATAGCAAAGAAAACTAATTTTGTTTCATTTGTCTTTTTCCTAGTTGCATTAACATTTCCTACATTTACTTTTAAAAACATCAATCTCAAAGAAATTAGAAGAGTTAAAGCCAGATCTATTGAAGCCAAGGAAATCGTGTATATTCCGTAAAAATTTGAAACTGATGCTTTAGGGTAAAATTCGGGTTTTTTATAATCTATTGCATAAATAATTTCATAATTTGTGGTGTACGTTTCAAAGAGAAAAAATGTAATCTGTCCAAATAACAAGAACCAAACGAAAGGAAGTGGGATAAGAAAATATAGTGGAATCGTAATAGCTTTGACAATAAATGAATTCTAAAAAGTTGTTATTGATTGATTACTTATTCCAACTTACCTGGTATTCATTTTGATAAAAATATATTGTGAGAAATCTGTTCATAGTTAAAAGACAAGATCCATAGCTCTTTAAAAATTGGAAATATCTTAGAAAGAAGTAAATCACCATGAAATAGTAACCGTTGGTTTGTAGATTAATTAAAGCTGCATACGGGGGGAATAAAAATAAATATATTATGAAATAGGTTGTGATGTGATTTCCAAGGAAGCAGAAATTATTTATCACAATATAAATGAAAAAGGAACTTTGAAAAGCTTCTTCTTTCCTGTAGTTTTTTATAATAGCAAAATTCACTGAAATTGCCAATATGTATGTTATTAGGCTGAACACTGTATGAATTATAAGTCCATAATTTGTCGTTTGAACCGTAAGAAAAGGCAACACCTTTTGTATAGAAAAAATTAATACATCTGGCTTTTCCTCCATTAAAAAAAATTCTTTTAGTAAAATACTAAAAAAGCTGTAATTTGGTATGCGTGTTATTTAAGTTTCAAATTTTATTATTTCTTTAATTTTGAATTTAACTGCTCATTTGCGAGAAATGGTTAATTATATTAAAAGTTATATACGTATGTCACTTCTTATTTCAAGTATTATATAAAAATCAAATAAATGTTACCCACATTCATTTCCTGCTATTTTTTTTTAATTTCATCACCTAACTGGACATTATGATGTATAACTTGAAACCAAGCAGGAAGATATGTGTAAATAACTCAACTGGTCTTGTTAGTTTCTTGTGTCCTGCCCAACTAAGGTTTTTAAACTCTACATGTTGATAGAAGGTCTATTATATTTTATTGTTATTATTTTACCCTTTTATGTTTAATTATTTATAAAAAATGTATTTTGCATGAGGTTTAATCATACAAAAAACGTTTATACACATTTTGTAACCAATTGATACCTCCTCAAAAATTGTCAAAGCATTTTATAATATCCCAATTATAAGACTTCACTGAACACAAATCTTACCATTTTCCTAAAATTCAACTTGTAATGTCCTTTTAGCTGCGTTGCATTTTAAAAAAACTGAAGCACCAGGACACCTTTTGGAATTCTCCAAACGAATTCATGTACAGATTTTATATGTTATAAATTACAGATGGTTTTATGGGATTTATGAAATTTTAGAGCTAATTAGGAATAAAATTAATGCATTTAACATGTCCTGGTTCATTTACATTTATTTATATTCTCTCATTTTAATAAAATTACATAAATTAGCTTTAATTTTTATTGGTTGTTACTTTGTGTCTAACTGTTCTTGGGTGAATTGAACTAATTTCTTCTGTTTTTAGATTATACATTTTAAACACATGGTGTCGAACTTTCTGACTTAGAATAAGTATAGCGATTGTTGGCAAAAACATGCCGATTGTTGTCACTAGTGGAATATGAGCATACAATAAGTTTGTTACAGTTTGATCTTCTTCTAATCTTAAGTGAACAATAAAATAATTCTGAAGTGTTTCTATTAGCTGGCATAAAAAGTTTACAATAGCAAAGAAAACTAATTTTGTTTCATTTGTCTTTTTCCTAGTTGCATTAGCATTTCCTACATTTACTTTTAAAAACATCAATCTCAAAGAAATTAGAAGGGTTAAAGCCAGATCTACTGAAGCCAAGGAAATTGTGTATATTCCGTAAAAATTTGAAACTGATGCTTTAGGATAAAATGCGGGTTTTTTATAATCTATTGCATAAATGATTTCATAATTTGTGGTGTACGTTTCAAAGAGAAAAAATTTAATCTGTCCAAATAACAAGAACCAAACGAAAGGAAGTGGGATAAGAAAATATAGTGGAATCGTAATAACTTTGACAATAAATGAATTCTAAAAAGTTGTTATTGATTGATTATTTATTCCAGCTTACCTGGTATTCATTTTGATAAAAATATATTGTGAGAAATCTGTTCATAGTTAAAAGACAAGATCCATAGCTCTTTAAAAATTGGAAATATCTTAGAAAGAAGTAAATCACCATGAAATAGTAACCGTTGGTTTGTAGATTAATTAAAGCTGCATACGGGGGGAATAAAAATAAATATATTATGAAATAGATTGTGATGTGATTTCCAAGAAAGCAGAAATTATTTATCACAATGTAAATGAAAAAGGAACTTTGAAAAGCTTCTTCTTTCCTGTAATTTTTTATAATAGCAAAATTCACTGAAATTGCCAATATGTATGTTATTAGACTGAACACTGTGTGAATTATAAGTCCATAATTAGTTGTTTGTACTGTCAATAACGGGAATACTTTTTGAATTGAAAAAATTAAAGCATCTGGCTTATCATCCATTAAAAAGACTTTTTTGCAAGCTGGTTTAACCAAAAAATAAATGTGCTGGTAATTTACCTTTTCGTTTCGTTAAGTTTCCAATTTCGCTATTAATTTTGCCGTTTTTTCTTGTAAGAGGTTAATTACACTTAAAATTAAATTAAAAAATTATATGCGTAAGTCATTACTTTCGATTCCAGATGTTATATTGGAAAAATTACATCATCCTTACCAACACTCACTTTACTCTATACCATTCCTAATTTCATCAACGAACAGGACATTATGATGTGTGACTTGAAATAATAAATCATCTAAATTAATAAGCATTATTAATTTTTGAATCATTTAAATTAGTTCCTTTAGATACTTTTTTAGATTATTCTTTTTTGGGAACTGTTGCTATTTCGTTACTAAAGCACAAGGAGAAGCTTTTTATCTTACAAAGCTACTTAATGATAAGAAACTTGGCTAATTTAATATACAATGGTGAATACACTGTCAAGGATTATACAACTAAAGATAAAATCACAATTACGTGATTGTAGACTAAACCCTAGTAAAGGCTTTGATTTCGCATCTTTCCTTCTACTTTTCATTGTTAAATTTTAATATCATTAACTTTTAAAAAATCATGAGACAGGCTATAATCGGTGTATTTATTATTGGACTTATTGGTCTCGTGGCTGGAAGATGTTTGTGCCCTACATTCGTACCAACTGAAGTTACCACGAGACAAACCCAAGTTGTAATGCAAAGTCCAGTTGACGATTTGCTTGACCAGCCGTGCAATCCAAAAAAGCAGTGTACTGGTACATTATGGTTGAGCTATCCCGGCTCTGGCGAGGATGTTATTTACGTTGATTTTTACAGCATTAAAAACATGCTCAAATCCAACGCAACATTTTCCTTTTACAACAGTGATAAAGTTGAAGGAACACCATATTTCACATTGGACAGCAAATCTGGAAACAATCCTGTTATTCCTTATGTACCACATTCATCAAAGTATGTCATTACCTTCGTTTATAACATGGATGTAAATACTCCAAACTCAGAAATAGCCACATTTACTTTAATGGCAGGACCAATTCCAAAATAGGAAATAATTCATTTATTCTTTATATTCTTTTGTTATGTATTTTTATTAAAAATAAATATTTTGAATAGCAAGCGTATTATTAATGAATCATAAATTAATCATCTGTTTAATTCCGCAAAATCAAGATTATTTATTATAGTTAAGGAATTTCTTGTTTATCAATATGTGACATCAACTTTTGGCTAATTTGTGAAATATAAAATATCTTGAATACCTTAATAAAAAGTCGGCGTGGGTGTCAATTTGAACATACTCTTTATTATTGTTCTGAGGTGTGAAAAAAGACATATAATAAAGAATGTGCGTAGTAACTACAAACTTTTCATGCTTTAATCTCTATTAGGTTTTTATTATAAAAAATAAACTTTTATCACTTTCTTATCAGAATCATAAAATGAACCGTGTACTCTGTGATCTTTTAATACTTGTACAATAAAACACTTACCACACCTTATTGTTCTAAGTAGATTATATTATTGTGCAGTGAAAAGAACAATATTCCTTTGTAAAAAGAGTATCTGCATTGTATTTAAAATGTTCGAAATTGATAGCAATTGTGAGCAGTCAATATCACACACGAATCCATCTCAAATTTGAATAATTTTGTTATCAGCAAAACCTTATCTAAATAAGGGTGCATTTTCCAAGAATCGCATCCTTGTTTTATTTATATCATAAGACTTTAAAAGTTAACAATTTTGTTATCTTGACCTTGCTTACTCATTTTTATTAAAAATTAAAATGTAAGCCTACAATACCATAGATAAAACGTCATAGGCTTGCTCAAAGATAGGCGAAGCTATTAGGTATAAATAGAACATCAAAGGAAGAGTTTATTGTATTCCATTCAAAATATGAGTAAATTCATTGTATTGGCTATTGTTTCCATTCTTGCTCAGCAAGCTTATTCAAACTGTATTTGCAGCAAGTTCAATCCAGATAAACTTGTTCAAGAAGGCGCTAAAACTTACTTATATAGTTCATTTGATCAATTTTTGCAGCCGTGTAATCCTGCCTCGTGTGTATATGTACTACACGCTGGTGAAAATCTTGGATTGAAAGGGACTTTTTACGGATTAGTTGACTTTAAGAAAACTGAAAGTTCATTAAAGTTCTACAATGGAGTTGATACTTCAGTAGAACCCTATTTTGTTATTAATAAGTCTATTGGAGATTTCCCACATCTCTTTCCAAAAGTTCCTCTATCAACATCGAGCACCATTACCGTAGTATTTAGCAGTAATAAAAAATCGAGAATCTTCGCCCCCCAATTTATTTTCAAGGCCAAAGCAGCTAAATTGGCTCCAGTTGTTATAACAAAGAAACCAGTCGTTACTACTAAAAAAGTTGTAGAAACCACGAAGGCTCCAGTCATTACAACTCAAAAAGTTGTAGAAACCACGAAGGCTCCAGTCGCTACAACCGAGGAGCCTGTTGAAATCACTACCCAAGGATCAGTACAATCAACTGAAGGATCAGTTCAATCAACCAAGAGATCTGCTGAAACCACTGAGGGATCTGTTCAAACCACTGAGGGATCTGTTCAAACCACTGAGGGATCTGTTCAAACCACTGAGGGATCTGCTGAAACCACCCCTGCATCTGTTCAAACAACCAAGGGGTCTATTGAAGTAACTACAGAAGGATCAGTCCAGTCAACTGAAGGATCTGCCGAAACTACTGAAGGATCTGCTCAAACTACTGAAAGTTCAGTTCAATCAACTGAAAGATCTGCTCAAACTACTCAAAGTTCAGTTCAATCGACTGAAGGTTCAGTCCAATCAACTGAAGGATCTGCCCAAACCACTGAAGGATCAGTACAATCAACTGAAGGATCTGCTGAAACTACACCAGCTTCTGCCCAAACTACTGAAGGATCAGTTCAATCAACCGAAGGATCTGCCGAAACTACACCAGCTTCTGCCCAAACTACTGAAGGATCAGTTCAATCAACCGAAGGATCAGTTCAATCAACCGAAGGATCAGTTCAATCAACCGAAGGATCTGCTCAAACTACTGAAAGTTCAGTCCAATCAACTGAAGGATCTGCCGAAACTACACCAGCTTCTGCCCAAACTACGGAAAGTTCAGTTCAATCAACTGAAGGATCTGCCCAAACCACTGAGGGTTCAATCCAATCAACTGAAGGATCTGCCGAAACAACTGAAGGATCTGCCGAAACTACACCAGCTTCTGCCCAAACTACGGAAAGTTCAGTTCAATCAACTGAAGGATCTGCCCAAACCACTGAGGGTTCAGTCCAATCAACTGATGGATCAGTTCAATCAACCGAAGGATCTGCTGAAACTACACCAGCTTCTGCCCAAACTACTGAAGGATCAGTTCAATCAACCGAAGGATCTGCCGAAACTACACCAGCTTCTGCCCAAACTACTGAAGGATCAGTTCAATCAACCGAAGGATCAGTTCAATCAACCGAAGGATCTGCTCAAACTACTGAAAGTTCAGTCCAATCAACTGAAGGATCTGCCGAAACTACACCAGCTTCTGCCCAAACTACGGAAAGTTCAGTTCAATCAACTGAAGGATCTGCCCAAACCACTGAGGGTTCAATCCAATCAACTGAAGGATCTGCCCAAACAACTGAAGGATCTGCCGAAACTACACCAGCTTCTGCCCAAACTACTGAAAGTTCAGTACAATCAACTGATGGATCTGCCCAAACCACTGAGGGTTCAGTCCAATCAACTGAGGGTTCAGTCCAATCAACTGATGGATCAGTTCAATCAACCGAAGGATCTGCCAAAACTACCCCGGAATCAGTCCAAACAACTCAAGGATTCGTAGAAATTACTACTCCTGAAACTGAAAGTCAATCCACCGAAGGCTCAGGTGATTTCACTACTCCAAGTGGTGAACTATCCACACCAGCTGAATCTGAAAATACTACTGAAGCTCCAATTGAAGTTTCTACTGAAGGTCAATTTGAAACTACCCAGGGAAATGCAGAACTATCCACATCTTCTCAATCTGAGCAAACTACTGAGTCTCCAATCCAAGTCTCTACTGAAGCCCAAGTTGTGAGCAGTGAATCTCCAATTGAAGTATCAACTGAAGGACAAATTTTGAGCAGTGAATCACCAGTCCAAGTTTCCACTGAAGGTCAAGAAATTACTAGTGAATCTCCGATTGAAGTATCAACTGAAGGACAAGTTTTGAGCAGTGAATCACCAGTCGAAGTTTCCACCGAAGGACAGGTATTCAGCAGTGAATCTCCAGTTGAAGTATCAACTGAAGGACAAGTTTTGAGCAGTGAATCACCAGTCCAAGTTTCCACTGAAGGCCAAGAAATTACTAGTGAATCTCCAGTTGAAGTATCAACTGAAGGCCAAGAAATTACTAGTGAATCTCCAGTTGAAGTGTCAACTGAAGGACAGGTATTTAGCAGTGAATCACCAATTGAAGTTTCTACTCCATCTGAGCCATCAACAAATGCTACTGCAATGCCAGTATTCGGAACCACTCCTGAATCATCAAATAATAATACGTTTGCTCCAACTGGCTTCCCAATTATTGTTACCAAATTACCAATTTATAACTACACTCAAAGCCCAATTGTAAATGTTACTGGATCCCCAATCTATAACTACACTCAAAGCCCAACTGTAAATGTTACTGGATCCCCAATCTACAACTACACTCAAAGCCCAACTGTTAACGTTACTGGATCCCCAATCTACAACTACACCCAAAGCCCTTATACCAGCGCTCCAACACACGGACCAGTTCATAATGTCACTTCCAAACCAACACCTACAATTAATCCATTCGAATCTGAAGGAGATATTACCATTGTAATTGACTTATCTGCCAGCAACATCACGAAGGTCTCTCAAGTAGCTCTTAGAATTATCGAGAAACTCAACATTAATGCTAACTTGCCAAACAAAAACACTCGTGTTAATTTGATGTATCTTCAAAACTTTGGTTCATTTGCTTCTGGATGGGAAAATAGTCAGCAATATTTGTTAGATGCAGCTTTGAATTTGCCAACGGATATGCCTAAATTTGTCAGTTTATCATATGCCGATTTCGGAAGAACTTACGAACATTATTTCGCTAAATCTGTTGCTGAAAGACCAAACGTACAAAGAACAGCTGTATTCATTACAGATAACGAGTATGTTTATTATTATTATTATTTTTATTAAGTTTACTTTAGTGTGCAAATTGTTCCAAAGGCTGATTTGGCTAAACTAAAGAATCTTGCTGACCAATATGATATCCACCCAGTTGTTGTTTCAACTAATGCATCTGTTAACATTACTACTATTCCTTCAGCTTTTACCGGGTCAAATTCAAACGCCATCATTGTTCACCAATTTGACAATATTGACAATCTATTTGAAGACGTTCTTTTGAATGGAAATTTATTGTGTAATGTTGATGCTTTAATTGAAGCAGCTGTTAACTCTAAGACTCCAAATGCCTTTGCTTTACCAATTCAAAATAGAAATTCAAAATGGGCACAAAAAAAATATTGCAATAATGTTGATATTCAATTATACTGTGCTGCACCAAAAGATTCAAAGAAACAAATTAAACTAGTTCTCAATTCATATAGCTTAGAGCCATTCAAGGATACTTTGACTGTTTACGAGGACTCCGTCGTTGATGCTTCTTTCACTGGAAGAAATGTTGCTAAATCAGTTGAAACCTTTGATTTGAACACAAAACTAGTTACACTTAGATTAAAGACCAATGAAGCTAGAGTTCTGAATGGAATTAATTTGAGGTTTGAAAATTGCAATCTAACACAAAACGAGTAATTAGCTTTTATTTTATCAAATGGTTTCCATTTATACTATTACATACAATGAAAATAAAATTCATAAGCATTAAAACAACCATTTTTGTAATTATTTTATAATTAGCTTCTATTGAAGAAATTGGAAGAAAAGGCAGCTGATGCGTCTTTTGTTGCCTCTTTATCAACTGTTTCAGTTTGAATAGTTTGAATTTGTTCATCTGCTTCGGCTTTTGTTAAATCTTTGTTATTGTAAACATCTTCCATTTTATCAAAGACTCCCTTAGCTTCGGGATTTAATTTACTTGAAACGCTAGCAAGTTGTTCGTCTAATAAAGTTTTAGCTGCTGCTTTAGCGTCTTTGAATTGAGCGTAATCAGCCTAAAATGTGTAAATATTTGTTTAAACTTTTCTTTTACCTGAATTTCTTCATTTTCTCCTGAAATTAATTCTCCAACTTGAAATCCTTTTTCATTCTCAGATAAATCATTGTTATTCATTATCTCAAAATACTTTTCTCTGGTTCCTTCCGATACAGAAGTTAAAAAAGTAGGTAAAATTTCATCACTGCTTTGAATAAAAGTAACTAACGCAATTGTTACTACAAATAAAGGTAAAACAAATTTCATACTTTCAAATAACCTTGTTTGATATATTTTCATCATTTATAAATGATCTCAAAAAGTTCCAGCCGGTTAAACTCAATTTTAATCTGAGTTTATCTCTAATTAATTCAAGTTTAAATCATATTTAGTTCATGTACTGCTTAATCTGCAAATTGTCAATTTTTTATAATATCAAAAAAAGACTAAGCTCAAGTATGATATCACATTAAGCGTATCAATAAACATCTTAACTTTAAAATGGAACTTTATTTATAAATTGGATTAATTCTATTTAAAATCGCTAAACAAATACAAAAATGGTATATAATGAATGTTTCCTGAACTCAAGTTATAAGACCTTGAAATGAATATTTTATTTCTCGTACTTGCTATAATTGGCTGCATTGAAGGATTGCAAGTTTAAAAGATTAAAAGTAAATTTATTTTTTAGTTCATTATCCTCATTATTTGGTAGCAAAAGTTCAAATAATAACCAGAATGTTGCGTATAATGATAATGGCCGCAACGTAGCAGTTTCGAATAATGGACAAGACGCCTTATATTATGATAACGATGGACATAAAGTTGCTGCTTCTAACGTTGCTTATGATGATCATGGGCATAAGATTGCCATGTCTGGCAATAACGTTGCATATTCAGATGGTCGTAACAATGCTTATGCTTCAAATGGGCGCAATACCGTATATGCTGCAAATAACAACAGACTTAATAATCATAATTCATACTATGACGACAGCGATAGTTATGAATATAATGGAAGAAACAATCAGAGAGGACCTTTTAATTCATACAATTCTCATCAAAATCAAAACCAAGCCTATAATCTACGAGCAACGACTTCGAACTATCATTAAGGCCTTATTGTTTTAATATTACAAATAAATATAAACTATAATTTGATATTTCATTTTAGCCATTTGTAAGTGCCTGTGTAAATGTACCCCGATCTTTCGTCATTACATCAGCTGAAACAGGTCTTATGTTGCATTATTTTTGATAACAAAAAATTTAGACTTTTATGAAATGTTTTCATTTTCAATAAAGTTATTCTTTGCGATTTTTGTTGAATCTATAGGTTAGTTTGAAATCATGACGACTGTCTTATGAACAAATAAAATATTGAATTTAGAAAATATGATACATCATTTAATTTCTGTGATTAAACGAAAACAAGAATATCTAAAATAATAATCTATTTTCTTAAAATTTAGTATGATTTTATGAAAATATCAACTTAAATATCATATTAGATATTTGAATAATGAATATATGTTTGTTTCTTTCATTTGAGAAGGATTGTTATGTCAAATACTAAAGAATGAGCATGGATTGGTTATTATAAAATCAGCATGCGTTATCTCCAAATACTATTTAAGAAGAATAAAATAATAGACTCATCACAAACATGATTTTTTTACTTTTATTTTTTGTTTAATCGGATTTATTGTTAGTACCTCTGATTCAGATGGAACTTCCTTTATTACATCATTTTTGAACTTCGATCTTGCTCCAACTAAAAAATATGAATTATCTTTGCGTTTTATTTCAACCGAAACAGATATTAATTTCGTTAACATATCTTATTATTCATTATTGACTCAAAAAATTGAAAGACATTTACATTATAAAATCTATAAGAATCAAAAGAATAAGGTAGCATATTTTTTAGTATTTAATATTAATATTATTCTTTAGATGTTTTTTGAATATGATGAACTAATTGCTTCAGCTAATAATGAAACAGCAAGTGTCGAATAGTTGGAAGATCCTCGTATTTTCATAGAATCATACTTTCCAATGAAGGTTATTGCTATGTTGTGCAATATTAAAACAGGTTCTGGTGATTCATATTTAGTTGATCCTATTAATTTTGCTAAAACCAATTATGTATTACGTTTACCTAAGGCAGAAGTTGGTGGATATCAAATGTTAAATATATTAGCAACTGAAAATATTGAAACTAATATTGACATTGATATTGAATTTTCAACTGAAATAAAACTACACAATCAGGTATTGTTTAAAGGTTTTCTAGGATGTAAGCAAATTAAAGTAAGGATTCCCGAAGAACTAGTTCGCCTAAATTTACCATTAAATCACAATATCCTATTTTAATTGTTGCTGGAGTGAGTAAAGTGAAATTACCTTTTAGAATAGTAAAACCCTCTAATGAAATATATTACGGTTATATAACATATATGCCTCATAAAAACTTGTAGTGCAAAGAAAGTTTTTTGAAAAATGCGTACTTTTGATATGTTATGAAGATTGGAATGCAATGCATAAGTATATAAATCAAATCCATTACTAGAATAAAAACACTTTTGGATCTGCCTAAAACGGATGTTTAAAATTAACTCAATATTTCGAGCTTACATAGTTCAAATATACCGACACAGTTTTTGCAATATTGCTATAGTTGGGAACAATTAATATAGTCGATGAAAGTTGAGTTTTGAATGTCATTAAAATAGAATACTTTGTATAATTGAAATAAATGTTTTCATTATTATTTTGTTGTTTATGGTTAAATATCTGGCATAATAGTTGTAGCTGATACTATAGTCAAATCAGTATAGGTCAAAAATGTAAAACAACATGAGATTAGCATCAATACATTTTGATTTAATTTGTATCTAAAATATTTTCAATTTGGAAACATACCTTTATTCAAAGCGACAGCGTTGATTCTAACACAAAAACTTAATAAACTGAGTGGCAAATATATGACAAAGCTTGAACATTGGATTAGCATATAGCCGTTTGCAGCACTATTATTTACATACGGTGAATATGAAGTTAATGAAAGAGTGTTTCCAAGCATGAATATTAAGAAAATCAGCAATAGAATAAAGCAATAAATACATCATCTTTTTTGTGTATTAATTAATTACTGATTGTCCTTAATTATGTATTAGAAATTGGATGTTTCCTACAAAACAATTAAGTGTTTAAAATAGTTATTTGATATAAAAGTAATTACTAATGTAGATCAAGAAGTATTTAAATAATTGACATAAACAATTATTCTTATTATATGTCTGATTATCTATGTAATGTTTACGCATAGGTTGTCATAATTTAAGATGATGAATACGGATTAATGCCACTAAATGCAACGAATCCTATTAAATATCAACGAGTGCTAATAAATGCTACGAATGCTGCTAAGATTAGTATATGGTTTAATTAAAGACTATATAAAGATTGCATTTTACAAATAATTCAATTCAAACACTTAAATTATTAAACTAATTCAAAAAAGCAATTAATAACCCTCATTAATAATAGTCTCTGTTTTCTCTGGCACAATAAAGTCTTTTTACATCCTTTTTACATCCTTGCTTCCTTGTGTTTATAAATGGGCTCTGAAATAACTCTTGTAAATTAGTAATATTATCCAATCAAGTATTATATTTGGACATTTATTATCAAATTTGTTATAAGTTAACATGTTTATTTTCATTTAGATAAAATCATTTTATTAATCACTTGTTCAAACACTTCATTCAATATCCATTTCTAAGGGTCAATTAATTACCATGCATGTAGATTTAAGTTCATAATGTTTAAATTTTAAATAAATGATGGCGAATCCTATGTTAACATCAATCTCCCATGTGGTCTAGTGGTTAGGATTCGTGGCTTTCACCCACGCGGCCCGGGTCCGATTCCCGGCATGGGAATATTTTTGCTGATTAATATTAACTTAATTAGTGTCCCAAATAATAACAGTTTGATTACTTTTGCTTTAAATAAATTTTATAATTTCTTTACTTTTAATTCCGCAAATAAGTCTGATCCTGTTTCTTTGTGATACCTCCTACGGCCTGTAGAAACGGGATATTAAAGATATTTTTGATGTTCTAAGAGCTATGATACTTTTCTTTCGAACTAAATGAGTGGATTTTTGAAGACAAATATTTGACTCAAGGACAGTCTGTTTAAGGAAGACCAAATTCATATGTTTAACAACAAATGAAAGTAGTTATTATTTATATGTGACATTTTAAACAATGCAATTATTAATTTTTTAATTTCGTTTGTTGATACAAATTGAACAAAAATACACATTTTATTGAAAATAAGATCATTCCTTTTATTATAAAGATATTAGCGTCATTTTCAGTAGATTCTTTTATTTGGAACATTCCAAAGACACCTACTATCGAATTAATTGATAAGGACAAATACTATTTAAATCCCATAGACAGTACTTCTATTGAGGGGTCGTAGGGCCTTTGTGTGGATTGTTGTTGGCATCGACGAGACAATAAGTGCCCTCTGGATCGTTCAAATTCCAGGTTGGATGGTACCCGGCAACTTTCTTCTCATTTGGATCACCAGCACACATTGGAGCAATCTTGAGCTTAGGATTAGCCGGAAGTTTAAGTTGTTGAAAGGAAACTTGAAGACCTGCTCCCGCAGTATGTTCAAGGACAACAACAGCAGCAGCGTTGCTAAACTGGTTGCAATAGTTGGGAGCTGAGAAGACGGTGATTAGCGATTTAGATCCAACCATAATCTCATATCCATCTTGGACTACTTGATGTGCCCTAATAACCAATTGAAAGCCCAAAAGCTTGGAAGCGGCTTCAACTACTCCACTACCAAAGGCACATGAAATACCTCTTTGTGAGAAATACCAAGCTAAGCCTCGATCTGAAAAGTATTTTCAAAAACAGATATCATATGCAAGCTTACTCGTCGGATCAGACCAAAGCAAATCGGTCAGAAAACCAGAATCGGGAGCTTCAACGGGTCTCGTGGTTGCACGAACCATGTCCAAGTTGGTAAGCTCAGGGGAAAGTCCTCCATGCATGCACAATACACGTTTGTTAATGAGTGCACTCATTGGTAAGCGGTTGAATAAGGTCTGGAAGTCCCACCACAGTCCAACCCTATAAGTGGTAGTACAAGAAGCGTAGAAGCCGTAAATGCGGCAAACCGACGGACTTTCGTGGTTACCCCGGAGGAGGTACACGCGATCAGGATAACGGATCTTGAGTGCCATCAAATAACAGATAACTTCGACAGATTGGGGTCCGCGATCCACGTAGTCACCCACAAAAAGGGCTTTGATTTCAGGAACACGACCGGTGATGTCGAGGAGCTGGTGGAAGTCCTGATACTGACCGTGGATGTCTAAAAAGAATACTTATCATTTTGACTAAACTAGGAAGCGCAGAAAGTATATATGCATTCGCACAGAAATGTTTAAAATAATGTAACACATATTACCTCCGAAAACCTTGATCTTAGTATTGAGTGGAACATCAACTTCAGTCAAAGTCCCGTCGGCCATAATGTGCTTGGTGCAGTAGAAGATTAAGGCAATCACTTCATCTTGGGTAAGAAGTTGATTAATGGTAGCGGGTGTCTTATAAATTCCTTGAAGACGACCGATCACCGAATCAATCCAATCCAACGAGGCATCAGCCAAGTAACTCGTGCTTTGAAGGGGGAATTTGATAGCCTGAGAAGGTGGCACAGCGGCCCCTGCAGAATCTCCTACTACTTGATGTGAAGAAGCCCCAGTGGCAAGTGAGGTTGGTGTAGCAGGAATCGTCGAAGTTGGGTCAGTCATTGTTAGAAATGCAAAACGAGACTAAGCAAATCATCATTTTTCATTCTTTTATATTTATGGACATCTAAAATTAAAATTATTTAAATTTCCTTACTCACAATTAAAAATGTAAATCTTCATTTTAAAAGAGATAATATTGTTTCAATTGCATATATATTTATTATAGACCTCTAAAGTCTAAATTTGTAACTATAATAAATAAGTATTAAACAAAGCAATCCCTTAAATTTCTGTGTTTTTTCTTCTGGAATCAGGTATAAATACGAGGTAGGAACCCATACATAGAAAAATAACATCTTCTCCCATTTAGTACTGAAATATTTATGTTTATTTCTAACAAACACATTGTATCTTAAGTGGCAAGCGAGGCTGATTGATGAGATTATGTAGTGGATTACTGATAGCATGGTTGTTGCCAGGTATGTGCATAAACAGAGACGTTCATTGTGATAACAATACATGATTCAGTGGCGATAATAGTGTCATATAAATGTTCATTGAATTGCAACATATTTAATCAAAGTATGAAAAATAAGTGTCTGGATGTTCAAACAAAGAATGTAAATGTTTATTTTATGATATTTTGAGTAATTAAGAGTGTAAATATGTGTTTTGATGGCATCGTATTACTTCGTAGAGACATAATATTTATTAGGAATTGCATCATTTATTATCCTTACAATATTCATAGACTGTTACTAAAATAAATACGATGTCTTAAAGTACGTGTACTTTTATAAATTATACAGGAGCAATTTGTTAGATAGATAAAATTACATGTCATTAATCAAATTATAACATTGATTTACCATTTCCAGATTTAAGTGTTTTTGTAAATAATACTTATCTTGTTTTTACTAACCATCTTTCCTATTTCACCTTTTATGCTTTTGTTAAGCAGAATATAAATAAATCCAGCAGAAGCATGGCTCCACTGCCAAAGTAATTCTCTAATAACAATGCATACTTTAGGAACAGAGACAAAGCTAATGACAAAATGGAAAACTGCCACAATGAACATAATTACGGAAATGATAATAACTTGCAGTAGACAATTCTTTTTAATTGGATTAATGTGTAGATTAATTGAAATTGTGTTCACGGCTGTTTTGAAGATCGAATTAATTACTGCTCCATAAGTAGCTAAAATTATTGATACTAAAATCAAATTTATTATTGCCAAAGTCTTGTAGAAGAAATTTTGATTGTCATAAGTTGTTGTCAGAAAATTGTAGTCCAAAAAAGGATTATAAAACCACGTATTTGAAGGGTAATCTACAACCTGAGGAACTTCGACAACAAATAATATTGCCATGATAAGTGTTATTATAAACATATAAAAGTAGGTTCTTAATCCGTCAAACATTCCATCGAAAGCTTTAATATCGGCTATGTCAATATACCTGTTTATAGCTAATAATATACAAGTCAAATTGCTCCCATACCAAAGTATCATCTCAATAGATCCAAATAACAAATGCCAGAAAGGATCCTCACAATATGTTGAATTAGTTAGCACCATCCATCCTGTTATATGGGATGTTATGGCAATTCCAGTAATGTTTAGAATTCCAAGATAAACCATAACCTTATAGCAATTTATTTTATATAATTTGGATGTCATCATTGCAATTAAACAGGGAAAATAAATAAGTATAAAAATTGTCCCTGAGATCAAATAATACAAACCAAATAGTACTTGATAAATAGATAATTCATTTTTAGCCATTTGATTTACATTACATTCCTCTCTTTTAAAAGAAAAAAATATAGGATTAACCATATTGATATAATCAAAAACGAGTTAAATGAAGAATGTTCGTTTGTTAAAACAAAAGACAACATACCTACATATTCATACACTTTTTGCTGGCTAAAAACAATATTTCTCTTTCCTTTTCCTTCTTTAAACTAATTATATGATAAGGGAAGGGATATGATTAACATAATAAAAGCGATGATTATCACAAAACCAATTATCCTACTTTTCAACATTATTTTATAAATTTATAATTTTTATAATTAGCCGATTGGTGATAGCTACCAATGACGCAATATCGCTACCGACGATTTGACTATCAAATGTGACCATCATAATTAACTTAATTGATTGATATGAAGTTTATTTATATGGTTTTCAATTTGTTGACTAAAGTTATATCCTCTATCACTTTTAAAAAATGATTTGATTAAAAAATGTGTTGTGTGTTGACTATTCTTGATAAAAATATTTACCTTTGTCATAAAGTGACCGAATCAAATCAACAAAAAACCATATATATTTATTGTGTTATTAATAACAGAGGATTTCTTTTAATACTGAATATAGTTCTATTTGTTTGCCCTCAATATTTTTATCAATCTTTAATAAGCATATTTTTTAAACGATACCAGAGTTGATTTGATAGCCATTTTTTGATTTTAAAGAAAAAGGTTGCCTCGTATTAATCACACACATTCACATCTATGTGTTTATATATTTTCACATAGATATTTAGTTTGGTCTTTAAAAGCTTTCGTAATATTTTTGGTTAAAGTTCCGTTCAATGGTTACAAGTATTTAGATATATATTCGTTGATGATAAGCCTTGATAGCAAACACACAGTTTGATAATCATTTTTCAGAAGTGGTTGGCCACATTGTAGTTTTAGCTCATGAATCTTTTATAATGGGATATTTTTTGGCTGCTTATTTCGTTAAAAACATCTAAATGCGTTTTTAATAGTTGGAGAGAATATTTTGTTTGCGTAGGCCCTTCATTTTTGAAATATTTAATTGACAAAGCGATGGTGTTCCATTCCATAAATATACTTTCGTTAATCATAAAATAACGAAGTTTCCTAAATTATTGCCTTTATTAAACAAATAAATCGTCGTTAAAATTCATTACTATTTCCTTTAGATTAAAAAATTAAAATCATATATTTTTTCAGATATCTAGTAGAACGGTCTAAAGTAACACTTTCTGCGTCAAATGTGGCTGCAAAAGCTGACTTTGGTGACGTTTCTTTTTGTTGAAAGCAAATTATGACAAGCAGTCCGAATAAATATGTCTAATAATATTCCTTCTATCTAACATTGGATGTGTCGCCATGAACACTATTTCTACTATTAAATATAGCCATCTCCAGCAACTTTTCGATAAACAAATAATACTTTTTACACTATTTCTAAATCAACTTTAAAAATTGTTGCATTTCTTCGAGTTGAAAATGTGCGACAATTTTTTTATAAAATGGACCTCAGTAAATTGTACTTTCTTTTAACGCGTTTAAATAAATTTTGTTTGTACACTGATTATTTGTTTCCAATAAGTCAACAAAAAGTAGTGTTTAATTGTTTTCAATATTTGGGTTAAGTGCCAAAAATTTTGATCAGAGTGGGATTCGAACCCACGCCATTACTGACTGGTGCCTAAAACCAGCGCCTTAGACCACTCGGCCATCTGACCATGAATATACATGTGTTACACTAGTTTTTAATATATACAACAAACATGTATTTTATTTTGAATATTTAAGAGTTAAATACTGGGAAATTATAAAAATGAATATTTATAACTCCATGCATTGCACCAATGGTTTGCATAAAAAATACAATTCAACTATCAAAAAATTGAACAAATTAAATAAATGATAAAAAAATAATAGCAAAAAGGGGTTTGATCAGAGTGGGATTCGAACCCACGCCTCCGAAGAGACTGGTGCCTTAAACCAGCGCCTTAGACCGCTCGGCCATCTGACCCGTGATAACCATCATTGTAGGAGATTCATATTTAAAGAAGTTTATTTCTGAAATTGAATAATTCTAAATTATTATAAGAGAAACAGCCTGGGAAAAGTAAAAATATATGTCAAATTACGTCTATAATTAATAAGAGCTCCATAATTAGCATATACCCGTATTTATTTTGTATATTTATAGTCTTATTTATTGTATATATTTCTACGTAATGAATATGTTATCTTGTTGTTGTGTCCTGTTCCTCTCTCGTCTATCTGTCAAGGACTCCTTCTGGGTCACGGAACAATAATAAAAGCAGGCCTGTTTTTATTTGTTTTTTTATCTTATTTTACAATTAATTTGGATACCCCAAATACATGCTTTATTATTGTAAAAACTGTTGTAATATTTATAAAATTAACAAAAAGGGAATTTGATCAGAGTGGGATTCGAACCCACGCCTCCGAAGAGACTGGTGCCTTAAACCAGCGCCTTAGACCGCTCGGCCATCTGACCTGTGATAAGCAAGAGTGACGCACATTCATTTTCAAAAGAAAATTATTTATTGATAAAAAATCCCGATAAATAAAATAGTAAAATTAAGATATAGAAACTGGAAAGAATAATTACCAAAAACGAAAATGATCAGAGTGGGATTCGAACCCACGATTTTTCGGTAAGCATCTGCAAAATTAGTATTTGTAAAGAAATTTGTTTGTCCTCAATGCCACATGAAAACTGTTTTTTGTGTCTACCAGTGCTTTTGACCAACCCTGTAAATTTGGTACAAAATCCGAAACCATACCGGAATTTCAAATTATTTTTTCCCCACACCGCATCGTACTTTGCCAAATTTCCTTATATTAATTAAATTTTATTAAAAAAAGAATAAAAAGTAAAGTGTAGATTATATAAGAATTAGAGAACTTTAAAAATACACTTTTGTCATTTTAGAACAAAATTTTATATTTAAAATTCCAACCTTTGTTAATTAGAATAGTTAACCAAAAATTATATTTAGACTTAACCCGGGGTTTTCCGGTTTTGAAAATGTCGGAACAGTATTGGATACCACACAATTTAAAAATCTATACCGGGACCGGATTTACAGGGTTGCTTTTGACCACTAGGCTATCCTACTATGGATGAGCAAGATTAGATATAAGTTCAATGCACACAAATTAACATTAAATGATTGCAACGAATATAAAATAAGAGCAAAAAGGGGATTTGATCAGAGTGGGATTCGAACCCACGCCTCCGAAGAGACTGGTGCCTTAAACCAGCGCCTTAGACCGCTCGGCCATCTGACCTGTCATTATCAGTTTAGCCTTATCATTTTCCTGTTGTGCTCTATTTATACTTTAATCGAAACTTAACTCAAGGCAGAAATGAAACATTTACTTTTATTACACTTTGAGAAATTCGTTTATAGGTATAATCAACAAGAAGGACAAAGTTGTAAGCAAAACCATTTCCAAACTTGTTTATTTTATCTTTTTAGATTAAATTAGTAAGTCAAGAAGTTTAATGTTAGTAATCGAGGAATGCAAATTCTTTATGACCCAAAATATCGTTTAATTTTTATACGTGTAATGTAACATTCAGGTTTGTTGTATCAATAAATGTCATGAATAATAATGGTTTCTTGATGTGAGAATATTCAAAAAAGGGAAACGTAGATAAATGATTTCATTAGACATTAACAAATCAACTGTTACATTTTATTCTCTTTGAATTATTTAAAACATATTTTATTTAATATTTCCTTTGATTAAGTCCAGATAAATATCCAAATGCATTAAAGTCCATTTACTGCTTTACAAATAACAAATAACACATAACTTGGTTTACTCTCGAAAGTATGAGTTCCATATCCATTAATTGATACAACAAATTGCGAATAATCATCCCTAAACATTGTTATTTTTATTAGCATGAATATAAAAGAAGAAATTCCAGAAAAATAAGGTTCATGATAATTAATTACATAATATCAGCATAGTTTAAAATTTTACTTATATTATTCAATATCAAATTGATCTTTAGCTTATTGGCAACAAAAGGCTATATCATAATTGGAGCAGCTTTTGTGCATATACAAAGCCAAATAGAAATCAGATTTACATTCATATGGTTCAAAAATTAATTCTTTACACATAGCTGAATAATGATTTGATTGGTTCAATATAAATATTCAGAAGTTAAAACAAACATATGATTCATGGTAATTGAATATCGAATTCCAAGTATTGTAAATCCAGACAAACCTGCAGAACAAAGAATAAGTTTTGTACAAACATAGTCCTCATAAATAACATCATTTGTCCTAATAATACTTTTATAAACTTTAATTAATTATTTTTAATATTTAAAGACAAATAAATTAATACAGTAAATAATACGATTTAATTAATACAATTTAATTGACACGAGTTTGTCCTATTAAAAAAGAATTTCAATTGTCGTGTTAAACTTTAAGATAATTCGTAAATATTATCATTTAAATCTAACCATAAAAGCCAAATTTAATTGCTTAATCAACTAAATAATAATTATGGTCTATTTTTTATTAGATTGTTTCGGAGAATTCATTTTTATTTTATCACTAATTGGGAACGTAAGCGCATTGACCGTATATTCCAAATACAAAAATTCCATTAAAGCTAAAGGCTATTTATTGACTTTATTCGCTGGTTTTTGGATAGATTTATTATTTTCCTTGATCAGTGCAGTTTTCAAATTTAACATAATTGTTTTAAATAAGTATATTATCTTACAAATTGATAATATCTTTCAAATTGAATTTAGCTATGAATTTTTGAAAGTTATTTTATGCTTGTATTTATTCCTTGCTTACACCAACATAACAATCACGCCGACAACTGCGTTAGTTGCAAGATATTTAACTATTACTAGAACTATTACTATGACGCAATCTCATTTTGTCATTGCTTTGATATTAACAGGAATAATTCCTTTACTTGCTAGTATTAATTATTATACTATTTTTGCTAACGGATCATCTTCAGCTATCTTTAATGTTCTTGACAAATCTCCTGCTTATAACAGTAAATTATTCAGTTTTTATGTTTCTTTTGTAAGTTCTTATTTGGATTAAATAAATTCATTTTCCAGGATGATATTCGAAATTGTGCTACGTTGTTTGTCTACACTATATATATTCTAATGAACTATGTTATTGTCTACGTTATATACCAAAAGTACACATACTTTGAAAAAACCTTTTCTGCTTCACTCACTGATAATACAAAAAAAATTAACCATGAATTTAAGTTGTTAATATTCTACCAAAGTGTAGCACCAGCAATTGCTGTAGGTATGAATGCGATTATAAAATTAAATTTAGACGTCCACTTTTAGGTCTTCCTTTACTCATTTATATTGGTTCAATTGCCGTTAATATAACTTCTGTCGAAATAGGAAGATATATAACTACATTAGTAAGTAAGTTAATTTTGTTTTAAATTTGATAAAGATTTTTAGGCCTAAATCCAGGTTTTAATTCATATTTATTTATTATTTTACTTACAAAGAATAGAAAAATATTTAGCGATCGGTTGAAATATTTTAAAAGTTTAATTCGTGTTCCTTTTAAAAAAAGGTTCTAGTTTTCCCTACTATATGAATTTCGTTGGTACTTGGAAAATTGTATTTACTGGCATACTATTTTGTATTTTAAATAAATATTTAACCTTCAATTATCGTTTATACAAATATTTCTATTCTTGCTTGAAAATATAAAAAAAGTCAAGCCATTAAAATCGGATTTGAACACAAAAATATAGATATCACGTTTCCATTTGCGCCATAACTGACTTATAATTGGATGCAGAGTCTTGTTAAAATAGGCAATATTCTTCTCTAACGATCCTCCGAGCATATGGAGCTACTGCTTTTTTAGAATATCGTTTGTGTAATGTTTTGATAGATCATAACTCCTTCCTCGACAGACATTATAAGAATCTTTGGCATGTCACAAACATTTGTCCAAACCATAACAAACTTCGTGTATTGAGTATTTTCTTATACGTATTAATACAAGAAAAGTGACTATTATAACATTTGTGCAGAATGCAACTAACAAGAAGATAATTATATCTGTCTGAAAGCATATTAAATATTCAGATCTAATCGTTTATTAATCCAAAAAGTAATTGTTTTTTTTCATTTAAAATAGACACCTTGATTGATATAAATAAAGATTGCGATGAAATTGGACAATTACTTATATTCAAAAAAAAACATCTTTTTTGAAACTTAAACAATACCACCGCGATGGCCGAGCGGTTAAGGCGTTGGACTTAAGTTCCAATCCCAATATGGGTCGTGGGTTCGAACCCCACTTGCGGTAAACTTTTTGCGTAAAATTTGATCTAAAAGTATCTGTAGGTTTTTGATTATTTATTAACAATCTGGCCTTTATGCGAAGACATACAATCATTATACATACTGATGTCGTAATCAGAAGTTAAAAACAAGTCGCAAATATTACTGTATTATACAAATTTGAAGTTTCTTAGAATATACATGTTATGGCTAAAAAAATACAAAATCCAAAATGTATGTTTTTGAAATGCATGAATACATTTTTAATGCGAATCTAATTATTAATTGAAGTGTTAACAAAGAAAATGTGAAAAGAATGTTTTTGTGAGTCTAAGACAAATACATATATATAAATCAAATTTGTTGAAATAATGGCATTTTAGACAACACAATATGTATCACAATTCTCTATTTAATTACGTATTTAATGGCTTTGAATTTAACAGAAGTTTGTTATTAGATCCTGATTTGAAGAACCCAACACCCGAAAACGCAATAGAAGGAATCGTTCTTATTTGCTTAGGGACATTTTTTATAATTATATATGTCCCGTTCTTTTTTGCAATGATGAATAAAAATAATTTTCAGTACAGCTGTTATATCATCATGAGTAGCATTGCATTTTTTGACATTTTAAATTTATTTGGGGTGGGTATATTTTCTGGAATATTTTCTATGAATGGTTGGGATTACTGGACGCATCCAAACGCAAGCATTGCATTATGTGATTTTGTGTATAGTATTTGGTGCATAGTATGTGGAGGTAACTATTAACGCAACTTATTTGACATACAATCTTTTTCTAGATCTAATTATTTTAGCAATTCAACGATGCATCCAGATAATTTCTCCTCCAATAACTGATTTATTATTTGACCACAATAAAGTTTACATTTGGCTTGCCATGCCAATTCTTGGTGCAATGTACATTATTATCTTTGGACCAACTTTCACTTACAGCGCAAAATTTAATACATGCGTTCTGGATCCTTTTTTTGGATATGATAGTAATTCATTAGTACGATATGAAAATATATATCAAAGTTTAGTAAACATAATGACTTCAGTTTTATTATTAGCAATTTACGCAGTATTTTTCATCTTTTACTCTGCGCAAAAGAAAGAAACTTCAGCAACGAAAAAATTGACGGATTCGCAAAGTTTGATCTTGTTTGCTCAAACGGCAGCTATTTGTACCGTTTTAACTTTTACAAATATTGTATTTATTCTTGAAAACTATATTCCTGTTTCACCATTAGGCATAACAGCAACTCAAATTACAAGTATTTTTACTCATGGTTCTCCCAGTGTGATATATATTATTGCAAACAAAACATTGAAAAACACCATTAGAGGTTGGTTTCCAAAAAATAAAACCAAAGTTATTAAAGTTACACAAAGTATAAGTACTCGAACACACAATTTGTAGATAATACTTTTTTACTACAAACATTTACAAAATAAATTTTGTTGACTTTCATTCACAAATTTCTAAAATGGATATACATGGAGTTTATTAAGTAAAAGCAGCTTACAATCTTTTAAACCTAAGTAATTTATGTTGAATAGACTACATATCGTACTATGACTTATTATCTGATATTCATTTTATGTGTATTATTTGTATTATATGTGTTTATTAGTAATGGATACATACAATAGTAAGTTCAAAGAAATATCCACTGGCAATGTATTTCAAAACTCAAAATAGTAGTTTTAAATTATTAAGACCTCCACCATAAGTGGTGCGGAGTTCGGCAAGAGACTTAGTGAACGGCATCAAGATAGATTGTTTATTATCAAATAAAGAGGGTTATATAAATATGATAATAGAATATAAATATGAATTTAATAATATATAGATGATATCTATATGCAGATTATATTACATAAATATTCCTAAATATAGGATGAAATATATTATATATTCTTCAATAATGAATACATTTCAAATATACCGTACATTACGAACATAAAATAAAACTGCCTTGTAATTTTTGAACCTTTTGTTAATGATATTTTAATTAGGAAAATTATGAATACATAATAGATGAGAATCTGTCAAATACTAATAGAAATATTGATAAATAGACGTATGCTGGAATAAAATAAGCATTAAATCTTCAAATATTAACTTACAAAACATTTTTGCGTACTGTGCTTTGAAGTGTGAATCCGACTTTAATTGATAATTCAATTATTTATAAGACGGAGTAAAATTTCTAAGTTTAACTCGAGCGTGTATTATGTTACTCAAAACAAGATATCAAGAAATGAATAGGAAGAAGGTGATTTAATTAAGGTAAAAAAAGTTAATGAAGTCAATGCATGTGCTGTTGAGTTTCAATGCCATAAATGAATCATGTAATAATTGATAATCATTACTATAATTAGACGAGTTCTTCAAGAAAAAGGTATGGAACGAAAAGTTTTGCAACACAAATCACCATGCTACATTGAAAAAACGGAGAAAAATGTCGTTGACCTAAAGACCTCGCATTATCACTCATCGATTAAGGAGGGACGACAACAGTATGACAAAGTTTGGGCTGTGCCTGTTCAAGAAAGAACCCGTTGAGAAAATATTTTATGAAAAGGAAGATAATAATGCGTTTAGTTTAGCACATAATACAGTTAAATTTAAATCTCTATCCTAAGATATATTTCCAAATTTTTGATGTATCTTTAAAATTACTACGTCTTGTATTCTTTTAAACGAGGTACTTTTAAATAAATTTATAATTTGACAATTATAGCAGATGTGAATATATGAGTTTTCTAATTCAAACTACAACAAATTGTTTTTTGGATATAAACATAATACAGACATTAAATAAATAATTTTGAAGAGAGTATAAAATACATAATGAAAGTATTTATGTAATGTGAATAGGAGATGGCGTAAATGTCTCTGAAACATTGGAGACAGCTTCAAATTCAAGCATTTATATAAAATAATCATCATTTCCAGATGAAATTTGGGTTTCCTGATATAATAATCTGAAATTGAGTATGAAAGTCATCATGATGTTTTTCAGTAGGAACTAGAAATATATGGGCTTATTAAAAGTTCAAAAAGACAATTTTTTATTTATGGTATTATCTGTGATACTGAACAAGTCGATTTCTGACAGTTTTAACTATTTACGGCAGGTTTTAAATTTGTTCCATTAACAATTTGCTATAGAATGTCTTCTTAATTAAACACTTTAACTATGGGGACTAATGTATTCAGTCCATCATTGTAAAGGAAACATGAAATGCTTATTGTTTTTGATTACCATCTTTATTAAATGAAGTTTGAGAAACATATAACCAAGTTGTTGTGGAGTAAATACCCGCCAACCTGATCTATTCAAGACATGAAGGATTAATCTAAATGTACATTTCGATTAAAAATACTCTATTTATCAAATAAATTGTTTTAGAAAAGCTCTATGCAAAGATGTTGTTCAATTAATTATTTGATTGATATAACTTATAGTAGGCATATGGTTGACTTTTGAATACACTAAAATGTTCAAATGTGTTGGGTGGTCATTTAACAAACAAACCGTTTTACTGTTTGCCAATCAATTATCGACTCTATAAAACGTGCAGTAGCCTTTTTGGATACTTAAGCGCAATAAATTATGCATAGTGATCGCTTTATGTAGCCTTTCAATTGACTTCCAAATTAACGCAAATATCTATCTTCCAAATTTGTTCCGTTTAAAACAAAAGACACACAATAGTTTAGCGCATTAAATTACTTATTCCTTTCTCGTATTATTTAAAAGTGACGAGTAACTCAAATGGATGATAAAGAAAATGAGGGTATTACTAAGTTGGGAAGACTTTATCTTATAAGTAAAAATTGTGTGTGTAAGTCATATTTTTTGCATGTTTATTTAATACTCGATTTTCATTTAGGTAAATCATTGGCAAGAGAAGACTATGCTGAATGTATCAAGTATAGTTATGCTTCCATAAATATCGGCAAAGAACTGAATTATCCGGAAGTAAGGATGCATGAACAATACACTGCCGCTGCTATTTCATTTTATAATTTGGGTCATATTTTCGATTGTCTTCTTATCATGAAAAAAGCCTTAGCTTTAAGACAAGATAAAGAGCTTAACAGCTTATATATCAAAACGGCATCAATTTTTGCCAAAAAAGAATTCGCGCTTGGTTTTGAAAATATCAAAAACGATAAGATTCGAGATGCAATCAAACATTTCAAAAGATCATGCATGTTTCAACGAAAGAGAATAGGCTGCCACCTACGATTGAGTTCATGTTACAGCCAACTTGGAAACAAGAAGATAGCCCGAAAATATTTGAAAATGGTCACAACTAAAATAATTTAAAAATGATACGACAGATTAGTAACGAAAGCATTTTGAAGTCCTATGTATTTATTTAATGATTTTCATTCCATCGCTTTATAAATAAATACTAATTCTCAAATTTAGAACACTTTATTATTTATTATACTAAGTTGAAGAATTGATTATGATGACAATATCAGATTTAAAATTACATTATAATTCATTTTCAACTATCTAAATTCATAGATTGGGAACTAAAAAAGCCATGCTATTCTACCTTCACTTGGAAATACCAAAGGTGACTTGGGATTCATTTTAAAATAATGCCAAATGACAGATATGAAGTTTAATTATATAAAAAATGACTATAATTTGCTTGATGTACATCTGCTAAACAGTGCTTATAATAACATATTCATATCTGTTTTTGTATGCTTTGAAGTCAATTTTTCTAACAAGTTTCATTCTTAGCTTTCTCTAATCTTTTTATAATTATCACTTCCAATGACTTTTAAAGGATATAGATCCTCACTGTATTGGTTTCAGATTGACACTTCAACCTACTTGTTTCAGCAGTTAGATTTTCAATTGACTTTCTGATTTCCTTCTCTCTTTTAACTAAATGAGAAGCAGAAAATTGAGTTGGTACCCTTGTGCAAAATACTCTTTTAATTCACTGGGCTTTTGAACGCCTAACAATTTCTTCATTTTGTCCTTAGCAACCTTAACTTCTTGTACAAATTGTTTCATATCAACTTCCAAGGAATTGCAACTATTTTGGAGTAATTTCTTTTCTATTATAAGTTCTTTTTTCGTTATTTTTTTATTAGAGTTTTCCAAGGATGCGATGCACTTAGCTAAGACTGCACTTTGACTCTTGTTTCATCAAGAAGCAGTTTGGAAGAAGCTTTATAATTAACGAGTATATTTGGGTATTCTACAATTTACGCTTTAGTTTAAGAAACTTCTTCCGTGCAGGCCTCGCATTGCTTATTTAATTTTTCAATATCAACACACAATTCTTTGATTGTGCTTTCGATTTGAGATTTTTTAACTGAGCGATTTGGAAAAACTGAATTATCTGTCTTGAGGTCTTTCAATTTGATCGGAAAGTCTTGAGATTTCCATATTAACAATCCCAATAAATGCTGATCATTAGTAGCATGAATATCACATTGAGATGCAAAGTCATAGAAAACACCACTAAAAGAAACTTGAGTCATTTTATTGAATTAAGTCAAAACCTATTCTTGGGCTCTTCTAGTAATTTCATCAGTTTGCCTCTTGTTTTCGATTCACAAGCTTTGGCGGTTCTTTATCAGCAGCTGTTTTGATTGCCTTTAAATGTGGAAGAGATTCGATCAATAAGGCTTGGCTATTAGAGTCACTAGCAATAGAGTTATTTAAAAGAAACATTTTACACGGCAAATCTTTAATATATTTTTGTTTACAGTTTCCCATTCAGACTTCTCTCTTCCAGACCGTAACAGGATCTTAGAAGTTTATATGCATTGGAGTATCACCGATACTTTTCTCATTTATAATTAAAGAATAAAAGATATTTTTTGAAATAGTTGTTAATAATATTGTTGTATGCATATAGAATATAACGCAAGAATCAAGCAAGGCACATTTGCTTCTCTATCATATTTAGTTGCATGCCTAATAAACTTTTAGTTTAACAGAGTTGTACTAGAAGCCTATGGCCACGCCATCATTACCCAATGATATGTATTAATGATGATTTAAGAATAAAATTAAATCAAAATAATACCTAAAATTGATTCAATCATGTTGTTTGCGCAATTGTAATCACTCTGATCTTCTCATCAAGTAAGATAAAAACAAATACACAATAGAATTTTTTATTTGGCAAAATAAAATAACTTTTTTCATTAGTATACACATAATTAATTATTCAATTTTCCTTTTCTCATCAACTAAAGCAATGAAAGAGGCTGTTGAACTAGTTTCATCTAAATGCATTTCTTTTGGCTTTTCATCTTCTGCTTTCTTTTGTGGTTTAAAATACATTGGTAAGAGGAAGATTATTGCGATTGAGAGGATGTGACAATAAAAGTAAACTTGAGACCATATTTCTAGAGAAGGTCGTAGCTTCATTAGGGCAAAGGGTGCTCCTCCGTAAGTTAAAGCTAACCGTGTAATTATTACAGTGAAGATGTCATATCCTAACTTTTGCGTTGGATTGTCGACGAATCGCCATCTTAAACATCTTCTGCCTATTCTGGCTGCTTGAGTGAAAAGAGCTGCGCTGAAGAAAGTCAAGTAATATCCTAAAAACAAGTGAATAATTAAATTTCATTAGTAGCTAATTTACCTATTTGATATCCGTGCCAAACAGAACTCAACGCATACGTGGAAATAGTCCTCATAGAAACAGGTGCTCTATCGAAAGCTACTCTTCTCAGCCATTTCAAAGTTGAAATATTCCAGGAATCCATTCCTTCCTTGAAATTAGTTGGGAATTCAACTTTAATAGGATAAACATTTGTAACTAAATTCCAAATTGTAGATTAAATATTTACGTAAAATTATATGTTTTTAATTTTTAAATTATTATGTTAGTGAAACACTCCATTAACTCTTGTTAAGACTCTGTACCTTTAAACTTTTAATATTGCCTACAAGCTTTTAAGTGTCATGACGATATTTAAGATCAAATATAGCTTTAATAATTCAATTATCTTAGAGCTTGAGATCGTCTCTTACTCGGTGTTATTAAACTAACATGGAAGAAGAAACCTAGTCTCAAAAGAGAGGATGCTGACATTTTGAGACCATTTGGTCAGATGTTTTGATTTTGCATTTTTGTAAAAAAGTTTAACTTACCCAAGTCCCATTTTTCATTATCATCTTTGTCATATCCGTTGAAGCCAAAGCCAGCGATATTGCAAGTCAAGTCACAGACTGACCAGGCATATTCGTAAATTAATTTGACAGGAAGTGTATGAATTTCCCAATATAAAATCCACTGATACCATGGCAAAGCTAAGTAAGCAGATGTAAGCAAAACACTTGGATGGTATTTAAGAGTAACTACATACAAGGCTAGTAATATTCCAGATTGATAACTCTTCCCTGAAATAGCATTTAATCTTCCTTGGGGGTTTGCAAAGGAAGGTTTGTAATGTGTTTGTTCGATGAAGTTTTTGTAATCTGTAAAAGCAAAGTACGGCCCAGACAAAAGTGTGTTGAAAAAGAACATGTATGAGAGGTAGATGTCTAATGATGGTACTTCTTTGATACTTTCCTTTTTTTGGTACTCTTTTAAATCTTCTTCCTTTCTGGCAACTCCGTCATGTAAATTAAAACCCAACATTGAACATTTTTGAACCAGTATCATAATAGGACCGGTGATATCAATGGATGTATTTTCAATGTACATATATCTGTACCAATGAATGATCATCAAGTATGCCATCGGAAAGACAAAGCAAAGTTTGTGTACATATTCAATTGGGGAGAAAAGCATTATTGCATAGTTGGTAAAAACAATATATATTAAGTGTTGGATGGCTATGCCATACTGAAAGTAACATAAACAACACCCAACAACAATCGGAAATACAGTTCTAGCTTTAAGGGAAACTTTGCCAATGTCCATATGATTGTAGAAGTAGCTTGAAAATATAAAGCAGAAGATTTGATACACTACGAAGTTTATCTAAATTTAATTGCTATAGAATCTAATTATAACACTTACCTTTTCACATTGTACTCCAAATAACTTTCCAATAGGTGTAAGCAAAGTTGATCCATCGTTAAAAATTCTATTTGGTTCCATCTAAAGGCAACTAAAAAGCAAAAATAGAAATAAATAATGTCGTATTCAAAAATAAATATGTAGTAGTGGTATCCAACTAACTTACATTCAAATTAACGCAATAACATAAATATCTCTATAAATTCTCCTTTAATTACACACAAATTTGTATGTAGCTATTAATCGTTATGGAAACAGAAATGTCACCTTAAAATTCTTCCAATTAATGCTTTTTGAACCTACTAATGGGACTATTTTTTGATTAAAATCATTTTTTAAGTGTGTTAATTATAATTTATTAGTTTATGATCATTTATATTAATTATAGATGTAGAGAGAGTACCCCCTGCATTTTAATTGAAAAAATGATCATCAATTTGGTAACTAAATAAATAAAAAAGAGTATGTGCATATTAAAATTTACAAAAAATGAATATTAAATGTGTATTGAAATGCGTTGTGTTCTAGTTGTTATTTGTTTAGGTTTTCTTAGTCTTCACGAACGACCTAACACAAACAACAACATCTCTTCCGGCCAGTAAACGAGGGCAAAATATAGTGGTGGCGGCAAGAAAAGAGCGGCGATATAGAAATAAAAATAAACTTGTTTATGGATTAAAGCATGATAAAATAAAAGGCACAACGTTAGTTGAGGAGAATAGATGAAAGAGTAAGTAGTCTCAAATTTGAGTTTGTTTCCAATAAGTTTCCATCTGAGGCAACGGCTGGTCGTTGAAAATATTTAAGTCAATAATAAACAGACAAGTATAAGAAATATAATAACCTTTGAATAAATATGTAACTTAATAAAATATTACAATACTACCTCCTGTGGAGAAGCCTTTGTAAAATATTTGAAAACATTTTTATGCAATTGAAAATATTTGTCATGAGAACTTGACTAGTACCATTAAATAAATTATTACTTTCTTAAACTATTGAGTCATTTCTTGTAATCAAATATCTATATGATACGTATCAAATTTGCCATATCATCACTTGTACCCAATATAAATTGGACCTAATGTATCAACTACTAACTTACACTGAATGTACGTACATTAATTATTTGCTGGCTGCAAACGAACAGCTATAAAGAATGAATGACCTATTCAATTGAAAACGAGTCAGTTCTATAAATGGTTTTTGATAAATTATAATTCGAATGGAATTTGATTAGAAAGATAAAAATTAACCCCAAACATATTTGATTAAGCTGCCTTTGTTTCGTTAAAATATCTAGTTCAACTTCTAAACAATCCCGATCAGGTGTAGTTTTTTACATATGTTGAAAACACAAAGGTCATGTCCATCTGATTCATCAACATGCGACAAAGAAGAGGTTAATAATGTACTTCTATCCATTTGATCAGCAACATGGAAAGATATTATTTTTTCAATTTTGAAAAATAAATATCACTTTGTTCTCATTCACATCTGTTAAGTGAGTGGTAAGGGTGGTATCAGTTGTGAAAGCACATAAAGTTGACTAATTTGTTGCTTTGAAAATTATAAAAATGGAGGAAGATCAAGCTAATTATTGCAATTAAAGTTGTTTGAATAAAAACCGATTATTTTAATGCAAGCGTTTAAAAAAACTCCACTTCATTTTATTCAGTTGAAAACAAATTTAAACCTTCCATCATTACATACCAAAGACGCAATGAATCTTGACTCCATTTTCATCTTAAAATATCTAGTCGATTACTAATTTTTTAAAGCCTAATCAAAGAAGTACAATTTTTCTAAAAGATAGCTGTAAGTCATGATTAAAATAAATTACCCCCCACATTATATACCATCTTGATCCACCAAATTGGTATCATTATGTCTGAATAAAAAAGGTTGAAATATTATTTGTTTTTTCTTCTCTTTTTTTAAAGAAAGAAAATATCACTGATGTTAAACTTGTGCACTTTATAAGATGTTCTGCAAAAGAATGCTTTTGTTGAATGCGAATATTATCAAAAATATACAACACAGCCTTAAATGGATTTTTTGATTTGATCTAGTGCATTCATAAAAAATGAGCCTTCCATAAATGCATATAAACAATTTATTTAAAAAACGACACAACAACAAAGTTAATATTTCCGAAGAAGCTTCTTACTAAAATTTAGCCTCATTTTGTCAATTAGTTTTAATAGTGTATTTTTTAAGTCCTACTATGTAATACTTGTTGTTTTCTTCTTTTCATAAAATCGTCTCAACAAGGGTTAAAAAATGGAAGAATATAATTTGCATTTCTTGAGATACATATTAGCCACATCGCTCGCTTCTATCTCCGTCATAAAAAAGTATAAGGTTGAATACATTTATTTCTCTGGAAAAACAACGTTCATGATGATACTTATTTCACCGCATTTACACTGGATGAAGCGAAAGTATTAAATGGTTTAGGGCAATTTTATGTTTTGCAAAGAGCAGTCGATGTGACTTTAAACATATACTTACTTAATTAATTAAACAGCCTCTTTGTGGTTGTGTGAAAATAAGTAAAAGCTTAAAAAAGAAGCATCTGCTGGTAGTACTTTTTTACTAGTAGCTTTCCTGTTCCTTTTACCCATTCTATGAAAGTGCAAACGTTATCTCTCTCACTTATTGCGACGTCAACGGGTTATAAAAAGTAGTGTTTGCGATACACGCCGTCTGTCCCATCTCTTTGGGGTGACGTTGTAACATAGAGGGTCTCGTAACGCTGTCTGTCTTTAAAAATCAATTTAAAGTATCATAATTTTTTCTCAATGTTTGAGACTAATAAGTCGTTAATCCTCTCCACAATATAAATTTTGCTTCTTGCCATCTAGCTGCAGTTTATCACACTTTATTACAGCAACAATAATGCAAAGTGAATGTGTTCGAACATCTAGTCAAGGTGAGATATAGAGACAGTTAGATTACATTTTAACATCAGTCTAAATATTAAATTAATTGTGCCTTTTTAGAAATGAAATCGCCGGTGAAGGTTGGGAGAATGAACATGTTATTCACAAGAACTCCAGAATACACGCCTATCAAACGAAATAATCTGCCAGCTATTGTTTTATCAGCTTCTAAATCGCCAGTCAAAGGAAATATTCTGCCACTAGTTACATCACATTCTTCAAACAAACCGACGGAAGTTACAGATGACGGGCATGATTTACTAAAGTCCAATCCTAAAATCGAAGACCTGTTAAAAGTAAAATCATCACGTCGTAGAACTCTTTCCGAAAGAGCCGTCAAGCAAGCAGAGTTCCCAGTTATTGAGAAAAATATTGTGAAAAATTCCTTTGTTGGGTGTAAATACATCAGTGATGGTGTCAGGAGAGGAGTTGGCTTGCTGAACAGGTCAAATTTTTGCTTTATGAACAGCGTCCTTCAGTGCATCGTTCATTTGCCACAATTGGCGAGACTGATTGTTGACTATCATCAGAAGAAGACTTGCGAGAAGAGAATGTTAAATAAGTGTTTCTGGTGCTACTTGAAGGCTCATGTTGTTAGAGTGATGACCATTAGGGATGCCTTTGAACCCAATTCGTTGAAAATGTTCTTATCAGGAATATTTGGGAGGCCATTTGAAGGTGATCAAGAGGATGCGCATGAATTCTTCACATTGCTGTTGGATACTCTGGAAAAAGTATACCCATCTAGTCACGTCCTCGGAGATAACCTTAGTCTGTTGGCGGAACCATCCAATCCCATCGAGCAAGTTTTGTCTGGAACAATGAGAAATGAAATTCACTGTCCAAACTGCAAGTCAATGAAAGTAAATTATGAAAGATACAGAGAATTAAACGTCAGTTTGCCATCAATTGCCTTCAAAAAAGGCCAGGTTCCAACGTTGACGATGACTAGGCTGTTTAATTACTTCTTCGAGCCTGAAGAGTTGGATGGATACAAGTGTGAAGAATGCAAGACGACTGTTACTGCCATTAAGAAGTCTATTCTCCTAAGAGCTCCTAATGTTCTCCTAATTCAGTTAAAGAGATTTAACTTCTATGGCAAAAAGATTAAGACAAACCTCAAGACAGAGATGGAAATTAATCTACAGCCTCATATGTACAACTCAAGCGCCCCTATGAAGTACAAGCTTCAAAGTTACATTGAACATCATGGCACTAATATTGCTTTCGGACACTACACGACTGTTTGCAGAGATTTGGCTCAAAATAAATTTAGTCATTACGATGATGATGCAGTATGTTTCTAAAACTATGTTTTTATTTATTTATTTACAGGTTTATGATATGTCTGATAGTGAAATGGAAACAATGAATCCCTATGTTCTCATTTACACGTTGATTTCGCCAAATGAGACGAATTTGACAAATGACAAGGTTGGACTCAAAAGAAGCAACGATAATTCGGCCGAAATCACTGGGAGTGTCAAGGTACGGTGCTACAAATAGCTAACTTAGTTTTTTTACAAATTAATGTCATATTCGGGTTCAGGATAGTAAAATTAGTCTATTTTTGTCTGTTTGAAAAAACTTGATGTTTACAAAATTTTGAACCAGTCATCATGAGGAAAACATATTTTGACAAAAAATGACTTCTTAATTTTGACTAAAAAAATATTCACTGATTGTCAGATAAAACTAGCGATACATTTACTTTACACGATGGTATGCTGATTTTCGTGAAAATATGAATTTGTTGTGCTTCTTTTGCCATTCTCTTTTGTGTCTTTGGGCCCTTGAAGTGATAAACAAATTTTACGGCTATATCATGGTATAAATCTTGTAGCCCTACTTTTTTTACATAGAAAAACCTTAATGCTATTTAAACAGTATAATTACTCAAAAGTTGTGCTGCTTTGAATGTACCCTAAGGATTACCTAAAAAAGATGTTATATATTGAAGTAAAAATACGTAAAACTAACTTCTCTATTTGTAGCACTGTGCGAAAATGAATTATTCATCCCAAAGTACTCCTGTTTCATCATCTACTACTCCTCAAAAGAAGAAGAATCTGTTCCCAAACAAGGAATGGCTCAATCAACCCAGACCCGAAAACTTTCAATTTAATAGGCCCAATCAACGCAATCATAAATGTGGGGATTCTGCTGGAAATAATAATAAGAAGCGCAGAAAATTCATTAACAATCGGTCCTTCAAAAACAAGCTTTTCAAAAATAGACCACCCTTCAGAAGATTCTAGACGTTCCAGAATAGATCAAATATATACGGGAATTAATTTGTCGATTATTCAAATTTGTGGAAAAGCTATTGAACCTTCCAAAGTATTAGAGTTTTTCATCCTATAAAAAGTCCAGCTTATGCGACTTACATTTATTGCCCTTTTTTTGTCTCACATTGTTATCAATTACTTTTATTTTACTATTTTCTGAATATATGATTTTGTTGTTACTGCATTACTCTTTTTTAGAATTATCACAAACCAATTTAAATCTTGTCGATTTATTTACTTCATTATTATTTTTAATATAATCATCATAAAACTTCTGCAAATTGAAAAAGAAATCTTTAAAATTGGTACTTACATTGACAAAAGAATCTCTTCTCTTAAACTATACATATATTTTTGCAATGGCCAAATAAATTATAATTTTGATAGAATATGTTGTGTTTTTATTGTTTATACTATGAAGCTCATTTGAAATATTGATGTTTCATTTATTTACTTGATTAAAAGTAGCTAAATTCGTTAAAATTTATTAACCAACTAGCATTTGGTAATGAAATATGATACATATTTTATGCAAAAAGAGAGGCTGCAATTCTCGCAAAATCCGGAAAAATAATTTCCTGCTCTTCATTTCTTTCAACTAATTTTTCATGAACCACTGTTTACTTTGGATTTATAAGTGTTGTAACACTTCAAAATTTATTTTAGGTTTTTCGGTAAAAGATGTATCTGATAGATCATTTTGTATAACACTGTTTCTTAACAAAAGCATACAATAAATAAAATTGAATAACTTAAACCTTGACAAGTATACTTTAGACAGACGTTTTAATAGTTAATTGTATGTTTTCATTAGATGCAAATTATTCAATAAACCAAAGTTGTGATTGCGTTGTCAAAATTTGCTTGTAAAATAAATACATAAGAAAACCATTTGAAGAAAAATATCGAACTATCGCTATGTTTTATTTATTACATTTTAAATGTGTAGTGATAATTTCTTCAGTCAATTGTATCAAAGGGAAAATTTACTCGAATAACTAAAGATAAAACGAACACAAAGGGGATTCTGGCGAAGTAGTTAAGCATTTATATATTAAAGCGGAGAATGCACCTGCTAAAACATCACTAAAAGAAATAACATCAGCTCCAGTAGTTCCTACAATATCAGTAAGTCCGGCTTGTGTCTAATCAATTTGAGTTATCAAATCAAGCCAATCCGGTTTTTTGTTATTGGAGTCAACCCAACGTGATATTATTTTAAAATTACACATTGATCCTTATCCTTGACGAAATCTTCGTTGATAAGACATATAAAATTGTCTCTCGAAAAGGATTCAAACGCTTTAATTTCACAAAAATCTTTAAAATGAGTAGTCATCCAAAGCAAGAACTTTCTCTAATAAAAACGTGCATTTCTCACTTGCCAAAACCAATTACTACCTTCGGAATTTCATACTTTAGTAAATATATAGACGATTTAACTAATGACATTTTATCCACGCTGAAAAAAGTTAAAGAAAATTATGTATTATACAAAATTAGTTCGATGACATTATTCTTCCTTTAAAACACAATTTTATAAATTTTGAAAAGCTTCGAATATTAAAAATAAATTGTATACATATATTAACTTTGAACTTACCTAGTTCCTTACGAATTTTCAGATAAAGGTATGGTACAGAAAATAAAATACAACGCATATCTGCAGCATTAGATGAAGAAAATGGAGAAAGCAATAAAGAAAAAGTGTCTGAAAATTTATTTAGCAAATGTCTCGATATTAAATCTCCTTTTAACACAAGTAGTTTTTGATAAGAGAAAATATAACAGGATTGACAGATACATACATTATAAATATTTTCATGATTTGGAAGCTTGTATAAAGATAATAAAACTTGACTTAAAAGCGAGATTTTCGAATATTAATGTTACGGGTATAATCTAAGCTTCAGTTGTATACATGTAGCAGACTATTTTACTATTCTCAAATTATTCTAATTAATAATTTTAATACAAATCTTAGAGGTACTAAGATACTGTAAATTATAATTGGTCGGTTTTGCATTTACCAGCACAATAATTCGTCCAACAAACAATCTATGGAATGGACATTTCATATTATTTAACCAAGTTGAAATTGAATTTGCTAACTATTTATTTTTAAATTTAGTAAAGTTTTATAGTGCCAAATGTGTTATAATTATAGTCTTTTGCTATTATTTTGACAATCAGTGCTAATCCAATTAAGCATGCATTTTAAATTTGTTCATTT
This sequence comes from Rhabditophanes sp. KR3021, assembly GCA_963281155.1. Lineage (NCBI taxonomy): Eukaryota > Metazoa > Nematoda > Chromadorea > Rhabditida > Alloionematidae > Rhabditophanes > Rhabditophanes sp. KR3021. The sequence continues at coordinate 2,251,420 of CAUJLY010000001.1, forward strand.
AACTCTGAAGAAAGTAATCATTTTTAGAATATAGAAAATGAATCTGTAAAAGGATGTTGTTGGAAAAGTAAAAGTCTGAACATCCCGTAATATGTGAATGCAAATACAATTATATTTATTATTATTTGACTTTCAACTGAACGTTTAATAATAAGGTCAAATGTGTTGTCATTCTCACTCAGTACGCATTACAATATCACCTATTCATTTGATTAGATGTCTTTATATTATATAACATTAAACCTACATTAAGTATATTCATTGGCCACTAAGGAACTATCTGAAACTGTTGTTAGCTTTTATCAAACAAATTTTATTTGTGCTTTCAATATATAAATTATTAACTTTAATTTAGCATTATAATAATAGAATGGCAATATTTAAAAAAGTGTATTTTTTAAAACATTATTTCGTGTAGGTAAGAGAATTCAGCACCAGAAAATTGATTCAAATTTGTTGCTAATAAGGTGAAAATTGAACTCATCTTTTTACAATTGATTTTCTTTAAATATTAGACATCTAAAACGGCACAATTTGAACCGCAATATTTATTAATAGACAATATCCAACTACCCGTCCTGCGGTTATTAATGCTAGACAAGATATTCCTTTTATTACCTATTCGAGAGGCATTCTATGATGTTATCATTTCGAGGCAAAATTGCATTTGAGTTTATATATGATTGCTAGTCCAAATGACGAAAATGTAATCTTAAATAAAAGACATGCCATCGTTTCAAGTAATTGGAATTAATACATTGGACACAAATTCAACTTATGGCTTTATTTTGTAATCACAAACATCTGGCTAACAGTATTATTCTCAATCATTAAATATATTCTTTTAATTGGAACAAATATTAGTATCTTAATTGCCCTCTATTCGTCACTCGTATTCTCTGCCCGGTATAGGCACCAATACACTTTAATTACTAATGGTCGCATCCATAATTCTATTGATATGCTCACTATTATCAATAAAAGTATAATTTCTCCAAAAATTATTGCCACGAGCAGGGATCGAACCAGCGACATTTAGATCTTCAGTCTAACGCTCTCCCAACTGAGCTATCATGGCTTATGGTAGGAACTTTGAATATTAATCATTACTCTCGTAGAAGTTTATTTAATCTTGTCTGTAATCCTTCATAACTATTTATAAGAATCGCAGTAGTAGTTAGATACAAATTGTTAGTTTAGATTATCGGTAAATCTTCAAAAATTGACACTTATTGTCTCTTTGAGCAGTTGAAAGAAACTTATATTTTTACGCTCTTTGGGCAATCAAAATTGTTTTTCACCAGCTCTTAATCATGTAACAACAATTAATTGCAATTCTATCTGCATTAATTGGCAATTTCAAGCAACAGATGCTTTCTAATGACTTCATTGACATGCAGCATCTTTTAAACACACCTATTTATTTGTCACCTTTGATTGGCACGCATATTTATCGTGATTAATCAACTTAATCTTTATGAACTAGACACAATTCCAATAGATTACTTGTTAATCTCTTTGATGTCTATATAAGTCGCTGCATATCTCAATTAGTAACACATATTCTAACGAACTACTTATACTTCCCACATTTATATCAACAATGAACAACACAATCAGTGAAAACAATTTTAATGTAAGTTATCATCAGTTTTATATTTGTACTAATTTGGCTTATAGGTGTTTTGCTTTATTAACGACGATGAAATACCATTAAAATGTTGTTTGAAATCATCCTTCAATTACATCACATTAGACGACTTTTATCAAAACTACGACGTACCTCAAAATGTCAAATATTTTATCAAGGAATTAGATGAAAGTTTAGGAAAAATGACTTACCGCCAGCTGCTTCCGCACGATAGAATACCGACTTCACACAATAATACCTACGAATTGTACCAAAAAGAAATCGGTGGCGGCAGTTGCCTAGGAACGAGTGTAACTGGGTCAAGTAGTGGATCTTCTACTCTCAATGTGCCCTTTAGAAAAATAAATACGAATAGACAAAGCAATCAGTTTGAAATGTCTATGGACGTTAGTGCTATTAGGCCTTTACTTCCAAAGAGTGTCTTCGCTGATAGTTCCAAAACAAATGATAGAAGAAAAAACAAACCAATGATTTCGTCTTCATCCCGGTACGCTCTAGATGCTAGTGTTGGTCAATTCGGAGAATCTTTGCCTTTCCATAGGTCAACTAATTCAATTTCATCATCATCCTCAGATGGAAGTTATATTCCAGTGGAGAGATCCAGAAAACAAAGAACAAAGAAATTAGAAACGTACGAAGACACAACATTTAATGACACAACATATTCTTCCTTTCCTGCCTCTACAGTCTTCCTAAATGCAGAAACAATCAAATTTAGCGTAAGAGAAGGTCAACAGCTAGGTTTTGGGATTGATGGTGATGAAGAGAATGGAATTTATGTCACTGATTTATGTAGTGACGACTTACTGCTTAAAGGACTGTCAGAAGGTGATCTAATAATTGAGATAAATGGATATTCCTTTGACCAAATAAGCCTACAAAAAGCAGATATCCAATTAGAGAATATTTTAATGCGGTTTAATAACATCGAAATGACATTTACAAAGAGCCATTGTGGGGATATTACTAGTACAACAGTTCAGAAATTTAGAGATGAGTCAGTGTATCCAATTAACACAAGTATCTGGGCAAAGCAGGCAGACCAATTAAGAGGAAGTCAAACACTCGGTGAATCATCGTATTTCAATAATTCAGATATAGAGGCTCCTTACCTAACAACATCTTCCCCACCATCCGAGATATTAAAGGGAATAATTTGTCCAAAGTATGGAGTAAAACTGACTAGCTCAACATGGTTTAAACTAAACACACCCATGTCTTTTACTGGAGTTAATTTGGTAGAGTGGTTGAGGCGGAATGTCAAAGGGATAAGTGATAAGAAAGAAGCCAAGGAGTTTGCCTACAATTTGCTAAGGAACAAATTCATTGTTCACCCTGTTAGTATGAAAAAATTCGTTAAAAAAGCAAGCTACTCCGTTGTTGCAACTTAATTTTTTAATAATAATGTTAGGATCTGCCTTTTTAATAAACCTTTTTGAACATCTTTCTTATATAATTTTAATCATAATTCATCACATATGTATGGAGAACATTAAAAATACCATCAGTTTATATTGTTTTAAACTAAAGTAGAATTTTCGAACTGTGTCAATTTGCTCTTGGTAATCTATTTTCAAGAATATTCCAAGCCTTTTTATTCTTGTCCACGATTGAATTATATCAGTTCCATCTTCTATAGATTTGGCTGCCCAAACTGGAGAAGCCAGATGTGCGGTTTAACTCCATCGCCCATTCTTGATGTCGCATATTTGACATAAGGCAAAGCGTCAGACCCTCCTGAGCAAGTAATTGTTTGTCAAATGATGTCACAGCAGTGTGAGATAATCTATTTGGAATAAGCCAACAAAGTCCATTTTCCTTCACATGATCAAGCCCAAATAATTCATATCACTAAGTCATTTTCAAACTACCTTTGAAACTTGTACAGTTCTCCCATAGAATAAATAATTCCGTGGATAATTACAGAATCATGATCTCTACTTTTTCTAATAATTCTGAAGCATTTATCCAAGCCAGTTTTTCAGGTTCAAAGTTGGAGATATTTTAAATTGCATAAAAGAAACTTCCACTTACTATTCAATCTATCACCTATAAGACGCATTTTATTGGAATGAGCAGCAGAGGAGTAAGCAAATTTAAGAGAAGTCATTTCATATGTCAAGAGATCAGACTGTTGCCTTCCAAACTGTACATTTCAGCTAACTTGCTTATCTCCCAATACAAACACATTATTTTCTATTTTTCGGAGGAATAATTTTCTTTTCAATTGCTAAGTTTCCGATCATTTTAATTCTATTTGCTTGGATATCGATTTCCACAACTGACTGTTTTGATATTTTTCCGCCAACTACAAAATCGTTAAATTTAGTAACATAAAATGACTTTTGAATAACACTTTTTTGATACATTCTTAATAACAGAATTTTGGACTAATTTTGATTACAAAAAAGAGACTTAGATCAGGTACTTCATGAATAAAATCATTTTCTTGAACAATCTTGTCTAAAAAGTTGAGTTCAGTTGAAGCATAATCAACTTTTGCGATTAGATCGAACATGTACGGAATTCTATCGTTTATATCAAATCCAACCCAGTGTGCTATTATCTCCAGAATTCCAGATTGATTCTTGTTTTTAATAAAACCGTTGTCCGTAAGATTCACAAAATTAATTTTTGAAAGTGAATCTGCTATAAATGATCAATAAGGGATGACAAGCATCCTTTTGAGAGAACCTTTTCGATTTACTTTCATTATATTTTTTTAAGAATAAATACCATCAATTTATTGTGTATTTATTGCAGAATCAAAAGCCCCTGTTACGATGTGCATCTTAGTACATAGTATAAGTAGTATCGTCGTAATCATTTTATCACATATATAAGGACGTTAGTTCATAATAAATCAGTCCACATACTACCGTGCAATATTATCTTAGTATTCATAACAGCCCCAATTCACGATGTTCTTTAAAATGCTTTGTTATCAGATGTTTAGACAAATCATTATAGTTGACAAGAGACTTTTATTTGAGCTCTCATAAAATCCTTCTTTTCATTCATTTTGAATTCATCTCGGAAATAAATGTATTCATAACAAATTTCAACATGTTCCAACTTCAAATTGTTTATTTAAAATGTGGCTATGAAAAAACAAACATATTATGGAATATCTTAATTTAAACCTACTCTTTGATATATCTTTAATAAGCAAATCGTAAACATAATAATGTTCATAACATTTGTGATAATAAAATGGCAAAAAAGCTGTTAAGGGTGATCACAGTAAAATATATCTTGAATCTACTGGTCTACAACCTTCATAAACAAAAGTAGAGATTGAATCCTTATTTAGACAAGTATAAAGTGATAGGAATGAGATAATGTAAATGTGGTCACCTTCAAGTATTATTATGATTACAATATGAAAACAAGTATCTTACGTGCTACAGTAGAGATCTCACCTATAGTATTGGAGATACAAGCAACGTTGATAATAAGATCTAAAAGGTGAACCTGGAGTTAATTAGATACAAATATATGTATAATAGAACTCTTAAAGTTAGGTATAAGTACTAATGAGTTGAAGTTAGCTTAAAACAAAATGTTGGAAGCAAGTATGACGTCGTAGTACTAAAGTGTTTCATGACCATCGTTTGAGATGTGGCGAGGCTTGTATGAAGGTAAACTTCATTTAACGTATACACCTTAATATGTATATTTGATATGTCTTAATTATTGTATATATCGTTATATTAGTGTAATAGATCAGTTATCTTGTTCTTTGTCCACGTGTCTCTATCCTACTTGTCTATCGACTTCATGGGCTAAGCTTTGGTGGTCCGGGAACAAAAGCAAAGTTGTCCAAGTAGATAATCGTAGGTCATAAAGTATTGAAAACTAGTACAAATATTATTTAAAAAACTGTCTGCCAAGATGGCTAAAACAGATTAAATAAGGTGTAACTAATTAAAAAGCAACATTTATTTAAACGAGAAACTAATGAATGCAACTCTTAATATCGACAGAACCATGAATTTATATAGCCAATCACTTGTCATAATTTAAAACATAATATTGATATTTTTAATTGTTCCGTAGCTTGTAACATTGAATTTCGAAGTTCTTTATAATGATATTGACGTATTATTTAGAGTATGGTAAATAACAAGAATAAATTATTAAATACTTACTATCTACTATTTTTTATAACAGTCTTTGAAAGCTTGTATCGATATATTTGGTATATTCTCTCAAAAGGAGATATTAAAAAATATATACACACATAACAAAAAATCCAGGTTCCATTCCAAATCTCTTTTTCAGATTGTTTTGAAATAAAGAAAACGTAAAATAAACATATAGATACTATAACAAAGAATCCAATTATGAAAATTGTAGGTAGTAGAAGGATCATGCGTATTTGAAAAATATTCTTTTTTAATTGGAGTTTTGTTACTTGTCTTGCGTTAACAGATAATCTTTTCATTTGCTTTTCTATTTCATGGTAATAAAATTTAATCATAACTGCGAAAGTTAATATTACTAATATTACAACAAAAATAGCAATTATTATGACATGATTGTTTAAAGACAAAGTAAAATTAAGTAGTATAACATTTGTCAACTTATTTATTTCGATCGACTCATTGAAAACCTAAAAAATACTTATATTTAAGTTACAATTGAACTTACTTTCTGAATAATTAAATCATTCTCAGCTTCTGGCAGCAAAAATGTATGGACCGAACAAATTCCACATATTGGTATTATCAGATAAATTGTGCCATACATCATTTTTTCATACTTATTCGTGTAAAAAACTGGCTCTTTTCGACAAAAGACATTATATTTTGATAAAAAACTGAGAATTAATGTAAATGGCAGATAGTAAAAGTTTAATATTACTAAGAAAGCGATACTAAATATAATATTCTCATTGTTTATATATTTTATCAATCCGTTGATAGCAAAGCTAGGAAACGATCCAACAACTATTGGCTGTCCAATTATACTCATTCCAACAATAAAGAAGGCGTCGGTTAAACGTGTATATTTTGCTATCACAACAAATTCATTCATGAATTTAGGTGGTTTAAGGTGCATGTATAAAAATGCCCAAATATTTACAATAAACCCAATTACTCCTATTGTATTCATTATACATGAATAAAACGTCACGTTAATTAATGGAGGGTTGTTGTAGACAATATCCATAATAAAAACTCTTTTTTGAAATAATGATTTGTAAAAAGTAGCTCTTCAAATTTTAATTGAGTAAATCTAAGTTTGGCTGCAAACATTATGTACTGGTCTAACAGAATCTATTTTTCTATAAATTTTAAATTTATATAGCTGGGGAATCACATATAATGTACATATTTAGTTAATGTTGTCCATATAAAAGAAATAATTAATTTGAGTAGCGGTATTTTCTATTAAAAATATAAATAATTTGGCATAATGTTTAAGAATTTAGGTGCGACATGCTTTATAGTTTTTGAATCACACTAAGCAAAGTTTATCACAAAAATATTAATTGGTTTCCGTTCCCGGACCACCATAATGTAGCCTATGAGGTCGATAGATGAATAGGATAGAGAAACATGGGCAAAGGACAAACAAGATAATCAGATAACTGATTTATTATACTAATATAAGTACATATATGATAAATAAAACATATTAAATATACGTATTAAGATGTATACGTCATCACCTTTAACAGCTTCATTGAAACTGCCTTTGGAAATAAATCCACAATCAAAAAATTGTCTATTTAAGAATTGGACTGACATCGGCTTGACCTCAAGGAGAAGCACTAACCACTATACTAAAATAGGCATTTACAATTCTTTTAATTCGTTCTTCATTACTCGGAAAACATATGCCATTAAATTTCTTCTCGTTACTTACGATAAAACAATACTAAATGGAGCAAATAAAAAATGTATTAGAGATGTACTCACTATAACTCATCAAAAAAGGTTGTAACATCACACAAGAATTTCATTTTGAAATGAAACGTTTTATTCAGTTCATCAAAGACACTGATTCCTTGGAAAGAAGCATTTAATCATAGTTTTAAAAGGATTTATAAGTATAAAAGATAAAAACTTGATCGTGGGTCTCTTAAAAGATGTAGATCCAAATTTCTGAATGTTTTGAGATTAAACAATAAATACTAAAAAATGAACATAAAATGCAAACAAATTCAATAAGTCATACAAATTAACAAACACGTGATTAAAAGATGAAAAGAATGTCATTGTTTTGATTTGGTTTTCAATCAGAGAGTAAACTGGCCTTATATCAACATGCATTTCGAGAAATGTCATGGTTATGCTGCAAAACAGTTAAAGATAAATTGTCCAAGAGTAAAATAAAGTGCAGTGGATACAAGAAACGAAAGCACAAGTTAGGATATAAGAACTTTGTTTACAGACAAAAGCAGTTAAGAGAAGTAAACTCATCCCCACAGCAGAAGATGTTCTCTTCGGGTTCTTTCCTTACGAAGTGCAGTGAGTGATTAGGTGATATAGTCGTGTTAGTGTATGCTACACAGAATGGTGCCTATTGTTGGTTAAATGAAGGTTATTTATAGGTGTTTTATCATCTTGTTTACCACAAATGTTCTTGGTAGAACCATTCACTTCACAAGGAAACCAATTACCAGTTCTAACGTTATGATTATACTTTTTAAAACTAATAAAATAATTGTTTCGTCGGCTTAACCTCCTTATATGTACTGTTTCTTGAACGACTGACTCTATTGAATATAATGCCCAAAATAATTTGGTTAGTGGCCGGGAGATGGATAAGTTAAGTATATAAAGTTCGGCTTTCTAAGGATTGACTCCATATTTTTACTAAATAATTTCATGTTAACTGATCTTACTTATTTTGTAGACACATTAATGGATTATCAAATGTACCCGATTAGATAAATACATACTTACATATATTAGAACATTTTACAGACAAGAGTTTATAATTTCAACAATAAAATATACACACTTAAGATTTTCTAATAATGTAAATATAACTAGTACATCATATCTTGTCATCATGTCCTTTAATCACTACCCAAAAACAAAAGTTCAACGGCTTTAGGATGTTTGCGTCTTTCCATTCTTAGCAAGCCGTTATCAGTTTGTTTATATGAACATATAAAGATCACCTGAAATACTACAAACGTCTGGATTAAGCGGATTAGACTTTCCATAATGGTTCAGTATATAAGATTTTCTGTTTCCAAAATTACCTCATCATCTTAATTAATAATGCAATTCTTAGTATTTTGTTCTATTCTTTCAATGGCAACTGCCAGATTTAGTTACTTTGTTGGAGATTCATTCGTCCATGATGATAAACATCGAGTGTAAGCTAAGCAATAAATTAAATTCATCTAATTTGTTTAGTAAATCACACCTACAATCTGTTCATCTTCATAGTGAGGATGAAGTAAATGCTCACAAGGAGTGGAGTGATTTTAAAAAACTTCATCAAAAAGTATATCTTCATCCAAGACACGAACACATCCATAAACTGGAG